>OX101795.1:7481346-7598846 GCA_944452715.1 Ophion slaviceki | reverse complement strand
TACGTTGAGACGTATACGGGGATTGTAAGTAGAGTAACAGTAGCGGTTCTAAGCCACTTCGCGGGGAGATGTCCGGGGGGGTCTAAAGGGCGGGGTGTCCATGGGGGGTCCAGAGGGCTGGGTGTCCATGGGGGGGAGGGGTCCAGAGGGCGGGGAGTCCATTGGGGGGGGGGGGGTCCAGTGGACGGGGTGTTTAGGGGGGGGGCGCCGGGCGCGTGTGACGTCACAGAGGGGTCTCTGTGAAGGGGGGCCATGTGATCCGCGGAGCGACTGGCGGGGAAGCCGCCGTCGATGAGTGTTGTGTGTAAAGAGCGACCTTTCAATGCCCATTATTTATGACATGTAGCTGTTTCAATTCCGAAAGATAATGGTAATTGCATCCACCCCGTTTCAAAGCTCGCCGACAGACAGGTCCTGACAGGTTTCTTGGAAAAGCGTGCGTGCGTGCGTGTGTGACAACCATATATGGGTCGGAAAATTTTCGGTAACTTGAAAACGCTAGGCGCCACATGAAGGGCGGCCTGACAAAGCCCATTATTTATGACATGCAGCTGGTTCCATTCCGAAAGACAATGTCTATTGCATCCGCCTCGTCTCCAAGCTCGCCGACACTCGAGACAGGTCCTGACAGGTTCCTCGGAAAAAAAAATCTTTAGGGATCAAAGGCTGTGACCGCGAATGGACCACTTGAGCGCAGCTGCATTCTTGAAAAGTCCCATCGAGGTCTCCATTCCGAAATATAACGTCAAGATGTTCGCATGTGCGCGTGTGTACACAGTGCATCCGACCAAGCACCCCCTGGACATGACCAAAAACGAGCTCGAACACGTTCCAAAGGTCTTGCTCCTGAAATATTGGGGTAAATATGTTGGCTTATTGTGGGATCGTTTGCCAGAACATCAGCGGAACGACAGTGAAGTGATATCATATCTTCCATGCTTGGAGCATACGCCACAGATGAAAGATCACATCGATAGCCCTCCACTTCAACGTCGGAAGTGTAAAAAATGCTGTGAAAATTCTCCACATATGGGGTTCGTTGAACGTGATTGAACCTGTTTTTCGGGAGCGTGAAATGATGTGGGGGAAATTTCTCCACGGTTCTTCGAACGTGTTCAAACCTGTTTTTCACGATTTGATAAGAGGAGAGAGGTTTGAAAATTTGAGTGGGAGGCTTACGAGGGAGCTTATAATTTCGTGGACCAAGCTCAGACTGCACGATTCCACTGCACCATCAACATCTAAAAAGAACTTTGAAAGTGCGGGGAAAATGGATCTCTCGAGTATCAATAAAGTCGGCCAGATGGCGGAATTCCTCCCAACGCAGAAGCTGTCAGAACTCCCCGTTAAGTCGGAACGACTAATCTCCGACATGAGGGCCGTACAAACCAAATTTGGGAAACGCTACATCGCAGACATCGCGGATGAGTTCTCTGTCTTCTTACCGGCGCCACTTGTGAAGACCTTCGACCAAGATCCGACAATGTTCGAGAGTATGCTGCAAGTGGCACGCGATGGTCAACTCTGCATGCAGTATATTGGCCGAAAATACAACAGTGTCGAGTTCCGTCATCTCTGAACATGGTGGACGGGGAAAAAATTCGTTGGAACACCATCGTCGAATGGCTGGCCGCATCAATGAGAGTATGCTGCAACTGGCGCGCAAATCGGTACATGCAGTTGTGGGAAATACAACAGCGTTCCATCGTCTCTGAGGCGGAAAAAAAATACTAAATTCGTTGGGACACCGTCATCGAACGGTTCGCACCGCAGTCGTCTTACCATCGTTTTCGACGCTTAGTATTGGCTATTTAAAAAATGTATATGTTTGATCGAATTGTAAATCATGGATGTTTTCGTCGTAGAATAAAGAATACAAATGACATGTATTTTCATCGAAATGTGTTTTATTCATTCAAAAAAATCCCTCGCTCGCGCTTCGTATACGCCCAACCAGCTTTTCACTGATTTTACATTCCCATGGGCGCAGTTCGTGTTGAAGGGGTGATGGGGGCATTTGGAGTTTGTGATTTTCGGCAGCTTCTGCAGCCATGGACAGTCCAAGGTCTCCAAGTCGATGACGTTTGTTGCGGGATCCGTGAATCTTGATAGCCATGCGCAATTTTCGAATCCCTTCGCATAGGTGGCAGGAGCTCCATGCAAGAGTTCGCGAATGGTCTTTCTAGCTGCTTCGTATGGTATGCCGCTGTCATTCCATCGTATTCCATGGAAATTGCGTTCAAGCCGCTTGTTTGTCATTTCGTACTTGATCGGTAAAGAGTCCCATGCAAATGGTGTGTCGAAGGCGAGCGTCAATGGTTCAGCATTCTTCTCATGGAGTTTGACGATGGACATCTCCTTCAGGACAAATTCGTTGACGGGTCTCTTGAAGCCCTGCACATCGACGATAAGCTTCATGTTGACTGAAGTGGATGAGAATCATCGGCATGATTTTATACCATTTTTTAACTCCGCCACTGATTGGATTGTACTCTTCGTGAGACGTTTCAGAGACTTCAAAAGACATTCATAAGACGTTCGAAGACATTCAAGAGACGTTCGAAAACATTCATAAGGCGTTTGCAGACATGCATGAGGGGTTTCGAAAGAGTTTCGAAAGACTTTCTACGACGTCATGAGACGTTTGAAGGTGCTCGTGAGACCTTCAGGAGACTTTCGAAAACGTTTAAAGACATTCATGAGAGGTTCGAAGACGTTCAAGAGATCTGTGACGATATTCATAATATGTTTGAAGACATCGATGAGGAGTTCGAAGACGTTTAAGAGACTTTCAAAGACATTCGCGAGCGGTTTGAAGACGTTCAAGAGACTTTTGACGACATTCATAATACGATATTTGACGACATCCATAAACCAAAGATATTCATGACGTTTGAGTTTCGCTGGAATTGTTTGGGTTTGTTTGGGATTTTCACAGTTTTAGTGAAATGTGTTCGAGTTTGTTTGGGTGCGCACCCAAACGAACTCATCGATGTCTTCAAACGTATTATGAATATTGTCAAAGATCTCTTGCATGTCTTCGAAAGTCTCTGAACGTCTTCGCACCTCTCGCGAATGTCTTTGAAAGTCTCTTGAACGTATTCGTAAGTCTCTTGAATGTCTTCGAAACCCTCGTGAATGCCTTTGAAAGTCTCCCAAGCGTCTTCGAACCCCTCATGAATGTCTTCAAACGTATTATGAATATTGTCAAAGATCTCTTGAATATCTTCGAAAGTCTCTGAACGTCTTCAAACCCCTCGTGAATGTCTTTGAAAGTCTCTAAAGCATCGTCCAGCCCCTCATCGATGTCTTCGAACGTATTATGAATATTGTCAAAGATCTCTTGAATGTCTTCGAAGGTCTCTGAAGGTCTTCGCACCTCTCGTGAATGTCTTTAAAAGTCTCTCAAGCGTCTTCGAACCCCTCATAATACGTTTGAAGACATTCATGAGGGGTTCGAGGACGCTTGAAAGACTTGATGTCAGGGCTCTCTGTGGAGGGGGTAGCCATGTAGTCCAAATAGCGATTGGCAGCGGGGGAAGCCGACGTCGATGAGTGGTTTGTGCGTCGGTGTGTGTGTGTGTGTGTGTGTGTGTGTGTGTGTGTGTGTGTGTGTGTGTGTGTGTGTGTGTGTGTGTGTGTGCGTGCGTGCGTGCGTGCGTGCGCGCGTGCGTGTGTTTTTTTAAGAGGGGGGAAATGCTTTATACACCGTAGGTTGCATGCAACCCGTTGCAACGGGTTCTATGCAACCCGTGTGTTGGACTCGCGCACTTGCTGTACCAACTAAAACCCTGAACCTCTTTCTCACTGACCTATTGTACTCCCGCGGGACCGCCGCCAAGCATTACTTCGCGAGAGTGATCACAGCCGTAGCTCTTCCTCCGATAGTGCCGACTGGCTTTCTTCCCCTTTTTCAAGCATCAGCGGCTATCGTCGCTGTCTCGCTTCTTCTCTTCTTTTCTTCTTGGCGCAGTTTCTTGAGCACCGCCGTAGCGAAACTACTAGTCGCTACCCAGTTCTCTTCTAATTTCATCATGAGTCCCACCAAGGTCTCTGGAGTTGGTGCTTCCACTAGTATCTCCTCCAGTTCCTCTCTTTCTTCTTGGTATCGTGGGCACTGGAAGAATGCATGTTTAGCATCCGCTGGTACTCCACGTCCATTTGGACAGTCCGCAGACTCATCGTGACCAAACGTCTGCAGGTATGCTCTGAAGCAGTCGTGGCCTGATATCATCTGCGTCAGGTAGTAGTTGACCTCCCCGTGTTTGCGGTTCAGCCAACCATCTATCTGGGGAATTAGGCGGTATGTCCATCTCCCCTTCACGGATGCATCCCACTTTCGCTGCCAGCATTGTAGGCTGCGTTTCCCAATTTCCTCTCTGTGCTCATCTTGGAGTCCTGCCGGTGACCTCCTCTGGTGGTATAGGGATCTTCTCTCTTCGGCCAGAACCTCTATAGGTGGCATTCCCGCGAGTACGCACACTGCATCTTCCGATACTGTACGAAACGCACTGGAAACCCTTACGGCGCTGAGCCGGTAGACCGCCGCCGTCTTTCGTCGGTACTTCTCGGTAGTCAATACATTGCCCCAAATGGCAATACCATAGGTCAGGACCGAAGTGACCTCTGATGCCAGTAGCTTCCTCCTCGCCTGCCTCGGCCCGCCTATGTTTGGCATCAGTCGCGCTAATGCCGCTCTAATCTTTCCCGCCTTGCCAGCGACGTACTCTACGTGCTTTTTGAAGCTGAGTCGTGCGTCGATCATCAGACCCAGATATTTTATACTGGGCTGTGACGTAATTGTGTGATGTCCCACAGTCAGCTCTGTCGTCTCTATCTTCTTCCTGCTGGTGATCAGCACAGCCTCTGTCTTGTGCTCAGCTAGTTTCAAGCCAGCTGTACCCATCCAGTGCTGGATCTGGGTGTATGTCTCTTCGAACATCCTGTTAGCTTCCGCTTACTTTTATGAATTACAATTTATCCGAAATCCCGAATCGCGTTGCACAAAAATCACGAATCGCAAATTACGTACGATTAAATTTTTTAATTATTCTGATCGGTACGAAGACAATACGAAATACGAGACCGTCGAACAATCCAGTCGAATCCGGTTGAAATTGATATATAAAAACAAAAACGAGCGAGCGACGTTTCTTGGAAAAAAGTGGCAGATTTAGATTTTTTACCTTTGAATACATTGTATGATTTCTGGAATAAACAATTCGCCCCATAGAATCCAGGAACACTACCAACGGGACCATCTTATCGCTTGTGTTAAAAATGCACTTTCTCGCACTTACGATTCGCGGCCGGATGGATGATTGGCTTGTTTTTGGGGATAATGCTTTATCGCTTGATGAAACTATGAGAATGAATATAATAATACGAATATAAATTCATTTCCGCTTACTTTTGTGAATTACAATTTATTTGGCATAGGGACGGGTGTGAGTAAAGCGTAAACAATTTTTTAGAAGATAAATAGTTGCAATTTAGATTTATTATTATATTTAAATTTACGTACAAAATAATAAAATAAGCGGTCACAATGCGCGATGAATTATTCGACACTTAAAGATAACTAATTGAAATAATAATGATAACTAATCAAATAATAATTAATAGTCATAATAAATTTAAAAAAAAATACTGAGCGCGGGGAACGATCCCGCGCCCCTGCGGACCGAAGTCAGGAACGCTACCAACGGGACCATCTCATTGCTTGTAGAATACGTGCACTTTCTGGTACTGACGATTCGCGGCCAGATGGATGAATGGCTTGTTTTTGGGGATAATGCTTTATCGCTTGATGAAAGTATGAGATTTAATATAATAATACGAATATGAATATATTTCCGCTTACTTTTATGAAATATAATTTATTTGGCATAAGGACGGGTGTGAGTAAAGCGTAAACAAATTTTTTAGAAGATAAATACGTTGTAATTTAGATTTATTATTATATTTAAATTAACGTATAAACTAAAAAAATAAGCGATCAGAGTGTGCGATAAATTTTTTTGTATACATTAATACCGCAGAGAATCAAGAGCTAAATAAGCATTGAAATCATCTAAAAGCCTCGCGCGTGCCGTCGGGGGACGTCACGCGCGAGTCGTGCTCAGATTGCTTTTTCCCTCGAAGCCTTCGTTTCGGCTTGGCCGCATATGAACGTGCTCAGCGTCCATGTATTGGTGTAGCTGCCGAAGGCGCGGTCGGGAAACGCCGACCGCGCTCGGCTCTTTCCGATGATGTCCGAGCGTCGTTCGCTCACGGACACGCGCTACTATGATTGTGTGATCGGCGTGCAAGAGACAAGAGAGGGGGTAACTTTTGCGTGTGATCTAGCTGCACTGGTGCGCGCCGCAACACGCCACGCCGCGTTCGGCGTAGGGATCTTGGCGAGCCCACCGCCCGGGCGTGCGTTCAGCGCTCTCGCAGTAGCCACTGGTGTGCAGGGCTAACCACCCGGCATGTCGAGAACACGCACGAACATACAAGCACAAACATCTACACAAACACGTCCGAGGGATATACCGGTGATTCGAATGATCAGGTGATCCTACAAACGGGCCATCCTGAGAAAGCGAATGCTCGGGGTCCCCTATAAACGGGGTCCACCGAAAAGCGAATGTTCGGGGTACCTATAAACGGGCTCCCCCGAAAAGCGAATGTGAGTGAGTGTGCGGATGAATGTCGGAGGGCTCAAGTCTTGAGCACCTCCTGTATGGCTATCGAATGAATGCGAGTAAATGAACCGGTACAGGTCACAAAGGCGGACACTCACTAGCACGCACATTTAACGCCGGGGGATGGCACTCGGACCCCCGCCGTCCTCCGCGGCAGGCCGCCCCAGTGCGGATGGTCGGAGGGTATGGCGATTATAAACTAGGCACGATGCTCCTGGGCCGCTGGATAGTACAGGGGCCCGGGTCCTCTTAGCCGGATGGACCTGGCTGCCCCATCAGCCAGTGTATAATCCCCATACTGTTGTAGTGCCGGGTGGCGCCCAGAACGGGCCCTGCAGCAGTAGCGGGGGGTCCTCGATGAGGCCACTACTGTCCGCTCTGGGGCGTCCTGCGGCGGGGATATGTCGGCGAGGACGGTCTGTGGTGTCTTTATCCCACACACTCTTACATACACAAACAAAAGGGAGAAAGGGAGGATTTAAAAAACATGAGTATACAACAAAAAGGAAAACGTTTAAACGCATCAAAACAAATGGGGCCCCCAACCCCGACAAGGACAAGTGACACTACGGACGGACAAACGGGACAGAAGGCTGTACCGGCTTCGTCCGTAGCGGAGACAGCCGAGGCCAGGATCCGGACTCAGCTACAACTGATCCGGAAATGCCTGGTCAAAATGGAGGAAAAGACACGCGTGCAGAGGAACATCAGCACCGTGATCACAACCAACATGGTCCGGATTAGGGAAGCTGCGGACGAGGCATGGAACGAGTGCGACAGGATGCATGTGCTCGGGACTGCCAGCGGAGAGGGTGACGTCGACAAACAACAGACGCCACAGACGAAACGCAAACGCGAGACCACAGGCTCAAGCCTGGATCTCACGCCGGCCAAAAGACCGACGGAGGGAACGGAGCTTACCCTGTGGAAAACGGTGCTCGCAAAGAAGAGGAAGACGACAGACGCACAGGACGGACAGAAGACGAAAACGTCTACAGAAGCGACAGTGACGCCGGCCACGAACAAGGGGGGTGATGCCCGCCCCACCCGGAGACCCAGTGCTGGGGTGGTCCTCATTACGCCCACCAGTGGCAAGACATACGCGGACACACTGCGACGTATGAAAGCCGTTGATCCTGCGACCGAAAAGGTGCAGGTCAACGGCTACCGAAGGACGAAGGACGGAAGTGTCCTGTTCCGTGTCAAAAGCGGGGCGGGAGACAGACAAAACTTCCAGGACAAGCTTCGGCAAGCCCTGGGAGAAGACGCACAAATACGGGACATGACTTCCAGTGTACAACTGGACATACTGGATCTGAACTGTGTGACGGACAAAGAGGAAGTAGCGGAGGCACTTCGACGAGAGACGAAGGATACGAGGGACCCGAAGGTTCATATCTTCGGCCCAAACAGACATGGACAGTGTATGGCTGTCTGTGCCCTTGAGGAGGGCGCCGCAAACGCCCTTCTCAAGAAAGGTCGTCTGAAAATCGGATGGATGAACTGCCGTGTCAGGCCTAGGACGACTGTGCCAAGGTGCTATAGGTGCCTTGGGTACGGACACACTAGGACGAACTGCAACAGCAAGAACAGAGCACAGTGCTGCTACAAATGTGGCAGGACGAACCACGTCGGCAAGGACTGCAAAGACAAACCGACGTGCTTCCTGTGCGACGAGGCGGGGCACGAGAGTACCGCGCACCTCCCGGGTTCCGGGGCGTGTGCGGTCTTTAGGGCTGCGCTGAAGGAGTGCAGGAAGAAGACGAAGACGTGACAATCCTACAAGGAAACATGCACAGATGCGAGGAAGCACACCTCCTGCTTCCCCAAATCGCGACTGAACACAACACTGACGTACTGATACTGAGCGAACAATACAGGGATATGATGACCCCGACGTGGTTCCCGAACGGCGCGGGTACCTCAGCCATTTGGGTCAGGGGTACCAGAACGCGTGAGGTCGACAGCGGAGCGGGGGACGATTACGTCTGGGTGAGGGTGGGCGGCCTGATTTACATCAGCGTCTACCTGACCCCAAACTGCTCCGCCAGAGAGTTCGAGGACAAGACGGGCAGACTAGAGGACGCATTGAGGGAGCTGCCGGGTAACTTAATAGTTGCGGGTGACCTCAATGCGAGAGCGATCGAGTGGGGAATGACCAGGACGGACAGACGTGGACACCTGCTGCTGGAAATGGCAGCAAGACTCAACCTGACTGTAGCGAACACGGGACACGTACCGACGTACATTAGACCGGGGGTAGGCTCCTCGATACCGGACGTGACGTTGATCTCGGACAGTATCGTGCCGCTGATGAGGCGATGGGCGGTGATCGACGACTATACAGCCAGCGATCATCAATACATCGTCTTTGAGGTGGCGGGACCCACAACGACGCAACGCAATAGGTCGGCGCAGACACCGCGGTGGAACACACGGAAACTGGACACCGACAGGTTCTCGAGGGCGCTGCTGGAAGCAGTCGGACCCTCGGCGATTGTACCGGACGAACTGACGGGACGTACAAGGACCGAACGACTTGTGGACGAGACCCTAAAACTGACGAAACGGCTCTGCAAAGCGTCAATGCCGCGCAAGAGCATCCGACACGATAGACGAGCGACGTACTGGTGGATAGAAGACATCGCCGAACTGCGGAGGCTCTGCATTCGGGCGAAGAGGCGAATGTACCAGGCTCGGGAAAGGGACCGGCCGAACGCGGCTGCTCTTACGACGGAGTACAAAACGGCACGGAAAACGCTGACAAATGCGATAAAAGACAGTAAGAAGCGCTGCTGGAGACAGTTATGGGAGGAGGTGGACCAGGACCCCTGGGGTCTGGGTTACAAGATTGTGACGCAGAAGTTAGGGGCCCGAAGTCCGCCGGAACTCCAAGATGCGACGACCATGGGACAGATAGTTAACGGGCTATTTCCGACTCACCCGCGAGGGAGGAGACCTGGGACACGGACGACAGACGAGACGCCCCGGTCTTCACTGAGGAAGAGCTTACTAAAGCTACGACCACTCTGAAGGTGGGGAAAGCATCTGGACCGGACGGCATACCCGGGGAGGCCATCCGGCTGATGGCACGCTTGAGGCCTGGGATACTCCTCGGCATGTACAACGAATGTCTTAGGACAGGGACGTTCAGCACGCGCTGGAAGACGGCTAGACTGGTCCTCCTTAGTAAAGGAAAAGGAGAGCCGCATATGCCGTCTTCCTATAGACCTCTGAGTCTACTGGATACGACGGGTAAAGTTTTCGAACTTCTCCTGAGACCGCGATTGACAGACGCGATAAGAGCGGCCAGGGGCTTGTCCGAGAACCAGCACGACTTTCGCAAGGGACGATCGACTATAGGGGCAATCCGCAAGGTCACCGAGACCGTCAGGAGGACGGACGAGGCCTGCCACGCGGCAAGGCCCCTAGAAATGCTTTCAACTCGGCTAGGTGGGGGGATATCTTGGGGGCGCTGGAAGGCACTCTCCGGATTCCTCCTTATCTACTACGGGTACTGAAGGACTATCTCAACGACAGACGCATCACGTACGAGACGACAGATGGACAGGTGACCAGAAGTATCGCCGCGGGTGTCGCGCAAGGATCAATTCTCGGACCGGACCTATGGAACTTGACGTATGACAGCCTGCTGAGGCTGGAGATGCCGCGCAACGCATCGCTCGTCACTTACGCTGACGACGTGGCGGCGGTGACCGTGGAGGGCAGTGCGGATCTGGCTCAGCTGACACTGAATCAGGTCATGAGACGCGTTGACAGGTGGATGACGGAGCACGGACTGTCTCTTGCACTGGACAAGATGGAGCTTCTCATGCTTACGCGGCGACGAATACCGACAATCATTCCGATGACAGTCGGAACGGAATGCATGGGTACCAGAGGAGAAGCCAAGTACCTAGGGGTGACTCTGGAAACGAAGCTGACCTTCTGGCCCCATATAAAACGGACGGCCGAGAAGGCGGCGGCGAAGGTGACCTCGCTCAGCCGCCTGATGGCAAATACGCACGGACCGAGACCGTCTATACGGAGACTACTGATGATGACGGCCCACTCGATCCTCCTGTATGGCGCAGAGGTCTGGGCGGACGCGCTGGCCATAAAAAATACAGGAAGACGATGACGTACGTACAAAGACAGGGGGCACTAAGGATAGCGTGTGCCTACAGGACCGTCTCGGCAGAGGCGATCCTGGTGGTGGCAGGCGTGATTCCTATAGACCTACTAGCCACAGAACGAAAACGAATATACGAACGCGACGAAGGGACTGAAAGGACTGACGCGGCAAGGCATGAAAGAGAAAAGACCCTGACGGATTGGCACGCACGCTGGACGGCCGAGACAACCGAACGCTGGACAAGACGGCTGATAACGGACCTAAGACCGTGGACCGAACGGGGTTGGGGGAAGGTAAATTTTTACCTGACCCAGCTCCTCACGGGACACGGATATTTCCGAAATTATCTATACAACATGAAACGAGTACGGACACCGGACTGTAAGTAGTGCGGACACACACGAGACGATGCGGAACACACGTTCTTTGCGTGTGACAGATGGACGACCCGGAGACAACAATTGAAACGGAGGACTGGACACATCACGCTCGATAATATAATCGAGCTAATGCTACGAGACGAAGACCACTGGACAGACATCGCCACCTTCGTCGAGGCAGTGCTGAGGCGTAAGAAAGATGGTGGATGCCTGGAGGATGAATGAGGGAGACATGACATGTAAACGGAAGAGACGTAGCGACGGGTAAACGAAACGAGACGGACGATGGACAGGACCCGCGGGGGTGAGGTTATTCTAACGTGTTGCCACCCCGCGGGGCGGACAGTGGAGGGGGATGTTTTAGTCGATATATCACCATTCCGACGCACAGTGGGGCAGAATCCCAAAAAGCTGGCCAAAAGTCAAACTTTTGAGTTGTATATATTCGTCTATATATGTTCAGATCTTGTTTACTGATAGTCCTAGGACGAAATTCCGGACCGGGCAGGTTTATACCTGCTCTAGGGTCGCTTCGACATCAGTCGACATTCAGCCGCCGTTCGGTACGCATTAAACAAGCGTACGCGTCGAAAATTTTTTGCCTGTTTCGAAGTGCTGTGAAACGGACGAAACTGTCTCAATTTTAATTCTGCAAAATGGAAAAACTTTCTGAAGGTATGCAGAAAATATAATTATGCACAGTTATTGCTTATTTTATGTTTGAAATATCTAAATTTTGCAACAAGTAAACATAAAAAATTATACATTTTTTTTCGAAAATCGATTTTCTAAAGTAGTTTTAAAAATGTCTTCGCGAGTCTCGATCTTGTTTCAACAAGAAACTGATAGTGTACAGTACTAAATATAATATACTAAAAAACTGGCTGCTCAGGAGTGCTCAACGAATAGTTAGACTAATTTTTAGGGAGAAATACGTGGCGCGACATTAACGGACGTGTGAATGTAATCCATTGATTATTACGTTACAGCGCGTTGGTATATTTTCTGTCTATTAACATAGATTAATATTTATTTATCAATTCCATTTGTAGTATGTTCATTTATTGATTAATATTCATAGATCATTTAAATTTTAATACAGTAATTTATTATTCTAAATGTACGCTTTACGAAAATCTCAACATTTTATAAAATATTCCTGCAAGAACTCTCAGTAGCTAGAACTGTGTTTCCCCCATGTTTGTACGGCGTAACGGTTTTCGGCAGTAAAGGTGTATTAGTGTATACGTACATAGTGTATACGTAGTGTAGACGGCGATTCGGCAAGGACTGACGAGGGGCTCCTAGAGCAGCCATGTATGAAAGAAAGGAGCCCGCCTGCTGTTCAGGCTTTATTATACCTGTTGTATACTGACACAGAGGTGATTCTCGTAAAGACAGATTTCATGTAATTTCGGTTTTTTTTTCGTGCAGAATGTATGTAAATATATTTGTTAATCATTTATATCATAAATATTCGTTTTCTTTATAAATATAAAATCATTTTTAGTAGTAATAAATTATTTTTGTACATTTCGAGTCAGAACACCGTATATAGTTTTGTTAAGTATAAAATGATTTCAAAATAATGTCATTCAATTTTGTACATGTTTATATTGGTATTTTACAGAGTCTTCCCAATCTTCAAATATGGAATTATCAAGAAGAGATGTTTTTTTCATGGTGAAAGACAGTTTAAAAAACGAACAGAAATTCGTTATTGGAGTTTTGAAAGATGCAATTTTCAAGAAAACAGAACATGTGATACAAGTAGACGAGGATGAAAAGTCATTAGGACTGTTATTTGCAAATTTTCGATCCAGATGGAAAGCAGCAAATAGAGGCCAAGAAAAGTTTCTAAAAAATAATGAAGAATGGTTGAATGGCACCGTATGTTTTTCAACATTATCCGATACTGAATGCACAACATCAACATCTGAGAAGATTGTGAAGAATGATGAAAAAGGAACATCTGGACGACCTTCGAAATCCTTTGCTTCATCCAGCGATAGATCTAAGAGGCGAAAGACTGAAGAAATACGTTCTACTTTATCTACAGAAGAATTGACGTATGCTGCTCAAATGAATTTAAGGACTTCTGGTCAAGTGGATGGTGCTCAAGTTCTTAAAGATGTCACATTAACCAGCCCAACAAGAGCCTCAAAATATATAGCTGCTGTTCGGTCAAAAAATGAGACACCTTTAACCCCAGACGAAGCACTTTCTTTGATGATCGAGAAAGGAGAATCAAAGCGCTCTTATCAGCTATCAAGAAATGCAGCTAGAGCACGTAAATGCAAATTATACCCATCATACCATGAAGTAGAAAAAGCAAAAAATCGTTGTTATCCATCAGTTGTGTACATGAATATTACTGAGTCGTGCGCACAAATTAAACTACAGGCTTTACTTGATCATACCACATACAGAATTATACAACTTCAGGCTGATGTGATCGATACTCTAAATTCTGAAATTCTGCAAAAATTAGTACTTCACTGTAAATGGGGATGTGATGGAAGCAGCGGTCAAAGTGGTTATAAGCAAAAATTTGATGAGGCTGGAAAATCTGATGAAAGCATTTTTTATACTTCTCTGGTACCTTTGCAATTAATCTACAACAATCACGAGACGGATGAAGGAACTATTGTGTGGAAAAATCCTAGACCTTCATCTCCTCGATTCTGCAGACCAATACGATTGCAGTTTGTACATGAAGATGTACAATCAACATTGAAAGAAGTTACCGACATTGAACAGCAGATTGCGGGTCTTGCACCATACACTACTGAACAAAATGAAAAATCAATTTCAGTAACCTATTGTATGTCGCTTACGATGATAGACGGCAAAGTCTGTAACGCTGTAACCGGTACCACTTCTGCACAACGCTGCTTCCTGTGCAAAGCCACCTCTAAAGATTTTAATAACATCGACAAAATTATAAAAATGGACATTACTACAGATAATTTAAGATTTGGCATATCTACATTACATGCGTGGATTCGTTTTTTCGAGTGCTGTTTGCATTTGTCGTATAAGCTCACAACTCAAAAGTGGCAAGCTCGTGAAGAGGAAGTGAAAAAGATTGTGAAAGTACGCAAGGAAGACATACAGACTCAATTTAAGACAACACTGGGGCTTATCGTTGATCGACCAAAGCCAGGATATGGCAGCTCAAACGATGGAAATACCGCCCGCCGCTTTTTCGAAAATGCTAATATATCTGCTGAAATAACAGGAGTCGATGAAAATTTAATTCACCGATTTCATGTTATTTTGCAGGCAATTTCGAGCGGGTATGATATAGACGAAAAAAAATTCAAAGACTATTGTGTAAATACTGCCCGTTTATTCGTTGCTTTATATCCATGGTATTACATGCCAACATCTGTGCACAAAGTGTTGATGCACGGAGCAGAAATTGTAAAACATGCCCTTTTACCGATCGGACAACTTTCTGAAGAGGCCCAAGAGTCACGCAATAAGGACATAAAGAACTACAGGTTACATCATTCAAGATTCATGATTGGGTATTTTTTACTGAATTATTTGACTAATTGGTTGAATTATGTCCGCCATTTTGGGTCCGCCATTTTGAAAATCGTAATTCTGATAACAGATTCGTATTCAGCGACCCCGAAAACCCCCGAGAAGAGAATTGGAGATCATTTTGGACACTTTCCGAATTTTGGCCAGCTTTTTGGGATTCTGCCCCACTGTGCGACGGCACCGGCATGTGTGCGAGTTCGACACACGAGACAGCTCACGGGGCCGACTTACGGTGCGTAATTTGCATTTTTACCCCCTCCTAAAAAAAACTCGCCACGCCGCGAGTGACAGTACGATAGGAGAGGGGGAAGAGAATTACCAACCCACGATAAAGCGATCGCGTTCAGGCACATTTATCATTCGAGTCAATCCGCGATCCAAGTATTTGACCGACGGAGTAGCGGCGTATACTAAGTACACGAAACACCCACAGCGACACAAAAACACATAACACTTGTACACAGCGAGCTTTTTATATTATATCGGGTCATTAAAGCTGAATAAATTACATTTTATTATAAAATACCACAAAACAAAAAGAGTCTCAATTAATTTCCTCACTAATCGAGTCCCGAACAAATAAATTTTATTGTTACATATTCCAACCCGTTACAATACACCGGGTGAATTACGAGAAATGAAGACTCTTAAGTGAATACTCACTTTGTAAAATAAGCCGGATACCGAATTCGAAAGATTTTTGAAGATGAAGATTGAAGGGCCTCTTTGTTTGTTTTTTTTCACCTGTGGCGATAAACTAGTCCGAAGGTCGACTGGACGTTGAAATGGAAAGCCATATAGAAAAAATTAACGATTTTTATTGAAAATAGGGGATTTTCATGAAAAGAAGGGATTCTCATAAAATTATACGATCAAACGAGCCCGCTGAAGGCGGGCGAAGTTCGAGCGGGATTATACGAAGACGTCTCGTTCGAAGATAATTATGTGCAGTAGCGTCAGCTATGCTCATATCCATAACGTTTAGAGTGTTTTTTAAAATTCCCGCCTCAGCACGGCCTGTGTCCGGTGGTGTCGCGGTCTGTCCTATATCCTCATATAGTTTAGAAATCTGATTCCCTTAATTTTTTTTTCTTTCAAGATGATTATGGAAACTTGGGGTTAAGATATTTGGGTGGGGGATAATCATCTTCGATCGAGACGTCTTCGTATAATCCCGATCGAACTTCGCCCGCCTTCGGCGGGCTCGTTTCATCGTATAATTATACTACGACGTCTCGCTCTCGATGATTATGTGTAGATTTTTTAAGCTTGGACTAAAAGAAAAGAATTTTTTTATTTTCCACAAAGTACAATCGGCGTAAGGTTTTAATGAACTCCAAATTGACAGAGCGAATGTTTCATTTCTGTTTTCTATTGGTCGGTTATAAAATCGAGCAAATGTTTTTGACTTTTCTGACCATCCGGCTACACGTTTAATTGTATTGATGCTAATACCTTTACTTATCGCTCTTGAAATGGTCGCATGTTTTGTACTATAAGCTGAAAAAGTACTCGTGTCAATCCCTGCCTTTTTTTAAAATAGATTTCACCTAATGGGATAAAGTCTGTGTCGTCACAGGTTTGTGTGGCTTGACTGTCGAGAAGAATAAATTGGTACGGTCCCCTCTAATTTTTTTTGTACGTTCTACATATTCTAATACCGCTCTCGCTGCACATATATATGTTCTTTCTTCACAAAATGGTAACATGAAATTGGGCTGATATTTTCGGGGTTTTGAGGTTTTAATCAGCTTTGGAAGTTTTATTTCAATGCCGGTTTTCGTTTCTTTGATATTGCGTATGTCGCCATTCTTTGATATAACGCCATTGTTTGTAAGCGATGTGCTGTTGTCAAGAGCAGTAATAAAACTGTTCTTTCTGAGAACTCTTTTAAATTTGTGGCATCTCCGGATGGCAGATTCTCAATATAATCTAAAACTGGATCAATATCCCATGTCGTTGAATATTTTGCCTTCGTTGGTCTTTGTCTAAAGACACTGCGCATAAAGCGACTTATCATTACGTCTCTGGAGAAATTTTCTGACGTTATTAACGTAATCGCAGCTCTGTCGGAGTTTCATGTCCCATATTCTGCTTCCTCTCTGAAGCGTTTTGTCAAGAACTCGATTATTTTTAACTTATCCGTGTGAAATACGTCGTAGTTATTTGCCTGGGTAAATATCCACCACTGTTTAAGCGATAATTCGTATTGCCTCTCCGTCGAATCAGCGAGTGAATTCATCATGTCAGCTGCTTCTTCCGCCAGTCCCTTTTTTTAGAAAAGCCTGCTTGACAATTGCCCGGCCACCAACGAAAGCGTCCTCGCTAATGGGTGAGACCTTTCTCTGCAAGGGGATACCAATAGTTTTTTACTCGGTTTAAAAACAATCGGAGGCTTCCTGAGCAGAGAGGTACAATGATTGAGGCGGCCAATATTGAGGGTACCATGATTGAGGCGGCCAATATGGTACTAACACAACGCCCTCAGCTTTATCGGCGATAAGTTTTTTAAGAGTAGGTAGAATTAAAGCGAAAGGCAGAAATGCGTATGGTTTCTCTCTTGGCCACGACACCATCAATGCATCGACTCTAAACACATTTGGATTTGGGAAACTCGAACGAAATTTGTTTACTTTTTTGTTTGCATCTGTGGCGAATAAATCAATACTAAACGGCCCGAACTTTTTATTAATTTTTTCGAACGCTTCTTGCGACAGTTCCCATTCTGTATCTGTGTTTATGATTCGAGAGGCAGTACCAGCATAGACATTTTCTTTCGATGCGCTATAGGAAGCGTGTAACCAAATTCTTCTTTCTTCGCACTATGCCCAGATTTGGCGTGCGAGATCGCTCAGAATTGGGAATTGCACACCTCCAAATTTATTTACATACGCAATGGCCGTGGTATTATGCAGCCTAAGTAAGACCTCGCAATCGTGTAATTGACGTGCAAAACTTTAAAGAGCGAGAAAAGCGGCTGTGAGTTCTAGATAGTTAATATGGCGCTTCTTTTCTTCATTATTCCACCATCCGTTTACCGATTGTTCATTACAGTGATCCCCCCAACCCGTCAGAGAGGCGTCGGAGAAAATCTCGATTTTGTAGTTACATGTTCTTATTGGATTTACCCCGATCTGGCTATTTATCCTCCACCATTTTAAATCTTCTTTGAGCTTGTTGCTCATTATCATACGCGCCTCGTAATTTTGGTCGTTAATTATTAATGCGAGAAATTTCTCCCGTTTCAGTCTTACAATAAACAGTCCCGTATGCAACTGCAGGGCACGCCGCGTTTAGCACTCCCAAAAAATGTGCAAAGGTTCTAATTTTACATTATGTTCCTACTGTAAAATCGTTAAGTAGTTTTTTAATTTTCTTTTTTTCTATACGTTAGCTCTATTGTGTAATCCGTTGAATTAATTATAAATCCCAAAAATTTCCATTCTTGCGATGGGATTATTGAGCTTTTCTCCTTATTTATAACAAACCCCAGTTTTTCCAATAATTTTTTCAATTCTAATACGTTTTCCTAGCAATTTCGGAAATTGTTCCCTATGCACAGCATGTCTTCTAAGTATATAGTAGACAGAAAGCCCTTACTCCTCAGCACATTCATTACGGGTTTCATCACTTCCGTGAAGACGGACGGGCTTGTAGACAAGCCAAATGGTAAACGCCGGAATTGGTACATTTTTTCTTTGAAAAAGAATCTTAAATATTTTCGATCTTCATTGTGCACGGGTATTGAAAAGTATGCATCTTTGAGATCAAGCGATGCCATAAATGCGTTAGAAGTTATTAGATTTCTAACTGACCGAATATCCTCTATTTTCAAGTGAGGTGCTTCAATAAACTTGTTTAATTGTTTTAAATTTAATAAAAAGCGATTTGAGCCATCCGGTTTGGGTACTAAAAAAATTGGAGACACAAATTGTCCGTCGCAATCTTCGCATTTTTCAATTGCGTTTTTCTGTAGTAATTTTTCGATTTCGACTTTTAATGACTCGAGCTCTCTACCTTTCCATTTCCTCTGTTCAGGGAGCCCGATTTGGTAAGGGGTTTTTTCAAACGGAATTTTGTATCCCGTTATGCAATTTATGATAAATTGGTCGCTCGTAATATTTTCCCACTCATTAAGGGACAACACCACTGTGACGGCTTCAAAAAATCGATTTTTTGAAAACCATTTAGAAAAATCTAAAATACATTTAAGATTAAGATGCCGTTGGACCCAGGTCGAAAAAATAATTATTTTCGGACATATTGAATATTTTGTGGAGCGGTGCAGCGCTCCGTGACGCTCGGGGTCCCGCGCAGCTGCGCGCCTCAGGGTCGACGGGTATACCGGGCCTTTCCCAGGTCCTGCGGGTCTTTCCCAGGTATTCTTTTGTCTCCCTTCACAAAAACCGGCTATTGTTATAAATATAGTTTCGAAAAAAAGCCATGGGTGGCGATAATTGAAAAATTTTCAAGGCAGGTATAGGGATAGCGTCATAGCGTCAGTTTGCGAATAGAAGCGACGCTACTCGTGTCTAAACGCTCCGAATCGTTTCGTTTATAAATATCGAACGCTCAGAATTATTCTTTGCACATCGAAATGGATAATCCGAAAGTGTACGCGGGGAAAAAGGGAACAAAACGGAGCTATGTGACGAGGAGTCGAACGAAAATTTCGAATCGAAAACCTCCGAACCGTTATAGCTCCGAAAATAGTTCTGCAGAGTATGTGAGCACGACGGCGAAAAAGTTAAAATCGTCGGACGATTTAGAGGTCGGTGTTACTAACGATTTCGGTTATCGTATAGTACACCTCGTCAATGCATTGAACATTATATCGACGTTAGTGAAGTGCAAAGTGTGTGATCGCGATATAAAGTTTACTGAAAAAAGTTTGCGCGAACTCGGATTCAAAATCGAGGTCGATTGCGGCCATTGTGAAAAAGTGCAAATCAATTCGTGTCCTATGATTGACAATACATACGAAATACAGGGTGCGCCAGAGAAACTTACTTATTTGAAAGGTCAATAAAAACAAAAGTACTTCAATTATTGTTTTAAATTTTTTTTTATTTGAGAATACAATATCCCAATTTTTTTTTCATGCAGTCTTGAAAATGACATCGGATAAATGGCGACCCCCATTGCGCATACACTGATGAAGTCGATTTTTGAAATTCGTATCCACTCTTTGCAGCATATCAATCGGTATGTTGGCAATGGCGTCGCGAATGTTGTTCTTGAGGTGTGCTATGGTCCGTGGTCGATCGACATAAACCAGAGATTTCAAATAACCACATAAAAAGAAATCGCATGGAGTCAAATCTGGAGAGCGTGCCGGCCATTGGAGATCGCCTCTGAGAGAGATGAGGCGGTCGGGGAAATGTTGTCGCAACAAACAAAATTCTTGCACAACAGCCAATTTATAGGGATGAAATTGAAGGTCTTCATGGAGGATTCGTCGAACAGTGGTGTCAGAAATTCCCATAGCAGCTGCGTGTTTGCGAGCCGAACGCCGGGGAGAACGCACAACTGACTGACTCACTCTTTCGACATTTTCCGGAGTTCTGATGGTCCGTTGAAGTCCATTTCTGGGTTTAGCGACACTTCCACACTCCCGAAATGAGTTAACCCACGACAGAATCGAATTACGGCCAGGAACGAGTCTGTGAGGAGGAATTTCAAAGCGAGCGCGGAAGGCACGTTGCGTAGCAACAAGTGAGCGACCGTTAGAAAAGAAGCTCTCGACTGCGAAGGCCCGCTGCTCTCTAGACCAGAGCATGATGGCAACTGACTGGAGGGAGAAACAAACTTGGGAACATCCCCCTCCAGATGCGCCCCCTCTCGCCCCTCTACCCGCCCAACTCACCGCGCGGGAATTTTTTCAAATAAGTAAGTTTCTCTGGCGCACCCTGTAAATCGTCGGATCGTATTCAGTATGCATCTTCTTGGCGTCGGTTTGAATGGCCTGATGAAGTTTTGTGCATTTATGGACCTACCGCGCCCCATATTTCAGTCTTTCTACGATCGAATCTTAAATTCGATTGCGATTGCCGCTAAAGCTGTGAGCACAGTGAGCAAACAAAAGGCTGCACTTGAGGAGGAGACAATTTCGTTGGAAAATGGGGTGGAGGACGGAATTATCGTTTCAGGCGACGGATCGTGGCGTAAGCGCGGTTTCAGCTCGCTTTTCGGCATAACATCGCTAATCGGCTGGTACACTCAAAAAGTGATCGACGTTATGGTGAAATCGAAATATTGCAAAGCTTGCGAGCATTGGGGAAAAAAAGAAAGCACCGCGGAGTACTGGGAATGGAAAAGTACCCACGACGATGAGTGCCAGGTAAACCATAGCGGCTCCTCCGGAAAAATGGAAGTCGACTCAGCTGCCGAAATGTTTCAACGGTCTGAAGAGCTCTATGGCATAAAATATAAATATTATATTGGTGACGGTGATTCTAAAACGTTTCTGGGCATATCGAATAGCGATCCCTACGACGGTTTCGAGATAAAAAAAAGAGTGCATCGATTATGTCCAAAAACGTATGGGGACGCGCCTCCGCCAAATCGTGAAAAAACAAAAAGGATTGTCTGGCAGAGGAAAGCTCTCCGGAAAATTGATTGACGAGTTGAGCACACAAAATGAGGAAGGCAATTTGGGCAACTATCAAATATAAAATATCCACAGATAGTGAGCCACAACATGACGATTGCCCAGAGGGAGCCGAGTCGTGGTGTTCGTGGCAGCGAGCGGTCGCAAGCGGTAATATTTCTTAATATCGCCATAAGCCGCCTCTTCCTGAGAAAGTATTGGAGGCAATTACGCCAGTCTTCGAAAATTTGAGCAGAGACGATTTGCTGCAGCGTTGTTTGGGCGGCTTCACGCAAAACAACAACGAAAGCTATAACAAATCAGTTTGGGCAATAGCCCCCAAGTGTCAGTCCGGGAGCAAAAAAATCGTCGATATGGCAGCTGATATCGCGGTATTATTATTCAATGATGGCCTGAGAAGCCTCATGCAAGTTTTGGAGACGTTGGGGATAACTATCGGCCCAAATTGTTTTAATTTTTGCGTTGAAACCGACGCAGCGCGGATCGAGCTGGCGGAGCGCTCGCTCACAGACGCTGCAAAAGAGGCAAGAAGAGCCTCTACAAGTTCGAGAAAAGATGCTAGGGACAATAATTTGCTTCTTGAAGGCCACCTATATGGTGCCGGCATCGCTGATTAAAGGTAAACATTTTTTTTCCAATTTATCGCATAAATTAACAGATCTAAAACTTTGAACGCGTTTTTCTCAAAACCACTTTTTTAGTGCGGCACGCAGCAGAACTCGAGCAATTTTTATCCGATCGACTTCAAATTTGGACTGCATCAATAAAACTAGATTATCTAAAGAAGTACATAGGATTTTTTTGATATCTCAATAATAAAAAAAAGTTATAGCAGTTTTTTATGTATCTTCAATAAACAACGAACAAAACAAAAAAATTCGAATATCTCTTCTTTTTCCCACAAAAAAAAATTCTTGAAAAATGGCAAAAAAACAGGGGGTCACAGTGGTGTTCTGCCTTAATGAACAGGATCAATCGTCCTCCAATATTTTTTACCTCTTCTACTTCTTCGACGGCTCCTTCGTCGGTCGGTTCTTGTCTCAACTCGACTGGGTTGATCGGTATGGGGCCCTCTGTTTGAATCGAATAAATTGTCTCCTCTGGTATCCGCCCGTCTGTCTGCATTGAGCAGACGGGCCTCTCCAGTTTCCCTGACTTTGTGTCTTGTGGGTTACCTTTTTATCAGGGGCCTTGAAGATCTGGCATGCCGATTCGATCGTTTTAACCTCTTTGATCTGGTTAGCTAATTTCTGTCCGTAAATCCATTCATCCGAGTGAGTAGTTTCCACAACTGGCTTAACGCTTTTTTTCAGCATCGGCGTGATGAACGATTTTCTCCCCACGGACTGTTGATGAAATACGTCCGCCAATAATTTTCCCGTGTCACCGAGAAGTTCGATAAGTTTCATCTGATCCACCTCGTTATCGGAATCGTCGATTAAAAGAGAGACCGTTGTCCCCAGCGAGACGATGGCGGTGCCAACACATTCCTGTGTCTGGACAAAATGATCGTCCCTCTTCTTCGCAATGTCCGCCATTGCTGCGCTAATTTCCAGGTTAACTTTAGGGGGTTCTGCATATAAATCACCCTTGCGCGAGTATTTTTTCGTCAGACTTTTTCTATTGTCTTCAGAAAGCCCTTCTTTCAACCAGGCTTCCCAGCGATTTTTTATCTCTGGGTGTAGCTTGATTGTTCCGCCCTGGACTGCATTTGGATCGTCTCCCAGAAGATTGAGAATTTCCTCATCACTCATAACCTCGTCACAGCTCTCTTTTTGAGAGTCTTTTTCTTCCTTTTTGCTTTCAAGAGTTTCTTCTGTGCGAAAGGAGGTGTTGAGCAATTCTTCCTCTCGACTCTCGCCCTGGGGATGGACGTTTTCCTTATTTGCACGCTCTGAAATATATATATATATATATATATATATATATATATATATATATATATATATATATTGTGACGGGCATTATTTTTACTTACCATGAAATCAAGAACGTGAATACTTGAGCTAGGTGCGGGAACCGTCACCTTTGGCCGTCCACCCCGCGTGGGTGCATCCGCACTACCCGGGGCGCGAGAGAATTTTATTTCACCGGATTTCTCAACCGGTATGCCCTGGGGCCAGGGGGATCCGCCCTGACCCACCATCGGAGCTGGAGGACTCCGCGATTTTTGTTTCACCGGAATCCTAACCGGTATGACCTGGGAGTCGGGAGACCTCCCTGATTTTTGTTTCGCCGGAATCGTGTAACCGGACTAACTGGATGCACTTACCCGGGGGGGACGGTTGCGGTAGAGCACGGCCGCTCAGGCTGTGAGTCGTGGTAGAGGGGTCGGGATTCACCAGGAGTAGCGTACGAGATGTCGGATACGCGGGAACAATAAAAAAATAACATAAACAAATTGTTTTATTTTATTTTGCGGGAGCTGGTTGTTTTCAAACCACGGGAACTTATCTCCGTCCGGAAGGACCCGCCTTCCGGGCAGGGGATCGCGAACAGGACCCGTGGAGAAACACGTCTGTCTCACACGGCGTCAGGAGCGAAACTCTCACGGACCTCGTCCGAGCGCAAAATCGGTCGCCAACTATACCTCGCGCGGCGAAGGCCACCGAGCGAGATCATTGTCGAGCGCGATTATCGAAAAAAATGTAAATACGCTCGCGCGCTCCTCTCATGCGAGAACGCTACTACGAGCGAGAACATTTTCTTATAATATTCGTGAGCTGAAATATTATTTCGGGAGCTAGAATATTCTGGAAGAATATTCCTTTCGGAACCTATATTTCCTGCCCGAGCACCCCGCAAGCGGAACGGTAACAGATCGGGACCTTTCCTCCTAGGTAACAGTGAGGCCTCTCGGGGAATCGGTGCACGCCCGGCTGAAACGCCGGCACCCCACCGTAGTGGTGCATCGTGCTGGAGAGCGGGCTGTTTGGATTACGGGCGGAGGCCTCCTCGCCGCGCTTCTGGCGAGAAGCTTTGCCCGCTTTCGCACGGTGACCCGGGGATGCGATCTCCGAGAGCTTCCATGTTACCGTTGAGAAAAGGTCCCAATTTGTTACCGTTCCGTTTTCGGGGTAACTCGGAAAGAAAATATAGATTCCGAAAGGAATATTCTATCAGAATATTCCAGTTCCCGAAATAATATTTCAGCTCTCGATATTATACGAGATAAAGTTCTCGCTTGAACCGGCGATTTCGCATGGTCCGATCCCGCGAGCGTGTTGACATTTTTTTTGTCTACGCGCTCTGTCTCGCTCTCGCATAGTCCCTCGCACGCCGGCCTTGGTCGCGCGAGGTACAGAGTTGCTACCGAATCTTCGCGTGAGACGGTTGTCTCCCAAATCGCAATCGCTCCCGATTTTAGAGATATCGTGAAAGAGTTGTCGATCAGACGTCGCGATGGAGAGACGTGTCGTGTCTCTCTCGCGCCCGTGACGTCGCGCTCTCGTTCTCGCGTAAGAGGCACGTCGTCGTGCTCTCTCGTTTACGTGCGTGTGACGTTTCCGCGTGCACTTCGCGTTCGTGTTGAGTTCGTTTACGTAAAAAGTTCACGGGTGGTTAACGCACCGGCTCCCGCACAATAAAATAAAACTTCGTTTTATTTTATCGTAATGTTACCGGTGTCGCGTAGTGACAGCTAAGCTACTCCCCAGTGAATCTCGACCCCTCTACCACAACCCACAGCCTGAGCGGCCGTGCTGTACCGCAACCGTCCTCCCGTGTAAGTGCATCCAGTTAGTCCGGTTATGATTCCAGTGAAACAAAAATCACGGGGTTCTCCAGCTCCGTTTGGTGGGTCGGGTTGGATCCCCCCGACCTCAGTTTAGTCCGGTTGAGAAATCCGGTGAAACAAAATTCTCTGGCGCCCCGGGTATTGCGGATGCACGCGCGCGGGGTGGACGGCCGAAGGTGACGGTTTCTCGCACCTCAGCTCTCGTGATCAAGTTCTCGTTTCCGTGGTTAGAGAAAATATCGTCCGTCACAATATATATATATATATATATTTCTATCTCGCTCGTGTCGAGCTTAGCGAACTTGTTGTTCTTTCCCCTTGTTGGGAGGCAAAGTTCGTGTGGAACTTGCTCTCTGTTTTTTCGTATGGAAAAAACAAATTAATTTGTTATTATTTTTTACCTGTGTTCCCGTCCGTTGAAGATTTCTCCGCTCGATATTCCTCGCGTCTCTGTGAAACTAAATCTAACCAATTTTGTGAGGTTATGTATCTCTTCTTTCATTTTTGCAATTCTGCCTCAGTTTATGCGTCACCCCTTCTCTGCTCTCTCGAAGGTGCTCGAGAACGCTTGCGTTTTTTTCCTTCCTTTCCCATTGTTGTCGTTCCCCACTGATTTATAAGATAAATTGTTTAACGACACTCTATTCGTGTGTGAACTCGTTGAGCACAACGAAATGATATGAGGATATAGGACAGACCCCGCCGCCGCCGGACACAGGGCGTGCTGAGGCGGGAATTTCAAAAAACAGTCTAAACGTTGCGGATATGAGCATAGCTGACGCTACTACACTAAATCATCAAGAACGAGACGTCGTAGTATAATAGGGGATTTAAAAAATGGTGGATTTAAAAAATAAAGAAAGGTTTTTTTTTTACAAAAATAGGGCATTTTTAACGAAAATATATTGAGACGGATAGGTCCGTCTCACTAACCCGGGCATAAAGGCAAAAAGGTCAACCGAGCTTAGGAGAGAGAGGAAAGTGTACAGATCGACATAAAAACAAGGTGAAACAGCTCGGACCGATAGAGGGACGGGCAAAACCCAGGGAAAAACCCACTAATCGAATTAAGGGAAGATGGAAAAGAATGGGAAAGAGAAACCGGTAAATACCGGATAAACCAACTAATCAAATTAAGGGAGGTAGAAGAGAAGGGGATACGAAAAAGCGGCAAAATATGCGTATAAAAGGGCGGGAAATTTTTGGGAAAAGCACTCCTTTTCTGGCTGGGAAGTCGATCGGTACCAAACACATTAAATCTGACCCTCGGGGAAGGAAAGTGTGGAAAGAGGAAAATCGAAAGAACAGTTGAAAGGTGGAGTCGCTAGAGTCCTAAAGTACTCTCAATTCCCTAACAACCTTGGCCGTACTCAGCCGTCGTTAATACTGACCGCAAGGGAAGGAACGCGTGGTGGATGGAGGGTCAAGGGGAAAGAAATTGAGAAGGGTTGAAAGATTAACGAAAAATAAAATATCAAAGAAAAACATACTTGAGAGGAAGAACAAAACATAGGCATAAGAATAAATTAAGATTATAAACAAAAGAAGGGCGGTTATCAAAAATCAAACACAAAAATCGCATTAGGCGACAATAAGAGATGAGGAGGTAACTAGGCAAGCGAATCTATTCAGACACACGGACAAACACACACAAAGACACTATCATCACGAGCAAAATCGAAATTGGTATCAGGAACATAGAACGGACGAGGAGATCGCCCTCGAAATCCCGTAAACAAAAAAAAAAGGTCGCCGAAACTCGGAGAGTCTCGACACCGTAGACCGGCACGTGGCGACATCTTCCGGCGCGATAGATAAGCGAGCAATTATCGACGCGTGATAATCGATCGCGATCCAGTAGATTGATTGGGAGAGCGCACCGATAGCGACGATACGGCGAGTAGGAAAGGGGCAATAGTAGCGTCACAGGGCGATAGGGCACGCTGACCGAGCGTCGCGACCCACCGCGCCACGAGCGGGAGCGCGTCGTAACGCTATCCACCCTAGAAGTCTCACGTATAGGGAGAAGGACAGCGCCACGAGCGGGAGCGCGTCATAACTTACGCGCCGTGGAGAAAGAGAGAGGGACAGCGCCGCAAGCGAGAGCACCGACCAACTAAGCATAGAGAGAAGTGAGAAAGAGGGGGAACTTATATCGATAGGTGATAAGCGTAGATACTAAGCACACTTACCACGCGAGATAACAACGTTACCGACCGAGTAGGGCGTTGCGAGAAATACGAAACAGCGTACTATACTTATAGAAAATATTCTTTTATTGTATAATCTCAAGCCAACAACGAAAACTCACAAAGCGGTTTTTCTTTGTTTTTTTTAATTATTTTATTATTTTATTATTTTTATATCGAGCCAAAATTATTGAATAAATTTCGTTTGTTGCAAAATACCAAAACACCTGAGTCTCAATTAATTTCTTCCCTGTTCGAGTCCCGAACCAATAAATTTAAATGTAACGAACTTTGACCCGTTACAATATATATAGTTTAACGTTCCAAATGAAACATTTCGCGGCAAAACCCGCAGCTTTTAACTCAACCACGTTTTAATGGGGTTGAAGTAGCTCAAATCTGCCAAAAAAAATTTGAAAACTTAAAAGAAATTCATTTCTGTTGCATTCTACCGATGAAAACTTCAACGTTATACGTTTTAGGAGAAACGATTTAACCAAAGAATTTTTTAAACATCTAACTGTGCATACTTGAAGACTAATGAATTTTACACAAAAAAAGATTTGTACATGTACAGGTTCATTTACAAGAAACAGAACATCTGAATATCTCTGTTGGATTTGCACATACGAAGTATGTACATATCGGAATTTGGATGGTTTGGAAGGACGCACATGCCTGTCATAATATACATATTTTTTTGTTTTTTTTTTCAAGTTTTCTCAAGTCATCAATGTTTTTTTTAAATGAAATAGCATATTTTTTCCCTTTGCACACTGTAGCCAGCATCCAAACGAATTCAATCATGTAACATAGTATGATCTTCAACCCAGAAATATTTCCTCATTTCTTTTACGCTAAATGATTTTTGTAAGCTGGGTTATGTTCAAATGTACCCCAATAACCCAACAGAGCAACAGGTTCGGTGATGACAGAAGATTTACGAAACACCTTCACATATTCGTATGTATACAATCGTATTTATCAGCTACTTATTACTCTCATTGCCTTCTTTCTATCCGATTTCGGAAGTTTCTTAATTTTTCAAATCTATCAGTTTATCGATGAATGATTCACAATGTGTTACTCGAAGGAAGAAAAGATCGACATTATTAGGAGTACAACTTTGCAGTGACCGTTTTACTTAGAGAGCCACTGCGGCCGAAGTAGTGGCCCTAGCTCAATAAAAAAGTGGCATTTTAAACTAGAGGCTCTGCCAATGTAAACAATTTAAAAAAGCTAACGGATACGTGTATGCATTATAAAGTTATAGGCACTCAAACATGGCAACCTACGAACCGAATTCTCAGCATTTGCGGGAGGTTATGATTTACTTCTTCAACATCAAGAAATCTGCGGCTGAGGCACACCGTTTGCTTGTAGATGCTTACGGGGAGGATTCTATTAGTGAGAAAACGTGTCGGCGGTGGTTTCAACGCTTCAAAAGTGGAGATTTTGAGGTCGAGGACAAGCATGGTGGCGGAAGGCAGAAAGTTTTTGAAGACGCAGAATTGGAGACCTTGCTGGACCAGGATTCGTGCCAAACTCAAGAGGAACTCGCCGAGACGTTAGGAGTAACCCAGCAAGCAGTTTCAAAACGTCTCCGGGATATGGGTATGATCCAAAAGCAAGGAAACTGGGTCCCGCATGAGTTGAAGCCGAGAGAAATCGAGCGCCGATTTTTCACCTGTGAACAACTGCTCCAAAGACAACAAAGGAAGGGATTTTTGCACCGGATTGTGACTGGAGATGAAAAGTGGGTTTACTACGATAATCCTAAACGCCGAAAATCATGGGGACTGCCTGGTCATATTCCGTCATCGACGCCCAAACCGAATATTCACGGATCCAAAGTGATGCTGTGTATCTGGTGGGACCAGCTGGGCGTTGTGTACTATGAGCTGTTCAAACCATCCGAAACCATCACAGGGGAACTCTACCGATGTCAGTTGATGCGCTTGAGTAAGGCACTCAAAGAGAAACGGCCACAATTCAACGAAAGACATGACAAGGTGATACTGCAGCATGACAATGCCCGACCCCATGTTGCAAATGTCGTGAAAAAGTACTTGGAAACGCTGAAATGGGAGGTTTTATCCCACCCGCCGTACTCTCCAGACATTGCCCCTTCCGACTATCACTTGTTCCGGTCAATGGCACACGATTTGGCTGACCAGCACTTTGGTACTTAAGAAGAAGTCAAAAATTGGGTCGATTCCTGGATTGCCTCCAAGGACCAAGACTTTTATCGACGCGGGATTCGAATGCTACCTGAAAGATGGGCCGAGGTCGTAGCTAGCGACAGGCAGTACTTTGATTAAAAAATATGTAGCCACTTTTTTATAATAAAGCCTTAAACTTTTGAAAAAAACGGTCACTGCAAAGTTGTACTCCTTATATTTCAATTTATGGAGAAAGTCGACAGTGCTGAAGAGAAGCAGTACGGCTGTACGAAGATCGATTTCCTGATCGCAATCATTTTCCAACAGTTTCTGTTTACCTCAATGTGATTACAAAATTCCGTAAAACTCTTAGTGTTGACAATAAAAAGTTGACAAAAACTCGTTGAATTATTATTTATTCAAAATGTGTGAGCTGAAGGTCATGTTTGTATTATGTTACATGTTTGAATTCGTTCGGATGCCGGCTACAATGTGCAAGGGGCAAAAATATGCCATTCCATTTGAAACAACCTTGATGGCTTTGAAAAAACCGAACAAAAATATTATCATGGCGATGTGCGTCCTTCCACACCATTCAAATTCCGATCAAGAGACGCGGCAGGGTCTTGACGCCAAGCGATAAAAAAAATTCGATTCCACACCACTAATTCGATGCGACACGACTGCTTGTGAGCACCACCGACACCAACGATATGCCGTGACTCTTTATACAGTAAGACGGGCTTTAGCAGACGACGTTTCAACTTTGATTCGATAGTACGCGAAAACGCGGCGATGAATCGAAAATTTAATGACATTTTACCAATGAAATATGATATTTTCTATAGATTTTGTTCGGGTCATTTTTCGATGCGTCTACTCAATCTTGAGATCTCACAATATTCGACCGAATTCAGAACGATTTTTTTACCACGAAAATTATTCCACAGTCGTCGATTTATTGGATCGAGTAAAGTCCCTCGGTCGTATCGTAACATACACTATATACGTCCTTTTATGTATCACTTAACATTTTTTCTCATGTATATAGATATAGACGCTTGCGCAGCCTTGAGTCGTAGCCCCCGAGGGTCTGTGCACACGGCGTATTTCCTACGCGCGTAGAAAATACGCCGTGCGTAAATGCCCTGACGTACGCACCGCCCGCCCCCTTTCTCGTACCGCCAGGCAGTTGCGTGAATCGGAACCCCGGTGGTTATTCGCATTAGATTGATTTACATCGTTCTTCTACACTTGAAGTTTCTTGGCGTCTCCAAGAGCCGAACAAACCCAAACAAACCCACACCCAAACCCAAACAAACCCCACAAACCCAAAGAAACCTTGGCGTGGAACAAGAGCAACATTGACGAAAATTAACGAGTAAGTTTGCTGACGGTGCAATTGAGACTCGAAAAGTTTTTGATTGTTACCGCCGACGATGCTATGTGTCGCTTTGACGCGACGACGGCGGCATGCGAAGTTAACGAATTCTTCAACGTCGACGCAATTTTCCCGCACCCGCGATATATGTATATTATCGTGTATCCTCGAATTTTGATAGCACGATCGTATCGCTGGAATTTATATTGACGTAAGAACAAAAAAATATGGCTTGTCTCAAAACCTCAATTTACGTACCTTGTCATCTTCCCACGCATTGCTTTCCCGCTCGCCGATGTGTCAAAGAGCCAACGGCTCTGATGCAAGAAACTCAACTTTATTTGCTATTCCTATACCTCGGTAATTATTCGTGAAAAAATCGCAGATAGCATATTTTCCGATGATCCGTAGCCATTGTCATTACCCCTCAAAATCCTCGATTCCCTGAGCAGTGTACGACCAAAATGAGGCACGAAAGTTCAACACCCATTGCTTACGAACGCTAAACTGTCACGTCTCAAACGCGGATGATTTGGGGACCTGTGGCGATTTCTCGATAGCTTTACCCTGATAACCGAGCGTACTATTGGTTTGGCGTATATGGTATACTCTGGTATTCACATCAATATTCATTTATATAGATGGATTTTATACAGTTAGGTTATACTATATTCATGTTTATAGTTAAATCATAAAAATTATATCTTAAAATTGGTTGACTTTTGCATAAAACATTGTTAGGTCATTTGACAGCGGAAAATGTCCTATAACCCTTTCAAGGGATCGTGACCAATAACTAGTAGCCCTGTATACAGTGGCGTGCAAAAGTTTCGGGCCAACCGTTTTTCTCAGTTATTCGATAAAATATCTAATGCCTCAACCTCTCCATCATGTCAAATATTTGAGGGAGCTGTGCTATGCATAACAGCGTGGTATATTATTTTGTTTGTATAGTGTATGGTTTTTGTAGAGCGTCGAACGCGTTCGGTCAGTGTGCAAAAATATTCGGCCGCTGTTTCACCTTCTCCAGCCACAAGGTTTGTTTACGTTTTCTTCCGCGCTTTCTTTCGCCTTTTCTTTCGCATTAGTTCGAAACATAAAGAACCATGAAAAAATCAGTTCTATTTCTGCCGCAATGGTGAAACACACAACAATTGAGGTCCGCAAAGTTGTGTTAAAACTATTTGAAAAAGGAAAGAGTTCTCTCGATATTGCAAATACTCTATCTATTGAGAAAAGCACAATAAACCGTATTGTTGCGAAATATGAATCAACAAATTTGTTGTGTGATCAAAGCCGAAGCGGTAGACCACGAAAAACTTCAAAACGCTTGGACAAACTCATTAAAAGAAAGTGCGTCATAGATCCGCGAACAACTGCAGCAATAATTTCGCGAGAATTACGCAGCCAAAATCTTGCTGATATCAGTCGGAGTACGGTATCCCGACGTCTGAAGGCTATGGGATTGATTGGGCGCACCGGTGTAAAGAAACCACTCATTAGCACAAAGAATAAGAAGGCTAGATTGAATTTTGCCAAAAAATATCAACATTGGACAGTATCAAATTGGCGTAAAGTTCTTTTTTCCGACGAATCCAAATTTCAATTGTTCGGAAGTGATGGTCGCAAGTACACTGAGAAAAAGAAATCGTTGAATATGCAAAATGCATTTTGTTGTCTCGAAATTTTGTTGTTTTAACAGTTGCTCAGACATGCTAAATAAGCTACAGTTCACACCACTAAAACTATCAGATAGATTAACATAACGTTTGTTATGCCAATCAAAAATCACGTTGAACGTATTTAATGATACATTTTGTTAAACCAACTGAATTTTGGTTCGATGAAGGAATTTTTTCTTCAGTGTACGTAAGACGTCCAGCAGGTACCAGATACGATGTACGATATCAAATTCCAACTGTAAAACACGGTGGCGGAAATGTTAAAGTTTGGGGAGCATTTTTTGATAACGGTATTGGTCCGCTAATAGAAATCCAAGGCAATATGGACGCTATAATGTATCGAAAGATATTGCAAGACCATATGCTCCCATTTGCCAAGAAAAATATGACGAATGGGTGGATATTTCAACACGTTAATGATCCCAAACATGCTTCGCGTCTGGTGAAGATTTTCCTTGAAAGCCGAAAAGTGCGCCTTCTCGACTGGCCCTCACAGTCACCGGATTTAAATCCGATTGAACATTTGTGGCAAAAGCTCAGGGTTTGCGTTGGAACGAAGAATCACTCCAACAAGACGGAATTATGGGATCATTTGCATTATGAGTGGGAAAAGATGCCACAAGATCGCATCTCGCAATTAATTGCGTCTATACCCCGACGATGTGCTGCTGTAATCGCTGCTAAGGGCATGGCAACAAAGTATTGATTCTAGAGAGAAAACTAAACCATGTTTTGTTATTTTTAGTATGTTTTGTTTTTTGTTTTCACACGCAATAGTATATTGCCCAATACTTTTGCACAGTCATTAAATAAAAACTGTTGGATAATTCATTGTTGAAGAGTGATATTACTGTTTATACCACATTTTTTTTAATATTAAGCATCTCGACGCCAATTACAAGTGTCATCACTCGTTTGTATTTCCCGTACCAGCGTATTTCTATGCAATATCCACGAAAAATAGGGTGGCCCGAAACTTTTGCACGCTACTGTATATATTTATTTCAAAAAGATATGAAATCCCCCTTAAAAAACCTCGAACAAGTAAAAAAACGCCAAGTAATAAAAAATGCCCTCGAAAAAATTATCCGTCGTTTCACTATCTACAAAATTCTAATTAACCTCGAAATACTTGTGATTTTTTTCAAACAATACTTTTTTTTTACATTATTACTTTCTCAATTCAAACGTACAAAAGAAGTGAAATAACTTTTTATGCAAAAGCCAAACAAATTTGCTAGATTCGTACACAAAATTGCCAAACCATAGAAATACTATTTTTCTGAACATTTTATTTTAAGAAACCATATTACTATTATAATAAAAAGTTCGAATCACGATTAAATAAAAGTACAACGTATGCATCAAACAAGTACTGTATGTATGTATCACTGGAAATGCTGTGCAACGACTTGGCGTCCATTGTTAAGAAAAAAAGCTCGATGAAGGATGACATTGTCTCAACAACTTGACTATCAGGTTAAGAAAGACATAAATTGGCGTAATTTATTATGTAACTGCAAACCAAGTTTCTGATTCCGCATAATGCAATTAAAAAAATCAACGATGTACCCCTAGACTACACGGCTTTTGAAATCTCACTTTATTTACATAATTTGAAAAGTTACGTGGAAATATTCACTTTCTACTCTATTACAGAACCACCATACATCTCATGAAATCTATTGCGTCGCATAAATTTTCGTGTGATAGATATAGTTTTGGCAGGCTGAACATCACATTTCTAATAATTCTGAATACCTGATGCAGTAACTGATGCGATGTTACAATTTGAAATAATCTAAGTAAATAAATTGTTGCAAAAGTTACTTATGGAAGCGGTAGGAACGTTTCTCCAAGAAAATCGTGTATCTTCCCGAACGCTTTTTCTTAAGACGGAATGACACCCGACGCGGAACTCCGACGCGGCCCCGGCTCGAGTCGGTAGGACAGATCGAGCTCGCACGAGCTACTACTCCCTACCGCTAGATGTCACAGCGCGCGTTCGTCTCGAACGCATGTTCGTTTCGAACGCACGATGCGACGGAATCGCAGGCACCTTGCGTCGAGGCTTACATTGTATTGTTATGCCTCGACGCAACGTGTGTGTGCTCATGTGTCTGTGACATTCGCTACGTCGGACGCACGCGGTTGAAGATTGTTTTCTTCCCGCATGCTGTCCCTTCGTAGCAAGTATACACTTCGTGTGGGTATATACACGTATATACCCACACGCTGACCCACGGTCAGTGTCGACAAAGAATTTCGTTTTCTTTATCAACGCCGACTTCGCACGATATTCGAAATCAGGGTGAATCTCAATTTCGTAGCAAGAGTTCTTGCTGGCGGCTCGCGCTTTTCTGCAGCGAGATAATTGTTCAAAATTAATTATTTTTATCACTCATCACATTAGCAAATGTGGGGTACGTCCTATACCACTCAGCAAAAATGATTGCTGTTTACGCGTTGCAAAAACCAACGGTAAAAATTACGCAAAAACAATTGTTTAAACAATAATTTTTCCATTTTTCCTCCATCATGGGTATGATTGGTAAATACGGTATTTTCTGTACCTCTCAGTCAGTAAATATGATTGCTGCTTACGCGCAGCAAAAAACAACGGTAAAAGTTTCACAAAAATAATTGTTGAAAAAATTGTTATTGCACTCATTCTCGATCATGAGTATGATCAGTAGATACGGTCTGTTCTATACCTCTCAGTCAGCAAACATTATTGCTGCTTACGCGTTACAAAAAACAACGGTAAAATTTACGCAACAATAATTATTTAAAAATTATTTTTGCATTTATTTTTGATCATGAGTATGATCGGTAGATACGGTATGTTCTATACCTCTTAGTCAACAAATATGATTGCTGCTTACGCACTGCGAAAAATAACGGTAAAAATTACACAAAAATAATTGTTAAAAAAAATATTATTGCATTTATTCTCGATCATGAGTATGATCGATAGATAGTAGATGGGCTAGGGGGGTTCTAACTCAAGGGGAGGTGTTGTGTCAAGAGTGGTGAAGCCAAGGTGGCGCCACCGTCGAGGGGAGGTCGCCAGGTGCGTGTGACGTCACAGAGAGGCCTATGTGGAGGGGGGTCATGTGGTCCGTGGAGCGACTGGCGGTGGAGGAGGGGGAATCCGCCATCGATCTCTCTCTCTCTCTCTCTCTCTCTCTCTGTGTGTGTGTGTGTGTGTGTGTGTGTGTGTGTGTGTGTGTGTGTGTGTGTGTGTGCGCGCGTGCGTGCGTGCGTGCGTGTGTGTGTGTGTGTGTGCGTGCGCGCGTGTGTGCATGCGTGCGTGCGTGTGTGCATGCGTGCGTGCGCGCATGTGCATGTGTGTGTGTGTGTGTATGTGTGACGTCACAGGGGGGGGCTCGGTGGAGGGGGTACACATGTGGTTCGAAGACTACTGGGAGAAGGAAGCCGCCGTCAGGGGGGGGTCCAGCGCGGGATAGCCAAGTGCGGGGGTACGGCGGAGGGGGGTCGCCGGGCGCGTGTGACGTCACAGAGGGGGCCTCTGGGGGGCCATGTGGTCCGTGGAGCGACTGGCGGGAGGGGGAAGCCGCCGACGATGAGTGTTGTGTGTGTCAAGGGCGGCCTTTCAAAGCCCAATATTTATGACATGCAGCTGGTTCCATTCCGAAAGACAATGTCTATTGCATCCGCCTCGTCTCCAAGCTCGCCGACACTCGAGACAGGTCCTGACGGGTTTCTCGGAAAAAACTATAATCTGTAGAGATCATAGACTGTGACTGCGGATGGACCACTTGAGCACAGCTCTTGAAAAGTCGCGCTCTCCATTCCAAAATATAACGTCAAGATGTTCGCATGTGCGGGTGTGTACGCAGTGCATCTGGCCAAGCACCCCCTGGACTTGACCAAAAACGAGCTCGAACAGGTTCCAAAGGTCTTGCTCTTAAAATATTGAGGTGAATATGTTGGCTTATTGTGGGATCGTTTGCCAGAACATCATCGGAACGACAGTGAAGTGATATCATATCTTCCATGCTTGGAGCATTATAATACGCCACAGATGAAAGATCACATCGATGGCCCTCCACCTCAACGTCGGGAGTGTAAAAAATGCTGTGAAAATTCTCGACGTACGGCGTTCTTCAAACGTGTTTGAACCTGTTTTTCGGGAGCGTGAAAAAATGTCGGGGGAAAATTCTCCACGGTTCTTCGAACGTGTTCGAACCGGTTTTTCACGATTGGAAAAGAGGGGAGAGGCTTGAAAATTTGAGTGGGAGGCTTACGAGGGAGATTATATTTTTGTGGACCAAGCTTAGACTGCACTATTCCACTGCACCATCAACATCTAAAAGAACTTTGAAAGTGCGCGGAAAATGGATCTCACGAGTATCAACAAAGTCGGCCGGATGGCGGAATTCCTCCCAACGAAGAAGCTGTCAGAACTCCCCGTTAAGTCGGAACGACTAATCTCCGGCATAAGGGCCGTACAAACCAAATTTGGGAAACGCTACATCGCAGACATCGCGGATGAGTTCTCTGTCGTCTTACCGGTGCGACTTGTGAAGGCCTTCGATCAAGATCCGACAATGCTCGAGGGTATGCTGCAAGTGGCACGCGATGGTCAACTCTGCATGCAGTATATTGGTGGAAAATACAACAGTGTCGAGTTCCGTCTGAATGTGGTGGACGGGGAAAAAATTCGTTGGAACACCATCGTCGAACGGCTGGTCGCATCATCTAGCGTATGCTGCAACTGGCGCGCAAATGGGTACATACAGTTGCGGGGAATACAACAGCGTTCCATCGTCTCTGAGGCGGAAAAAAAGACTAAATTCGTTGGGACACCATCATCGAACTGTTTGCACCACAGTCGTCTTACCATCGTTTTCGACGCTTAGTGTTGACTATGAAAAAAAATGTATATGTTTGATCGAATTGTAAATGATGGATATTTTCACCGTAGAATAAAGAATACAAATCATATATATTTTCATCGAAATGTGTTTTATTCATTCAAAAAAAATCCCTCGCTGACGCTTCGTATACGCTCAACCAGCTTTTCACCGATTTTACATTCTCATGGGCGCAGTTCGTGTTGAAGGGATGATGGGGACATTTGGAGTTTGTAATTTTCGGCAGCTTCTGCAGCGATGGACAGTCCAGAGTCTCCAAGTCGATGACGTTTGTTGCGGGATCCGTGGATCTTGATAGCCATGCGCATTTCTCGAATCCCTTGGCATAGATGATAGGATCTCCCTGCAAGAGTTCTCGAATTATCTTTCTAGCTGCCTCGTATGGTATACCATTGTGATCCCATCGTATTCCATGGAAATTGCGTTCCAGCCACTTGTTTGTCATTTTGTACTTGGCCGGTAAAGAGTCCCATGCAAATGGTGCATCGAAGGCGAGCGTCAGCGGTTCAGCATTCTTCTCATGGAGTTTGACGATGGACATCTCCTTCAGGACAAATTCGTTGACGAGTCTCTTGAAGCCCTGCAGATCGACGATAAGCTCCATGTTGACTGAAGTGGATGAGAATCATCGGCATGACGTTATACCATTTTTTTAACTCCACCACTGATTGGATTGTACTCTTCGTGAGACGTTCCAGAGACTTCCGAAGACATTCATAAGACGTTCGAAGACATTCAAGAGACGTTCGAAAACATTCATAAGGCGTTTGAAGACATGCATGAGGGGTTCAAAGAGTTTCAAAAGACTTTCTACGACGTCATGAGACGTTTGAAGGTGTTCGTGAGACCTTCGACTTTCGAAAACGTTTAAATACATTCATGAGAGGTTCGAAGACGTTCAAGAGATCTGGGACGATATTTATAATATGTTTGAAGACATCGATGAGGGGTTCGAAGACGTTTAAGAGACTTTTAAAGATATTCACAAGGTGTTTGAAGACCTTCAAGAGACATTCGACGACATTCATGATACGTTTGAAGACATTCATGAGGGGTTCCAAGACGCTTGAGAGACTTTCAAAGACATTCACGAGGCGTTCGAAGACGTTCAAGAGAATTTCGACGACATTCATAATACGTTTGAAGACATTCATGAGGGGTTCGAAGACGTCTAAGAGACTTTCGACGACACTCATAATACGATTGAAGACGTTCAAGAGACTTTCGAATACGTTCAAGAGTCTTTCAGAGACATTCGCGAGAGGTGCCGAGACGTTCAGAGACTTTCGAAGACATTCAAGAGATCTTTGACAATATTCATAATACGTTCGAAGACATCGATGAGGGGTTCGACGACGTTTTAGAGACTTTCAAAGACATTCACGAGGGGTTCGAAGACGTCCAAGAGATCTGTGACGATATTCATAATATGTTTGAAGACATTCATGAGAGATTCGAAGACGCTTAAGAGAGACTTTCAAAGACATTCACGAGGGGTTTGAAGACGTTTAAAAGACTTTCGACGACACTCATAATACGTTTGAAGACGTTCAAGAGACTTCCAGAGACATTCATGAGGGGTTCGAAGACGCTTGAGAGACTTTTAAAAGCATTCACGAGGGTTTCGAAGACGTTCAAGAGACTTTCAGAGACATTTGCGAGAGGTGCGAAGACGTTCAGAGACTTTCGAAGACATTCAAGAGATCTTTGACAATATTCATAATACGTTCGAAGACATCGATGAGGGGTTCGGCGACGTTTTAGAGACATTCGACGACATTCATGATACGTTTGAAGACGTTCATGAGGGGTTCGAAGACGCTTGAGAAACTTTCAAAGACATTCACGAGGCGTTCGAAGACGTTCAAGAGAATTGCGACGACATTCATAATACGTTTGAAGACATTCATGAGGCGTTCGAAGACGCTTAAGAGAGACTTTCAAAGACAATCACGAGGGGTTCGGAGACGTTTAAAAGACTTTCGACGACACTCATAATACGTTTGAAGACGTTCAAGAGACTTTCAGAGACATTTGCGAGAGGTGCGAAGACGTTCAGAGACTTTCGAAGACATTCAAGAGATCTTTGACAATATTCATAATGCGTTTGAAGACATCGATGAGGGGTTCGACGACGTTTTAGAGACTTTCAAAGACATTCACGAGGGGTTTAAAGACGTTCAAGAAACTTTCGACGACATTCATGATACGTTTGAAGACATTCATGAGGGGTTCGAACAAGCTTAAGCGAGACTTTCAAAGACATTCACGAGGGGTTCGAAGACGTTCAAAAGACTTTCGACGACATTCATAATACGTTTGAAGACATTCATGAGGGGTTCGAAGACGCTTAAGAGAGTTTCAAAGACATTCACGAGAGGTGCGAAGACGTTCAGAGACTTTCGAAGACATTCACGAAGAGTTTGAAGACGTTCAGAGACTTTCGAAGACATTCAAGAGATCTTTGACAATATTCATAATACGTTTGAAGACATCGATGAGGGGTTCGCAGACGCTTGAGAGACTTTCAAAGGCATTCACGAGAGTTTCGAAGACGTTCAAGAGACTTTCGACGACATGCATGATACGTTTGAAGACATTCATGAGGGGTTCGAAGAAGCTTAAGCGAGACTTTCAAAGACATTCACGAGGGGTTCGAAGACGTTCGAAAGACTTTCGATGACACTCATAATACGTTTGAAGACATTCATGAGGGGTTCGAAGACGCTTGAGAGAATTTCAAAGACATTCACGAGAGGTGCGAAGACCTTCAGAGACCTTCGAAGACATTCAAGAGATCTTTGACAATATTCATAATGCGTTTGAAGACATTCATGAGGGGTTCAAAAACGCTTGAGAGACTTTCAAAGGCATTCACGAGGGTTTCGAAGACGTTCAAGAGACTTTCGAATACGTTCCAGTGATTTTCAGAGATATTCGCAAGAGGTGTGAAGACGTTCAGAGACTTTCGAAGACATGCAAGAGATTTTTGACAATATTCATAATACGTTTGAAGACATCGATGAGTGGTTCGACGATGTTTTAGAGACATTCGACGACATTCATAATACGTTTGAAGACATTCATGCACGTTTCGAAGACGCTTAACAGACTTTCAAAGACATTCGCTAGCGGTTTGAAGACGTTCAAGAGACTTTTGACCACATTCATAATACGATATTCGACGACATCCATAAACCAAAGATATTCATGACGTTTGATTTTCGCTGGAATTTGGGTTTGTTTGGGTGCGCACCCAGTTTCGCTGGAATTGTTTGGGTTTGTTTGGGTTTGCTGCTTACGCGCTGCAAAAAACAACGGTAAAATTTACGCAGCAATAATTATTTAAACAATTTTTTTTGCATTTATTCTCGATCATGAGTATGATCGGTAGATACGGTATGTTCTATACCTCTTAGTCAGCAAATATGATTGCTGCTTACGCACTGCGAAAAATAACGGTAAAAATTACACAAAAATAATTGTTGAAAAAATTATTATTGCATTTATTCTCGATCATGAGTATGATCCGTAGATACGGTATGTTCTATACCTCTGAATCAGAGGTTCAATTTTTATTGAATAAATTATAACATTTTTTACTTAAATAGATATTATCAACATTATCAATTTATTATTTAATATAAATTATAATAAAAAATGGAGGAGACGATGGGAGGCCGTATGCGAAAGCGAGAACCCCACCGAATTCTGGCGAGCATTGAGACCGTTCAGGCCCATAAAAAGGGGTACCGGAAGCCGGCAGATAGCGGAAGAAGACTGGTTCCAATATTTTAGGAAGTTGCTGGGAGGCACAGAAGAAGACATAGAAGAAATCGGGTCAGGATACCGAGAGGAAGAAGGAGACGGCGGAAGCAGAAACCAGGAAAGTTCAACGGACCAAACGGACCAAATAGTCAATCGAAAAATAACCATAGAAGAATTAGGAAAAGAACTGAGAAAAATGAAAAAGGGCAAGGCAGCTGGACAAGACGGGCTGGGAGATAGAATTTTTCCAGGTACTACCAAATGACGGGAGAGTGGAATTAGCCGACATCATGAATGGGTTATGGATGGAGGGGTAGCTGGCAGGGGGATGGGAAATGGGAAGAATATTCCCCATACATAAATCTGGAGACTCGGGAATGGCAAATAACTATAGAGGGATAACGCTGATGGACACGGGATACAAATTACTCACGAGGATCATCAACAACAGTTAGGTTCGTGCTGGAAGGAAGGAGGGCGACGGGAGAAGGGCAAGCAGGTTTCCGAGCGGGCAGAGGAACAAAATATCACATCTTCGTTTTGAACGCACTTATTAATAATATGCTGAATAAAAGGGGGGGAAAGCTTTACACAGCTTTCGTAGATTTCGGAACGGCCTTCGACTCAGTCGACAGGGAAGGGATGATAAAGAAGATGGGGGGGGGGGGGCGGGAATAAAAGGAAGGACATTGGAAATCATCAAGAGGATATATGAGGACACGCAGAATGAAGTAATCACGGCAGAAGGACGCTCAAGGAGTTTCAGAACGACAAGAGAGGTCCGGCAGGGGTGCGCGGTAATTCAAACGCTCTTGAATATTTTTATTGAAGACATGGAGGAAGGAAAAAAAGAAAAGAGGGGGGAACTTTAATAGCAGGAGAAAAAATATATGCCTTAAAATATGTGGACGATATGGCGATGGTTGCGGACACGGAGGAGGGGTTGCGAGACATGATTGAAGAGCTTGAAAAATATGTAAAAAGAAACAAACTGGAAATCAACATCCAGAAAACGAAAATCATGATCTTTCGGAAAGGGGGGAGACAAAAGAAGGAGAGGGAATGGGAAACAAATGGAAAGAAGCTCGAAGTGGTAAAGGAGTTCAAATACCTCGGAGTATACTTCTCATCGGGAAACACGTACGAAAAACATCTAAAAATGGTAGAGAGCAAGATAAGAAAGGCTGCGAACGGGGCATGGGGGATCGCGAAGAGGGCGCGGATCGGGAAGCTGACGGACAGACTGAGAATAGCGGAAGCAATCGCGAGTAGCGGACTTGTGTACGGAGTAGATGTCTGGGGATGGAAGAGAAGAAAACGAGTAGAGAGAGCACAGGCCATATACACTAAAATGGCAATGGGGCTGAGAAGAAACACGCCAGAATACATATGGAAGATGGAAACAGGTTGCGCCGGAATCGACATCATCACGTTGAAACGGGCAGGAGATTATATTGGTAAAATCATGGTGATGGAGGATGACAGATGGCCAAGAAAATGCCTAATGGAGGAAGCAAGGGGTTTGGTAAACAACGACGGGAGCAAATGAGGCAAAGAAGTGAAGGCAGCAATGGGGCAGGCAGGCGAGGGACAGATAGGGGAAGCAATACGAAGAGGAAACAAGGAAGAATGGAAAATGAAGGCCGGCAGAGCAGTGCAAAAGATGGCACAGCAAGAAATACACAAGATGTGGGGAAAAATAGACCGGTACAACTTTTACAAGGAATACAAGGAAAGGAAGAGAAAGATGGGAATGGAAGAATACTGGGGAAAAGGAGCAACAAGGGGGGAAGTCAGGGAAATGTGGGCGACGATGAGGTGTGGAAGCGTGGGGAGGGAGGCGGGAAAAGGTTTCAGGGAAACAAAGTGTAGGGTATGCCGGAAAGCGGAAGAAACGCTTGCATACGTATGGGAATGTGAGGAGGCCGAAGAGCAAATGGAGGAACAGGCAGTAAGAAAATTTGAGGAGTGGGAGAGAGCACAAGGAGAAAAACCAGATGGAGGTTGGAGGAAGGCTCTAGAGGGAAGGGAGATAGTGGAAGAGATGTGCGAGGTAGTTAGGCAATTTGAAAAGATAACAAAGAAGAAAGAGGATAGAGTAACAGAGGTATAGAAAATAAGGATATTAGCATGTAAGCTTTGTAAATATGTAAATATATAACTAAATAGACAAGTAAGCAAAAAGGAAGATTCAGTACGTAAGTTTGGATGGACAAGTGGCAAAAGGAGGATTATAGCGTTAAAGCGTAGGAGTAAGGAAAACTGCTGTGAAGACAAGACCTTTCTTGTCTTCACAGCAGGGAATGTAAGAAGCCCGCGAGGGCATACGTGGAAATAAAGAAACTACTACTACTACTACTATAATAAAAAAATTAAAGATTAGCCCTAAAATTTTTAATAATTAAAATTTTAATATAAATAAAAATAAAAAATTATCTGAATTAAATTCATTTATTAAAAAACTAGATATCTTAATATTCGAGAAAAAATCATAAAATTTTAATTAAATTAACCCTGATACAAAAGGTGATTAAAATCAATAACTAATTTATTTATATAAATATTAAATTAAATTAAATTATTTTTTTTATTAAAAATTGAACATTTATATATATATATATATATTGTGACGTGTTTTTTTGGTACTCCGCTGACCCGCCTGACATGGTGGCGGCTGCAGCAAAACCGTCCTGCGGCTCGGGGCCGTCATCGCGATCACGACATGATTCCGTAGGGTTCTCTAAGCAACGTTAAGATTTAACTTTAATATTCCTTTTTTTTTCTTTCATTTCGCTACCTCAACGTCTGGCTTACACGAGCCAAAGTCCCAACGGCCAGGAAGAGCGAGAGGGAAAGAAGGCGAGGCCAAACATTCTCCCAAGGGCAAAGATCGAGAAGACGCGGTGGCCCGACTATGGTCAAACGTTCGGAAGGACGCAGATTCCCGCGAAAATTGCCTGCCCAGGGCCGTGATTGATGCCCCCCCCCCTCACTTCTTCCGTTTCTTCTGGACAGGGGCCGAATTGTCACCTTCGGCCGATAACAAGTCTGGCGTCAGTCGCGGTCCTTATTCCCGTCGTCGCCAAGGTCGACCGTTACGAAACATCATCCAGGGAAGGACGAGGCTCCACTAAGTGTCATTTTAAGAACATTCCGTGAAATGTGTACGCGAAAATATCCACAAACAAGCAAGTGACAAAGCTTTTCCAAAAACGCCTTTAGAAAAACACGATTTGCGGTGTTCACTGTATCGCAGCTAGAAATAATCTGAAATCTAGTACCATTAAAATTTAGTCAAAGTGTCATCAAATCCTTCCCTCAACGGCCTTTGATAATTTTTCTTTTTCATTTCTAAATTTTTGGTGGTCATGTTAAGTGAAAAGTGCTATTTTTCACGACAAATTCCGCCATTTTGGGGGTGGAAAAACCCCTCAATGTTAAAAAATTTCAAACTAGCCGTTAGGGGAGATATTTTATATGTAGGAAGTGTGTACCAAGTTTGAAATAAATCGGTCATGTAGTTTTCAAATGGCAGTGAACACGGACGTTTTGAGAAGTCGGAGCTACAGTGTTAGAGGAGCGCGACTAAATAGTCAATAACTATGAGCCTGAAGTTTGCATCGTTGGATTCCAACGAAAATCTTTGATTTTTTAATATTTTTAATTAATTTTTTTCGGGTACATTATGACTCCAGAATATCTGTACAGGCTATACAAAACGATCAAAAAAATTTGGTGGCCCAGAATCCACCTTTATTGAGGGGTTGAAAGTGAAAAAAAGTAATATCTCGGGTGATCATGACATTCCCAGTTTTTTTATTTGCGGCATCAATTTTGGGCGTCTGCTAAAAGCCTCAAAAAAATTAGCAACGATTTCCAACTTCCGGAACCCACCCTTAGGGGGGAGTGAAAGTCGAATGAAAATCGTATTTCCGCTGGTAAAGGATTTCTCAGTTTTTTATTTGCGCTGATTGTTCCTAGTACCTAACGAAAGCCACAAAAAATTGCCACTATCGGAACCCGCCCTTATCGGGGGTGGGAGAGGGGGTAAAATTGGAATAAAAATTGTATTTCCGGCGATAAAGGGATTCCCAGTTTTTTTATTTGCGCCGATCGTTCCTAGTACCTAACGAGAGCCACAAAAAAATTGGCAACGATTTCCAACTTCCGGAACCCGCCCTCATCGGCGGTGGGAGAGGGGGTGAAATTCGAATAAAAATTGTATTTCTGGTGATAAAGGGATTCCCAGTTTTTTATTCGCGCCGATCGATCCTAGTACCTAAGGAAAGCCACAAAAAAATTGGCAACAATTTCCAACTTCTGGAACCCGCCCTTATCGGGGGTGGGGAGGAGGTGAAATTCGAATAAAAATTGTATTTCCAGCGATAAGGGATTCCCAGTTTTTTATTTGCGCCGATCGTTCCTAGTACCTAACGAAAGCCACAAAAAAATTTCCAACGATTTCCAACTTCCGGAACCCACCCTTATCGGGGGCGGGAGAGGAGGTGAAATTCGAATAAAAATTGTATTTCCGGCGATAAAGGGATTCCCAGTTTTTTTATTTGCGCCGATCGTTCCCAGTACCTAACGAAATCCACGAAAAAATTGGCAACGATTTCCAACTTCCGGAAACCGCCCTTATCGAGGGTGAGAGAGGGGGTGAAATTCGAATAAAAATTGTATTTCCAGCTATAAAGGGATTCCCAGTTTTTTTATTTGCGCCGATCGTTCCTAGTACCTAATGAAAGCCACAAAAAATTGGCAACGATTTCCAACTCCCGGAACCCTCCCTTATCGGCGGTGGGAGAGGGGGTGAAATTCGAATAAAAATTCCATTTCCGGCGATAAAGGGATTCTCAGTTTTTTTATTTGCCCCGATCGTTCCTAGTACCTAACAAAAGCCATAAAAAAATTGGCAACGATTTCCAACTTCCGGAACCCACCCTTATGGGGGAGTGAAAGTCGAATGAAAATCTTATTTATGCCGGTGAAGGATTTCCCGGTTTTTTTATTTGCGCTGATTGTTCCTAATACCTAAAGAGATCCACGAAAAAATTGGGAACGATTTTCAACTTTCGGAAGCCGCCCTTATCGAGGGTGGGACAGGGGGTGAAATTCGAATAAAAATTGTATTTCCGGCGATAAAGGGATTCCCTGTTTTTTTTTATTTGCGCCGATCGTTCCTAGTATCTAATGAACACCACAAAAAAATTAGCAACGATATCCAACTTCCGGAAGCCGCCCTTATCGGGGGTGGGAGAGGGGCTGAAATTCGAATAAAAATTGTATTTCCAGCGATAAAGGGATTCCCAATTTTTTTTATTTGCGCCGATCGTCCCTAGTACCTAAAGACAGACACAAAAAAATGGCAACGATTTCCAATTTCCGGAACCCACCCTTATGAGGCAGTGAAAGTCGAATGAAAATCGTATTTCCGCCGGTGAAGGATTCCCCAGTTTTTTATTTGCGCTGATTCTTCCTAGTACCTAAAGAGACCCACAAAAAAATGGGGAACGATGTTCAACTTTCGGAACCCGCCCTTATCGGGAGTGGGAGAGGGGGTGAAATTCGAATAAAAATTGTATTTTCGGCGATAAAGGGATTCCTAGTATTTTCATTTGCACCGATTGTTTCTGGTACCTAAGGAAAGCTACAAAAAAATTGGGAACGATTTTCGACTTCCGGAACCCACCCCTATGGGCGCATCATGCCGAATCTATAATCGTGCGAGGCTTTATCATTATCGGGCTACCCATTCGAAAAAATTGCTCGGCTTTTTTTCACAGTGAAATTCGCAAATAATTGTCCACGAAGAAACATGCGCTTTTCCAGAACCCCACCTTATTGGAGTATAACAACATGAGGCGATTTCCCTCTCGCCCACGTCTTTTCCTAAGAAGATTGAAACTACCATCGTTACAGTGCGATGCGAATTAATTTTTTGGTTGGCTTATGGTTTTTGTGGAAAATTTTGCCTACGAGAATCGTTTACTCATTTTTCAAGATGCTCATTTAGAAATCTACAATTTGAAAATGCAAAAATATTGGTCATAGTAAAAATGAGGCAATACAAATTTAAACTAAATCATTCTTTACGTTCGAGCAATCCGAACAAACTCCAACACCGTCCTTTCTACACGCGGGTCAATGAAGCGTTTTTTTCACACCCACGCGCTTTACTATTCTTGAGGTTGTACTGCTTTCTCACTCTCACTTGAGCGTCTGCCTACGTTTCAAATCCGCTCTCATCTAGCTACAGAGCCAAGCTTGATTTTTGGCATCCCCGGCGGCACGGGCACGGTGCGTCTACGGGAAGGGACCGTCATTCTTCGTGTGCGAGTAAATATGCCTCGCTTCAACGAGTCAGCGCTGCGTGCGAAGCCTTCCCCCACCGCTCTCAGCCAACAGACATAAGTCCCGGGATAAGTCCCGCCGAATGAATAATTTCCGGGATAAACTTCCGAAAAGCGGAATCCGAATTACGATCTGAAATTTGGCAGATACCTTCCTTTTAATACTTTAAGAGATCCCCTAAAAGGATTGGTGCCGAGGCGCCATAGTTATCGAAATGTCCATTTTTGAACGTCAATTTTTTTAACGCGCTCCTACGATATCTAGCTGGCGGGCTAAGCTCTGTCTACACCTATATATGTTTTCGCGCGCTCCGTTTTGTGCGAATGGTGGAAGGTCCGTGGAACACTGGTATGGGCGCAGAGCACCTCGGATGTGCGTGTGGAATGGTAGGGTGCATGAAACTAGTGTAGGCGCGGATCACCGCGGATCTACGTGCAATATTGAGATAGACACAGAGCGTCGTAGATTCATTTTTTGTTTGTTATTCCACAGGTTATTTTTTTGCAGGTGTGATAGATTTTTGGGGTTCATTTATTAACTTTAAATCGTTTTGGGATTTTAAATATTTTTTTTTGCTTCTCTAGTGGCTGATTTTTCTTTGTTTTTGCCTGTTTCTAATTTTTGGGATCTTGCATGGTTTTCAACATTTTTTGGATTTTAGTTTTCAATTTTTTTAAATTATATTTTACGTTGTTCATCATTATAATGCTTGGTAACCGAGCGCTGCAGTGATGGAAAAAGGGTTTCTATCCTTTAGATAGTAATATATACATAATAGGAGCGCGGTAAAAGAAACAACGTTCAAACACATTATCAACAGGAGTCAGATGGACTTACCTTCACAATGATTTTTTCCGTAATTCCCGGTTCTGAACAACGGCGGGTTCCGTGAATCTAATAGCATTGCGAACTTTAATTGAGGTCTCTCCCGAAGGAGCCCCTCAAAAGCCTTTCGAGACGTCACCGAAATATCAACCGATACGACTCGGAGAATATTGAATATGTACAAATCGGCCGTTTGCCGCACGCACTGCCTCTTGGTCGGTACGATACTTCGCTTCAAATCGCATAGTATAGGAAGCGCGTATTACTATACTTCGGTCTACTATAACAATCGGGTCTCTTCCCATGTACGGCCGATGGTGCATTCTCACGCGTACCCGCGCGCGGTGCGCTACGTTTTGTAAGGCGACTGTTCTCCTCTCGCGTGCGCGTATGTTAACATTTTCTATTCATTCGTTTCTGTTTCAAAGCAGTGCTGGAGTGCCTTCGCGTGTCTTCGGCTACCTTCGACAATTGCGACCGTGCGAAAGTATATGCATGCGATTCACCGAGTTCCTTCATGTTCGACTATGGGTATCCCACTATTACTGGCTGGCGCATTACGTCGCGCCTAACCTCACCACTTTAATCCCGCAAACCTCTCATCTAAGTTGGGAATATATTTAGCGCCGTCTAATTTTCTCAAAACGAAGAAAATGACTTCTTTGCACGAAGTATTTCCTTTTTTATTGATCACCTTTTTATGCGTTAATGATTCCCCATTTTTTATATGTTACAATAATTCGGAAACGTTGGTAAAGGATATTCTTTAGGAACGGACCTTTTTCATAATATTGGAGTTTCCATCGTTAGTATGGAACGATTTTTTTTTTCATTTTTTGTTTCTTTTCTATTTGTCATTATAGAAAGAGGTTTGGGTTGTTACCCAAAATTGGAAGTTTTAAATAATTTTTTACAATAATTCAATTTTATACTTTCCAAATTACAGTTATGCAGGCGTATTAAGAAATATCGAAAGTATATCCCTGATTTTTTTTATATAAACATCGACTGTAGGGTTGTTAATGGCCGGTGGATGAAGTACTAGCCGGATCAAATTGTCCCACAGTGTCAAAATCGTGGCAAAATATAAATTTGTCAACGAAGGGATAATCGCTTGCGTGCGTATCCGACAGCCATGGCGGCTGAGAGCGGTGGAGGTAGGCTTGTCGCGCCGCGTCGACCCGTAGTCGTCAAACTCGCGCTTGAACATACATGGTGAGTTGCGTGCCATGTACATATAATAGCATATAATGTCATATGGGAGTAGCCAAATGTAGCTTAAAAGTCGTCCAGGGTGCTCGAGCAAGGAGCGGGGCACAACAAATGTGGGCAAACGCTTGATCGCTAGTGAGAGAGTAGTACAATCTTAAGAATACGTAAGCGGTCGGGTGTACCCAAAGTCGCACTATTAATATACGCATAGGAAGGATGGTTTTGAAGTTTGGGTCGTTGGATTGTAAAGGAATTTTTTTTTATATTCCATTTCCTCAGTTTTATTGTCATGAAAATCTAATTTCATTAGTACAGTCATATGATGGAGGTTCGTAATAATCGTATTCCGCATTTCGCGTCTGCTCACGGACGGATCGGGGGGTACAAAGGATGCAAAATTCGTGTCCCCGGCGACAATTATATAATATTTTCTGCGTTATGAATTGTAGATCTTGCAGTAATCCGTTGCGCCGTGCTCATTAAATAGCATAAACATACGAAGCGCGCTCTACTATATTTGGAATTATGGTGCTTTCGCACTTGGGCCTTCCCCCGTGCTACAGACGATGTTGAGTTTTCACTCGCACCCGCGCGTATTGCTATACTCGGTAAGGCCATCCCTTCTCCTCTCGGCTGATCGTCTGCTCGTTCGGTTATTGCTGGAGTGCCGGCGGTTAGGTTCGGGTACCTTCAACAGCTCTAGTGGGATCGAAAAAAAACGGAACACCGCCTATACTCACGTGCGCACCGCCTTTACTCTCGTGCGCACATAACGTGCGATACAGCGAGTCCGATAATCTGACCCTATGCGTGTTTCACTACTACAAACCAGCCTGTCTAGCCGAAGCTACCCCCACTACTCTTTTTCAGGCCACGTCTCGTTAACGCGGAATTAGTCCGCGTCTAATCTCCGATCATTGATCATTTCTGTCGAGATTTTTTACTATCCATTGACCCGCGTAAAGAAAAGATGGTATTGGAGTTTGTTCGGATTGCTCGAACGTGAAGAATGATTTAGTTTATATTTTTCTGACTTATTTTCACTGAGCAAATTTTTTTGAATTTTTAAATGATAGATCTCTAAATGAGCAACTTGAAAAATGAGTAAGCGATTCTTGTAGGCAAAGTTTTCCAAGAAAACCTTGAGAAAACCCAAAAACTAATTCGCATCGCACTGCAACGATGGTAGTTTCAATCTTCTTAGGAAAAGACGTGGGCCAGAGGGAAATCGCCTCATGTTGTTATACTCCAATAAGGTGGGGTTCTGGAAAAGCGCATGTTTCGTCGCGGACAATTATTTGCGAATATCACTGTGAAAAAAGCCGAGCAATTTTTTCGAATGGGTAGCCCGATAATGATAAAGCCTCGGACGATTATCGATTCGACATGATGCGCCCATAGGGGTGGGTTACGGAAGTTGGAAATCGTTGACAATTTTTTTGTGGTTTTTCTTAGGTACTAGGAACAATCGGCGAAAATTAAAAAAAAAACTGGGAATCCCTTTACCGACGGAAATACGATTTTCATTCAACTTTCACTCCATCACAAGCGTGAGTTCGGAAGTTGAAAATGGTTCCTAATTTTTTTGTGGCTTTCCTCAGGTACCAGAAACAATCGGTGCAAATGAAAAAACTAGGAATTCCCGTATCACCGGAAATACAATTTTTAATCGAATTTCACCCCCTCTCCCACTCCCGATAAGGGCGGGTTCCGAAAGTTGAATATCGTTCCGAATTTTTTTGTGGGTCTCTTTAGGTACTAGGAACAATCAGCGCAAGTAAAAAACTGCGAAATCGTTCACCGGCGGAAATACGATTTTCATTCGAATTTCACTCCCCCATAAGGGGGGGTTCCGGAAATTGCAAATCGTTGCCAATTGTTTTGTGGCTTTCGGTAGGTGCTAGGAACGATCGGCGCAAATAAAAAAACTGGGAATCCCTCTATCGCCGGAGATACAATTTTTAATCGAATTTCCCCCCCTCGCCGGCCCGCCGATAAGGGCGGGTTCCGAAAGTGAATAGAGTTCCCAATTTTTTTGAGGGACTCTTTAGGTAATAGGAACAACCAGCGCAAATAAAAAAACTGGGAAATCCTCCACCAGCGAAAATACGATCTTCATTCGACTTTCACTCCCCCATAAGGGTGGGTTCCGGAAGTTGGAAATCGTTGCCAATTTTTTTTGGGCTTTCGTTAGGTACTAGAAACGATCGGCGCAAATAAAAGGACTGGCAATCCCTTTATCGCCGGAAATACAATTTGTATGCGAATTTCGCCCCCTGTCGCGTCCCCGATAAGGGCGGATTCCGGAAGTTGAAAATCGTTGCCAATTTTGTTGTGGCTTTCGGTCGGTACTAGGAACGATCGGCGGAAACTAAGAAACTGGGAATCCCTTTATCGCCGGAAATACAATTTTTATTCGAATTTCACCCCCTCTCCCTGCCGCCGATAAGGGCGGGGTCCGGAAGTTGGAAATCGTTGCAAATTTTTTTGTGGCTTTCGTTAGGTACCAGGAACGATCGGCGTAAATAAAAAACTGCGAATCCTTTTATCGCCGGAAATACAATTTTTATTCGAATTTCGCCCCCTTTTCCATCCCCGATAAGGGCGGGTTCCAAAAGTTGGAAATCGTTGCCAATTTTTTTGTGGCTTTCGTTAGGTACTAGGAACGATCGGCTCAAATAAAAAACTGGGAATCCTTTTATCGCCGGAAATACAATTTTTGTTCGAATTTCACCCCCTCTCCCACCCTCGATAAGGGCGGGTTCCGGAAGTTGGAAATCGTTGCAAATTTTTTTGTGGCTTTCGTTAGGTACCAGGAACGATCGGCGTAAATAAAAAAAATCGGAATCTCTTTATCGCCGGAAATACAATTTTTATTCGAATTTCGCCCTCTCTTCCGCCCCCGATAAGGGCGGGTTCCAAAAGTTGGAAATCGTTGCCAAATTTTTGTGGTTTTCGTTAGGTACTAGGAACGATCGGCGCAAATAAGAAAAATGGGAATCCCTTTATCGCCGGAAATACAATTTTCATTCGAATTTCACCCCCCAGTCCACCTCCGATAATGGCGGCTTCCGAAAGTTGAAAATCGTTCCCAATTTTTTCGCGAGTCTCTTCAGGTATTAGGAACAATCAGGGCAAATAAAAAATCTGGGAAATCCTTCACTGGTGAAAATACGATTTTCATTCGACTTTCACTCCCCCATAAGGGTGGGTTCCGGAAGTTTGAAATCGTTGCCAATGCTTTTGTGGCTTTCGTGAGGTTCCAGGAACGATCGGCGCAAATAAAAAACTGGGTATATTTTTATCGCCGGAAATACAATTTTTATTCGAGTTTCGCTCCCACTCCCACCACCGATTAGGGCGGGTTCCGGAAGTTGGAAATCGGTGCCAATTTTTTTGTGGCTTTCGTTAGGTACTAGGAACGATCGGCGCAAATAAAAAAACTGTGAATCCCTTCATCGCTGGAAATACAATTTTTATTCGAATTTCACCGCCTCTCCCTCCCCGAAAAGGGCGAGTTCCGGAAGTTGGAAATCGTTGTCAATTTTTTGTGACTTTCGTTAGGTACTAGGATCGATCGGCGCAAATAAAAAACTGATAATCCCTATATCGCCGCAAATAAAATTTTTATTTGAATTTCACCCCCGCTCCCGCCCCCGATAAGGGCGGGTGCCGGAAGTTGGAAATCGTTGCCAATTTTTTTGTTGAATCCGTTGGATACTAGGAACGATCGGGGCTAATAAAAAAACTGGGAACTCCTTTATCGCCGGAAATACAATTTTTATTCGAATTTCACCCCCTCTCCCGCCGCGGATGAGGTCGGGTTCCGGAAGTTGGAAATCGTTGCCAATTTTTTTGTGACTTTCGTTAGAGACTAGGAACGATCGGCGCAAATAAAAAACTGGGAATCCCTTTATCGCCGGAAATACAATTTTTATTCGAATTTCACCCCCTCTACCGCCCTCGATAAGGGCGGCTTCCGAAAGTTGAAAATCGTTCCTAATTTTTTTGCGGGACTCTTCAGGTATTAGGAACAATCAGCGCAAATAAAAAACTGGGAAATCCTTCACCGGCGAAAATACGGTTTTCATTCAACTTTCACTCCCCCGATAAGGGCGGGTTCCAGAAGTTGGAAATCGTTGCCAATTTTTTTGTGGCTTTCGTTAGGTACTAGGAACGATCGGCGCAAATAAAAAACTGGGAATCCCTTTATCGCCGGAAATACAATTTTGATTCGAATTTCACCCCCTCTCCCACCCCCGTCAAGGGTGGGTTCCGGAAGTTGGAAATCGTTTCCAATTTTTTTGTGGCTTTCGTTAGGTACTAGGAACGATCAGCGCAAATAAAAAACTGGGAATCCCTTCATCGCCGGAAATACAATTTTTATTCGAATTTCACCCCCTCTCCCACCACCGATAATGGCGGGTTCGTGAAGTTAGAAATCGTTGCCAATTTTTTTGTGGATTTCGTTAGGTACTAGGACCGATCGGCGAAAATAGAAAAAGAACTCGGAATCCCTTTATCGCCGGAAATACAATTTTTATTCGAATTTTACCTCCTTTCCCACCCCCGATAACGGCGGGTTCCGGAAGTTAGAAAACGTTGCCAATTTTTTTGTGGCTTTCGTTAGGTACTAGGAACGATCGGCGCAATTAAAAAAACTGGGAATCCCTTTATCGCCGGAATTACAATTTTTATTCGAATTTCACCCCCTCTCCCGCCCTCGATAAGGGCGGCTTCCGAAAGTTGAAAATCGTTCCTAATTTTTTTGCGGGACTCTTCAGGTATTAGGAACAATCAGCGCAAATAAAAAACTGGGAAATCCTTCACCGGCGAAAATACGATTTTCATTCGACTTTCACTCCGCCACAAGGGTGGGTTCCGGAAGTTGGAAATCGTTGCCAATTTTTTAGTGGCTGTCGTTAGGTACCAGGAATGATCGGCGCAAATAAAAAACTGGGAATCTCGTTATTGCCGGAAATACAATTTTTATTCGAATTTCACCTCCTCTCCCATCACCGGTAAGGGCGGGTTCCGGAAGTTGGAAATCGTTGCCAATTTTTTTGTGGCTTTCGTGAGGTACTAGGAACGATCGGCGCAAATAAAAATAAGGGAATGCCTTTATCGCGGGAATTACAATATTTATTCGAATTTCACCCCCTCTACCGCCCTCGATAAGGGCGGCTTCCGAAAGTTGAAAATCGTTCCTAATTTTTTTGCGGGTCTCTTCAGGTATTAGGAACAATCAGCGAAAATAAAAAACTGGGAAATCCTTCACCGGCGAAAATACGATTTTCATTCGACTTTCACTCCCCCGATAAGGGCGGGTTCCAGAAGTTGGAAATCGTTGCCAATTTTTTTGTGGCTTTCGTTAGGGACTAGGAACGATCGGCGCAAAAAAAAACTGTGAATCCCTTTATCGCTGGAAATACAATTTTTATTCAAAATTCACCCCCTCTCCAACCCCCGAAAAAGGCGAGTTCCGGAAGTTGGAAATCGTTGTCAATTTTTACTGACTTTCGTTAGGTACTAGGAACGATCGGCGCAAATAAAAAACTGGGAATCCCTTTATCGCCGCAAATAAAATTTTTATTTGAATTTCACCCCCTCTCCCGCTGCCGATAAGGGCGGGTGCCGGAAGTTGGAAATCGTTGCCAATTTTTTTGTGGAAACCGTTGGGTACTAGGAACGATCAAGGCAAATAAAAAAACTGGGAACTCCTTTATCGCCGGAAATACAATTTTTATTCGAATTTCACCCGCTCTCCCGCCGCGGATGAGGTGGCGTTCCGGAAGTTGGAAATCGTTGTCAATTTTTTTGTGGCTTTCGTTAGGTACTAGGAACGATCGGCGCAAATAAAAGAAACTGGGAATCCCTTCATCGCTGGAAACACAACTTTTAATCGAATTTCACCCCCTCTCCCACCCCCGATAAGGGCGGGTTCCGGAAGTTGGAAATCGTTGCCAATATTTTGTGACTTTCGTTAGGGACTAGGAACGATCGGCGCAAATAAAAAACTGAGAATCCCTTTATCGCCGGAAATATTATTTTTATTTAATTTCACGCCTTCTCCCGTCCCCGATAGGGGTGGGTTCCGGAAGTTGGAAATCGTTGCCAATTTTTTTGTGGCATCCGTTGGGTACTAGAAACGATCGGGGCAAATAAAAAAACTGGGAATCCCTTTATCGCCGGAAAAAAAAATTTTTATTCGAATTTCACCCCCTCTCCCACCCCCGATAAGGGCGGGTTCCGGAAGTTGGAAATCGTTGCCAATTTATTTGTGGCTTTCGTTAGGTACTATGAACGATCGGCGCAAATAAAAAAACTGGGAATCCCTTTATCTCCGGAATTACAATTTTTATTCAAATTACACCCCCTCTCCTGCGGTCGATAAGAGCGGCTTCCGAAAGTTGAAAATCGTCACAATTTTTTTGCGGGACTCTTCAGGTAGTAGGAACAATCAGCGCAAATAAAAAAACTGGGAATCCTTTTATCACCGCAAATATAATTTTTAATCGAATTTCACCCCCTCGCCCGCCACCGATAAGGGCGGGTTCCAGAAGTTGGAAATCGTTGCCAATTTTTCTGTGGCTTTCGTTAGGTACTAGGAACGATCGGCGCAAATAAAGAAACTGGGAATCTCTTTATCGCTGGAAATACAATTTTTATTCGAATTTCACCCACTCTTCCACCCCTGATAAGGGCAAGTTCTGGAAGTTGGAAATCGATGTCAATTTTTTGTGACTTTCGTTAGGCACTAGGATCGATCGGCGCAAATAAAAAACTAGGAATCCCTTCATCGCCGCAAATAAAATGTTTATAAGAATTTCACCCCCTCTCCCACCGCCGATAAGGGGGGGTGCCGAAAGTTGGAAATCGTTGCCAATTTTTTTGTGGAATCCGTTGGGTACTAGGAACGATCGGGGCAAATAAAAAAACTGGGAACCCCTTTATCGCCGGAAATACAATTTTTATTCGAATTTCACTCCCTCTCCCATCGCCGATGAGGTCGAGTTCCGGAAGTTGGAAATCGTTGCCAATTTTTTTGTGGCTTTCGTTAGGTACTAGGAACGAACGGCGGAAATAAAAAACTGGGAATCCCTTCATCGCTGAAAATACAATTTTTATTCGAATTTCACCCCCTCTCCCGCCCCCGATAAGGGCGGGTTCCGAAAGTTGGAAATCGTTGACATTTTTTTGTGACTTTCGTTAGGTACTAGGAACGATCGGCGCAAATAAAAAATTGGGAATCCCTTTATCGCCGGAAATACAATTTTTATTCGAATTTAACCCCCTCTGCCGCCCCCGATAGGAGCGGGTTCCGGAAGTTGGAAATCTTTGCCAATTTTTTTGTGGCATCCGTTGGGTACCAGGAACAATCGGCGCAAATAAAAAAACTGGAAATCCCTTTATCGCCGGAAATACAATTTTTATTCGAATTTCGCCCACTCTGCCCCCCCCCCCCGCCCCGCCGATTAGGGCGGGTTCCGGAAATTGGAAATCGTTGCCAATTTTTTTGTGGCTTTCGTTACGTACTAGGAACGATCGGCGCAAATAAAAGAAACGGCAATCCCTTTATCGCCGGAAATACAATTTTTATTCGAATTTCACCCCCTCGCCAACCGCCGGTAAGGGCGGCTTCCGAAAGTTGAAAATCGTTCCCAACTTTTTTGCGGGTCTCTTCAGGTATGAGGATCAATCAGCGCAAATAAAAAAACTGGGAAATCCTTCACCGGCGAAAATACGATTTCATTCGACTTTCACTCCCTCATAAGGGTGGGGTCCGGAAGTTGGAATCGTTGCCAATTTTCTTGTGTCTTTCGTTACGTACTAGGAACGATCGGCGCAAATAAAAAAATTGGAATCCCTTCATCGCCGGAAATACAATTTTTATTCGAATTTAACCCTCTTTCCCACCCCCGATAAGGGCGGCTTCCGGAAGTTGGAAATCGTTGCCAATTTTTATGTAGCTTTCGTTAAGCACTAGGAATGTTCGGCGCAAATAAAAAACTGGGAATCCCTTTATCGCCGGGAATACAATTTTTCTTCGAATTTCACCCCCTCTCCCGCCCCGTTAAGGGCGGGTTCCAGAAGTTGGAAATCGTTGCCAATTTTTTTGTGGCTTTCGTTAGGTACTAGGAACGATCGGCTCAAATAAAAAAACTGGGATCCCTTTATCGCCGGAGATACAAGTTTTATTCGAATTTCTCCCCTCTTCCACCCGCGATAAGAGCGGGTTCCGTAAGTTGGAAATCGTTGCCAATTTTGTGTGGCTTTCGTTAGGTACTAGGAACGATCGACGCAAATAAAAAAACTGGGAATCATTTTATCGCCGAAAATACAATTTTTATTCCCATTTCACCCCATTTCCCACCCACGATAAGGGCGGGTTCCGGAAAGTGGAAATCGTTGCCAATTTTTTTTCGGCTTTCGTTAGGTACCAGGAACGATCGGCGCAAATAAAAAAAATTGGAATCCCTTTACAGCCGGAAACACAATTTTTATTCGAATTTCGCCCCCTCTCCCGCCGCCGAATAGGGCGGGTTCCGGAAGTTGGAAATCGTTACCAATTTTTTGTGGCTTTCGATACGTACTAGGAACGATCGGCGCAAATAAAAAAACCGGGAATCCCTGTATGGCCGGAAATAAAAATTTTATTTGAATTTCACCCCCTCGGCCACCACCGAGAAGGGCGGCTTCCGAAAGTTGAAAATCGTTCCCAATTTTTTTGCGGGTCCCCTCATGTATTAGGATCAATCAGCGCAAATAAAAAAACTGGGAAATCCTTGACCGGCGAAAATACGATTTTCTTTCGACTTTCACTCCCCTATAAGGGTGGGGTCCTGAAGTTGGAAATCGTTCCCAATTTTTTTGTGGCTTTCGTTAGGTACTAGAAATGATCGGCGCAAATAAAAAATCTGTGAATCCCTTTATCGCCGGAAATACAATTTTTATTCGAATTTCACCCCCTCGCCCACCACCGACAAGGGCGGGTTCGTGAAGTTGGAAATGGTTGCCAATTTTTTTGTGGCTTTCGTTAGGTCTTAGGAACGATCGGCGCAAATAAAAAATCTGGGAATCCCTTTATCGCCAGGAATACAATTATTATTCAAATTTCACCTCCTCTCGCACCCCCGATAAGGGCGGGTTCCAGAAGTTGGAAATCGTTGCCAATTTTTTTGTGGCTTTCGTTAGGAACTAGGAACGATCGGCGCAAATAAAAAAACTGGGAATCCCTTTATCGCCGGAAATGCTATTTTTATTCGCATTTCATACCCTCTCCTGCCGCCGCTAAGGGCGGCTTCCGAAAGGTGGAAATCGTTCCCAATTTTTTTTGCGGGTCTCCTCAGGTATTAGGATCAATCAGCACAAATTAAAAAACTGGGAATTCCTCTACCGGCGAAAATACGATTTGCATTCGACTTTCACTACCCCATAAGGGTGGGTTCCGAAAGTTGGAAATCGATGCCAATATTTTGTGGCATTCGTTAGGTCTTAGGAACGATCGGCGCAAATAAAAAATCTGGGAATCCCTTTATCGTCCGGAATACAATTTTTATTAAAATTTGACCTCCTCTCCTTCCCCCCACCCCCCGATAACGGCGGGTTCAGAAGTTGGAAATCGTTGCCAATTTTTTTGTGGCTTTCGTTGGGTACCGGGAACGATAGGCGCAAATAAAAAAATTGGAATCCCTTTATCGCTGGAAATAGAATTTTTATTCGAATTTAACCCTCTCTCCCAGCCCCGATAAGGGCGGCTTCCGGAAGTTCGAAATCGTTGCCAATTTTTATGTGGCTTTCGTTAGGTACTAGGAACGATCGGCGCAAATAAAAAAAACTTGGATCCCTTTATCGCCGGAAATAGGATTTTTATTCGAATTTCTCCCCTCTCCCGCCGCCGATAAGGACGGGTTCCGTAAGTTGGAAATCGTTGCCAATTTTTTTGTGGCTGTCGTTAGGTACTAGGAACGATCGGCGCAAATAAAAAAACTGGGAATCCCTTTATCGCCGCAAATACAATTTTTATTCCCATTTCACTCCTTTTCCCACCCACGATAAGGGCGGGTTCCGGAAAGTGGAAATCGTTACCAATTTTTTTGTCGCTTTCGTTAGGTACCAGGAACGATCGGTGCAAATAAAAAAATTTGGAAGCCCTTTACAGCCGGAAATACATTTGTTATTCGAATTTCGCCCCCTCTACCGCCCACGATTGGGGCCGGTTCCGGAAGTTGGAAATCATTACCAATTTTTTTGTGGCTTTCGTTACGTACTAGGAAAGATCAGCGCAAATAAAAAAACCGGGAATCCCTCTATGGCCGGAAATACAATTTTTATTTGAATTTCACCCCCTCGCCCACCACCGATAAGGGCGGCTTCCGAAAGTTGAAAATCGTTCCCAATTTTTTTGCGGGTCTCCTCGGGTATTAGGACCAATCAGCGCAAATAAAAAAACTGGAGAATCCTTTACCGGCGAAAATACGATTTTCTTTCGACATTCACTCCCCTATAAGGATGGGGTCCGGAAGTTGGAAATCGTTGCCAATTTTTTTGTGGCTTTCGTTAGGTACTAGGAACGATCGGCGCAAATAAAAAATCAGGGAATCCCTTTATCGCCGGAAATACAATTTTTATTCGAATTTCACCCCCTCTCGCGCCACTGATAAGGGCGGGTTCGTGAAGTTGGAAATCGTTGCCAATTTTTTTGTGGCTTTCGTTAAGTCTTAGGAACGATCGGCGGAAATAAAAAATCTGGGAATCCCTTTATCGCCGGGAATACAATTATTATTCAAATTTCACCTGCTCTCGCACGCCGGATAAGGGCGGGTTCCAGAAGTTGGAAATCGTTGCCAATTTTTTTGTGGCTTTCGTTAGGAACTAGGAACGATCGGCGGAAATAAAAAAAATGGGAATCCCTTTATCGCCGGAAATACTATTTTTATTCGAATTTAACCCGCTCTCCCGCCCCGATGACGGCGGTTGCCGGAAGTTGAAAATCGTTGCCAAATTTTATTTAGCTTTCGTTAGGTACTAGGAATGGTCGGAGCAAATAAAAGACTGGGAATCCCTTTATCGCCGGCAATACAATTTTTATTCGAATTTCACCCCCTCTCCCACTCCCGAAAACGGCGGGTTCCGGAAGTTGGAAATCGTTGCGCATTTTTTTGTGGCATTCGTTGGGTACTAGGAATGGTCCGCGCAAATAAAAAACTGGGCATTCCTTTATCGCCGGGACTACAATTTTCATTCGAATTTCACCTCCTCGCCGACCCCCGATAAGGGCGGGTTCCAGAAGTTGGAAATCGTTGCCAATTTTTTTGTGTTTTTCGTTAGGTACTAGGACCGATCGGCGCAAAGAGAAAAACTCGGAATCCCTTGATCGGCGGAAATACAATTTTTATTCGAATTTCACCCCTTCTCCTGCACCCGATAAGGGCGCGTTCCGGAAGTTGGAAATCGTTGCCAATTTTGTTGTGGCTTTCGTTAGGTACTAGGAACGATCGGCGCAAATAGAAAAAGTCGGAATCCCTTTATCGCCGGGAATACAATTTTTATTCGAATTTCACCCCCTCTCCCACGCCCGATAAGGGCGGGTTCCGGAAGTTGCAAATCGTTGCCAATTTTGTTGTGGCTTTCGTTCGGTACTAGGAATGGTCGGCGCAAATAAAAAACTGGGAATCCCTTTATCGCCGGGAATACAATTTTTATTCGAATTTCACCCCCTCTCCCACGCCCGATAAGGGCGGGGTCCAGAAGTTGGAAATCGTTGTCAATTTTTTTGTGGCTTTCGTTAGATAATAGGAACGATGAGCGCAAATAGAAAAACTCGGAATCCCTTCATCGCCGAAAATACAATTTTTATTCGAATTTCACCCCCTCTCCCAACCCCGATAAGGGCGGGTTCCGGAAGTTGGAAATCGTTGCCAATTTTTTTGTGGCTTTCGTTAGGTACTAGGAACGATCGGCGCCAATAAAAAATGTGGGAATCCCTTTATCGCCGGGAATACATCTTTTATTCGAATTTCACCCCCTCTTCCGCCGCGATAAGGGCGGGTTCGTAAAGTTGGAAATCGTTGCCAATTTTTTTGTGGATTTCGTTAGGTACTAGAAACGATCGGCGGAAATTAAAAAAAAAATGGGAATCCCTCTATCGCCGGAAATACACTTTTTATTCGAATTTCACCCCCTCTGTCACCCCAATAAGGGCGGGTTCCGGAAGTTGGAAATCGTTGCCAATTTTTTTGTGACTTTCGTTAGGTACTAGGATCGATAGGCGCAAATAAAAAAAATGGGAATCCCTTTATCGCCGGAAATACAATTTTTAGTCGAATTTAACCTTCTCTCCCACCCCCGATAAGGGCGGCTTCAGGAAGTTGGAAATCGTTGCCAATTTTTATGTGGCTTTCGTTCGGTACTAGGAATGGTCGGCGCCAATAAAAAACTGGGAATCCCTTTATCGCCGGGAATATCATTTTTATTCGAATTTCACCCCCTCTCCCACTACCGATAAGGGCGGGTTCCATAAGTTGGAAATCGTTGCCAATTTTTTTGTGGCTTTCGTTAGGTACTAGGAACGATCGGCGCAAATAGAAAAACTCGGAATCCCTTTATCGCCGGAAATAGAATTTTTATTCGAATTTCACCCCCTCTCCCGCCCCTGATAAGGGCGGGTTCCGGAAGTTGGAAAACGTTGCCAATTTTTTTGTGGCTTTCGTCAGGTACTAGGAACGATTGGCGCGAATAAAAAAACTGGGAATCCCTTTATCGCCGGTAATACCATTTTTATTCGAATTTAACCCTCTCTCTCGCCCCCGCTAAGGGCGGCTTCCGAAAGTTGAAAATCGTTTCCAATTTTTTTGCGGGTGTCTTCAGGTATTAGGAACAATCAGCGCAAACAAAAGAACTGGGAAATCCTTCACCGGCGAAAATACGATTTTCGTTCGACTTTCTCTCCCCGATAAGGGTGGGTTCCGGAAGTTGGAAATCGTTGCCAATTTTTTTGTGGCTTTCGTTAGGTACTAGGAATGGTCGGCGCAAATAAAAAACTGGGCATTTCTTTATCGCCGGAAATACAATTTTTATTCGAATTTCACTCCTCTCCCACCCCCGATAAGGGGGGGTTCCGGAAGTTGGAAATCGTTGCCATTCTTTTTGTGGCATCCGTTGGGTACTAGGAACGATCGGTGCAAATGAAAAACCTGGGAATCCCGTTATCGCCGGAAATACAATTTTTATTCGAATTTCACCCCCTCTCCCACCCCCGATAAGGTCGGGTTGACGTTGAAATCGTTCCCAATTTTTTTGCGGGTCTCTTCAGGTATTAGGATCAATCAGCGCAAATAAAAAAACTGGGGAATCCTTCACCGGCGAAAATACGATTTTCATTCGACTTTTACTCCCCCTAAGGGTGGGGTCCAGAAGTTGGAAATCGTTGCCAATTTTTTGTGGCTTTCGTTAGGTACTAGGAACGATCGGCGCAAATTACAAATCTGGGAATCCCTTTATCGCCGGGAATACATTTTTTATTCGAATTTCACCCCCTCTCCCGACCCCGATAAGGGCAGGTTCGTGAAGTTGGAAATCGTTGCCAGTTTTTTTGTGGATTTCGTTAGGTACTAGGATCGATCGGCGCAAATAAAAAATCTGGGAATCCCTTTATCGCCAGGAATACAATTTTTATTCGAATTTCACCCCCTCTACCACCCCCGATAAGGGCAGGTTCGTAAAGTTGGAAATCGTTGCCAATTTTTTTGTGGATTTGGTTAGGTACTAGGAACGATCGGCGCAATTAAAAAAAAATGGGAATCCCTTTATCGCCGGAAATACAATTTTTCTTCGAATTTCACCGCCTCTCCCACCCCGATAAGGGCGAGTTCCGGAAGTTGGAAATCGTTGCCAATTTTTTTGTGACTTCCGTTAGGTACTAGGAACGATCGGCGCAAATAAAAAAAGGGAATCCCTTTATCGCGGGAATTACAATATTTATTCGAATTTCACCCCATCTACCGCCCTCGATAAGGGCGGCTTCCGAAAGTTGAAAATCGATCCTAATTTTTTTGCGCGACTCTTCAGGTATTAGGAACAATCAGCGCAAATAAAAAACTGGGAAATCCTTCACCGGCGAAAATACGATTTTCATTCAACTTTCACTCCCCCGATAAGGGCGGGTCCAGAAGTTGGAAATCGTTGCCAATTTTTTTTTGGCTTTCGTTAGGTACTAGGAACGATCGGCGCAAATAAAAAAACTGGGAATCCCTTTATCGCCGGAAATACAATTTTGATTCGAATGTCACCCCCTCTCCCACCCCCGACAAGGCTGGGTTCCGGAAGTTGGAATTCGTTTCCAATTTTTTTGTGGCTTTCGTTAGGTACTACGAACGATCAGCGCAAATAAAAAACTGGGAATCCCTTTATCGCCGGAAATACAATATTTATTCGAATTTCACCCCCTCTCCCACCGCCGATAATGGTGGGTTCGTGAAGTTAGAAATCGTTGCCAATTATTTGTGGATTTCGTTAGGTACTAGGAACGATCGGCGAAAATAGAAAAAGAACTCGGAATCCCTTTATCGCCGGAAATACAATTTTTATTCGAATTTTACCTCCTTTCCCACCCCCGATAACGGCGGGTTCCGGAAGTTGGAAACCGTTGCCAATTTTTTTGTGGATTTCGTTAGGTACTAGGAACGATCGGCGCAAATAAAAAAAAAATGGGAATCCCTTTATCGCCGGAAATACAATTTTTCTTCGAATTTCACCGCCTCTCCCACCCCGATAAGGGCGAGTTCCGGAAGTTGGAAAACGTTGCCAATTTTTTTGTGACTTCCGTTAGGAACTAGGAACGATCGGCGCAAACAAAAAACTGGGAATCCCTTTATCGCCGGAATTACAATTTTTATTCGAATTTCACCCCCTCTCCCACCTTCGATAAGGGTGGCTTCCGAAAGTTGAAAATCGTTCCTAATTTTATTGCGGGACTCTTCAGGTATTAGGAACAATCAGCGCAAATAAAAAACTGGGAAATACTTCACCGGCGAAAATACGATTTTCATTCGACTTTCACTCCACCATAAGGGTGGGTTCCGGAAGTTGGAAATCGTTGCCAATTTTTTAGTGGCTTTCGTTAGGTACCAGGAATGATCGGCGCAAATAAAAAACTGGGAATCTCTTTATTGCCGGAAATACAATTTTTATTAGAATTTCACCTCCTCTCCCATCGCCGGTAAGAGCGGGTTCCGGAAGTTGGAAATCGTTGCCAATTTTTTTGTGGTTTTCGTTAGGTACTAGGAACGATCGGCGCAAATAAAAAAAGGGAATCCCTTTATCGCGGGAATTACAATATTTATTCGAATTTCACCCCCTCTGCCGCCCTCGATAAGGGCGGCTTCCGAAAGTTGAAAATCGTTCCTAATTTTTTTGCGGGATCTTCAGGTATTAGGAACAATCAGCGCAAATAAAAAACTGGGAAATCCTTCACCGGCGAAAATACGATTTTCATTCAACTTTCACTCCCCCGATAAGGGCGGGTCCAGAAGTTGGAAATCGTTGCCAATTTCTTTGTGGCTTTCGTTAGGTACTAGGAACGATCGGCGCAAATAAAAAAACTGGGAATCCCTTTATCGCCGGAAATACAATTTTGATTCGAATTTCACCCCCTCTCCCACCCCCGACAAGGGTGGGTTCCGGAAGTTGGAATTCGTTTCCAATTTTTTTGTGGCTTTCGTTAGGTACTAGGAACGATCAGCGCAAATAAAAAACTGGGAATCCCTTTATCGCCGGAAATACAATATTTATTCGAATTTCACCCCCTCTCCCACCGCCGATAATGGTGGGTTCGTGAAGTTAGAAATCGTTGCCAATTATTTGTGGATTTCGTTAGGTACTAGGAACGATCGGCGAAAATAGAAAAAGAACTCGGAATCCCTTTATCGCCGGAAATACAATTTTTATTCGAATTTTACCTCCTTTCCCACCCCCGATAACGGTGGGTTCCGGAAGTTGGAAAACGTTGCCAATTTTTTTGTGGCTTTCGTTAGGTACTAGGAACGATCGGCGCAATTAAAAAAACTGGGAATCCCTTTATCGCCGGAATTACAATTTTTATTCGAATTACACCCCCTCTCCCGCCCTCGATAAGGGCGGCTTCCGAAAGTTGAAAATCGTTCCTAATTTTTTTGCGGGACTTTTCAGGTATTAGGAACAATCAGCGCAAATCAAAAACTGGGAATCTCTTTATTGCCGGAAATACAATTTTTATTCGAATTTCACCTCCTCTCCCATCCCCGGTAAGGGCGGGTTCCGGAAGTTGGAAATCGTTGCCAATTTTTTTGTGGCTTTCGTTAGGTACTAGGAACGATCGGCGCAAATAAAAATAAGGGAATGCCTTTATCGCGGGAATTACAATATTTATTCGAATTTCACCCCCTCTACCGCCCTCGATAAGGGCGGCTTCCGAAAGTTGAAAATCGTTCCTAATTTTATTGCGGGACTATTCAGGTATTAGGAACAATCAGCGAAAATAAATAACTGGGAAATCCTTCACCGGCGAAAATACGGTTTTCATTCGACTTTCACTACCCCATCAGGGCGGGGTCCGGAAGTTGGAAATCGGTGCCAATATTTTGTGGCTTTCGTTAGGTACTAGGAACGATCGGCGCAAATAAAAAAAACTGTGAATCCCTTTATCGCTGGAAATACAATTTTTATTCAAATTTCACCCCCTCTCCAACCCCCGAAAAGGGCGAGTTCCGGAAGTTGGAAATCGTTGTCAATTTTTACTGACTTTCGTGAGGTACTAGGAACGATCGGCGCAAATAAAAAACTGGGAATCCCTTTATCGCCGCAAATAAAATTTTTATTTGAATTTCACCCCCTCTCCCGCTACCGATAAGGGCGGGTGCCGGAAGTTGGAAATCGTTGCCAATTTTTTTGTGGAATCCGTTGGGTACTAGGAACGATCGGGGCAAATAAAAAAACTGGGAACTCCTTTATCGCCGGAAATACAATTTTTATTTGAATTTCACCCCCTCTCCCGCCGCGGATGAGGTGGGGTTCCGGAAGTTGGACATCGTTGCCAATTTTTTTGTGGCTTTCGTTAGGTACTATGAACGATCGGCGTACATGATAAAACTGGAGATCTTTTTTTCGCCGGAAATACAATTTTTATTCGAATTTCACCCTCTCTCCCACCCCCGATAAGGGCGGCTTCCGAAAGTTGAAAATCGTTCCCAATTTTTTTGCGGCTTTCGTTAGATAATAGGAACGACTGGCGCAAATAGAAAAACTCGGAATCCCTTTATCGCCGGAAATACAATTTTTATTCGAATTTCACCCCCTCTCCCACCCCCGATAAGGGCGGGTTCCGGAAGTTGGAAAGCGTTGCCAATTTTTTTGTGGCTTTCGTGAGGTACTAGGAACGATCGGCGCAAATAAAAAATCTGGGAATCCCTTTATCGCCGGGAATACAATTTTTATTCGAATTTCATCCCCTCTACCACCCCCGATAAGGGCAGGTTCGTAAAGTTCGAAATCGTTGCCAATTTTTTTGTGGCTTTCGTTAGGTACTATGAACGATCGGCGTACATGAAAAAAACTGGAGATCTTTTTTTCGCCGGAAATACAATTTTTATTCGCATTTCACCCTCTCTCCCACCCCCGATAAGGGCGGCTTCCGAAAGTTGAAAATCGTTCCCAATTTTTTTGCGGCTTTCGTTAGATAATAGGTACGACTGGGGCAAATAGAAAAACTCGGAATCCCTTTATCGCCGGAAATACAATTTTTCTTCGAATTTCACCCCCTCTCCCACCCCGATAAGGGCGAGTTCCGGAAGTTGGACATCGTTGCCAATTTTTTTGTGACTTTCGTTAGGTACTAGGAACGATCGGCGCAAATAAAAAAAATGGGAATCCGTTTATCGCCGGAAATACAATTTTTAGTCGAATTTAACCTCCTCTCCCACCCCCGATAAGGGCGGCTTCAGGGAGTTGGAAATCGTTGCCAATTTTTATGTGGCTTTCGTTCGGTACTAGGAATGGTCGGCGCAAATAAAAAACTGGGAATCCCTTTATCGCCGGGAATACAATTTTTATTCGAATTTCACCCCCTCTCCCACCCCCGATAAGGGCGGGTTCCATAAGTTGGAAATCGTTGCCAATTTTTTGTGACTTTCGTTAGGTACTAGGAACGATCGGCGCAAATAGAAAAACTCGGAATCCCTTTATCGCCGGAAATACAATTTTTATTCGATCTTCACTCCCTCTCCCGCCCCCGATAAGGGCGGGTTCCGGAAGTTGGAAATCGTTGCCAATTTTTTTGTGGCTTTCGTTAGGTACTAGGAACGATCGGCGCAAATAAAAAAACTGGGAATCCCTTTATCGCCGGAAATACAGTTTTTATTCGAATTTAACCCCCTCTCTCGCCCCCGATAAGGGCGGCTTCCGAAAGTTGAAAATCGTTTCCAATTTTTTTGCGGGTCTCTTCAGGTATTAGGAACAATCAGCGCAAACAAAAGAACTGGGAAATCCTTCACCGGCGAAAATACGATTTTCGTTCAATTTTCACTCCCCCATAAGGGTGGGTTCCGGAAGTTGGAAATCGTTTCCAATTTTTTTGTGGCTTTCGTTAGGTACTAGGAATGGTCGGCGCAAATAAAAAAACTGGGAATCCCTTTATCGCCGGAAATACAATGTTGATTCGAATTTCACCCCCTCTCCCGCCGCCGATAACGGCGGGTTCCGGAAGTTGGAAATCGTTGCCAATTTTTTTGTGGCATTCGTTAGATAATAGGAACGACTGGCGCAAATAGAAAAACTCGGAATCCCTTTATCGCTGGAAATACAATTTTTATTCGAATTTCACCCCCTCTCCCACCCCCGATAAGGGCGAGTTCCGGAAGTTGGAAATCGTTGCCAATTTTTTTGTGGCTTTCGTTAGGTACTAGGAACGATCGGCGCAAATAAAAAATCTGGGAATCCCTTTATCGCCGGGAATACAATTTTTATTCGAATTTCACCCCCTCTACCACCCCCGATAAGGGCAGGTTCGTAAAGTTGGAAATCGATGCCAATTTTTTTGTGGCTTTCGTTAGGTACTATGAACGATCGGCGTACATGAAAAAAACTGGAGATCTTTTTTTCGCCGGAAATACAATTTTTATTCGAATTTCACCCTCTCTCCCACCCCCGATAAGGGCGGCTTCCGAAAGTTGAATATCGTTCCCAATTTTTTTGCGGCTTTCGTTAGATAATAGGTACGACTGGCGCAAATAGAAAAACTCGGAATCCCTTTATCGCCGGAAATACAATGTTGATTCGAATTTCACCCCCACTCCCACCCCGATAAGGGCGAGTTCCGGAAGTTGGACATCGTTGCCAATTTTTTTGTGACTTTCGTTAGGTACTAGGAACGATCGGCGCAAATAAAAAAAATGGGAATCCGTTTATCGCCGGAAATACAATTTTTAGTCGAATTTAACCTCCTCTCCCACCCCCGATAAGGGCGGCTTCAGGGAGTTGGAAATCGTTGCCAATTTTTATGTGGCTTTCGTTCGGTACTAGGAATGGTCGGCGCAAATAAAAAACTGGGAATCCCTTTATCGCCGGGAATACAATTTTTATTCGAATTTCATCCCCTCTCCCACCCCCGATAAGGGCGGGTTCCATAAGTTGGAAATCGTTGCCAATTTTTTTGTGACTTTCGTTAGGTACTAGGAACGATCGGCGCAAATAGAAAAACTCGGAATCCCTTTATCGCCGGAAATACAATTTTTATTCGATCTTCACTCCCTCTCCCGCCCCTGATAAGGGCGCGTTCCGGAAGTTGGAAATCGTTGCCAATTTTTTTGTGGCTTTCGTTAGGTACTAGGAACGATCGGCGCAAATAAAAAAACTGGGAATCCCTTTATCGCCGGAAATACAGTTTTTATTCGAATTTAACCCCCTCTCTCGCCCCCGATAAGGGCGGCTTCCGAAAGTTGAAAATCGTTTCCAATTTTTTTGCGGGTCTCTTCAGGTATTAGGAACAATCAGCGCAAACAAAAGAACTGGGAAATCCTTCACCGGCGAAAATACGATTTTCGTTCAACTTTCACTCCCCCACAAGGGTGGGTTCCGGAAGTTGGAAATCGTTTCCAATTTTTTTGTGGCTTTCGTTAGGTACTAGGAATGGTCGGCGCAAATAAAAAAACTGGGAATCCCTTTATCGCCGGAAAGACAATGTTGATTCGAATTTCACCCCCTCTCCCACCGCCGATAAGGGCGGGTTCCGGAAGTTGGAAATCGTTGCCAATTTTTTTGTGGCTTTCGTTAGGTACTAGGAACGAACGGCGCAAATATAAAAACTGGGAATCCCTTTATCGCCGGAAATACAATATTGATTCGAATTTCACCCCCTCTCCCGCCTCCGATAAGGGCGGGTTCCGAGAGTTGAAAATCGTTCCCAATTTGTTTGCGGTTCTCTTCAGGTATTAGGAACAATCAGCGCAAATAAAGAAAACTTGTAAATCCTTCGCCGGCGAAAATACGATTTTCGTTCGACTTTCACTCCCCCATAAGGGTGGGTTCCGGAAGTTCGAAATCGTTGCCAATTTTTTTGTGGCTTTCGTTAGGTACTACGAACGATCGGCGCAAATGAAAAAACTGGAGATCCCTTTTTCGCCAGAAATACAATTTTTCTTCGAATTTCACCCCCTCACCCACCCCCGATACAGGCGGGTTTCAGAAGTTGGAAATCGTTGCAAATTTTTTTGTGGTTTCGTTAGGTACTAGGAACGACCGGCGCAAATAAAAAAAATGGGACTCCCTTTATCGCCGGAAATACAATTTTTATTCGAATTTAACCCTTTCTCCCACACCCGATAAGGGCGGCTTCCGCAAGTTGGAATTCGTTGCCAATTTTTATGTGGCTTTCGTTAGGTACTAGGAATGGTCGGCGCAAATAAAAATCTGGGAATCCCTTTATCGCCGGGAATACAGTTTTCATTCGAATTTTACCCCCTCTCCCACCCCCGATAAGGGCGAGTCCCGGAAGTTGGAAATCGTTGCCAATTTTTTTGTGACTTTCGTTAGGTACTAGGAACGATCGGCGCAAATAAAAAAAATGGGAATCCCTTTATCGCCGGAAATACAATTTTTAGTCGAATTTAACCTCCTCTCCCACCCCCGATAAGGGCGGCTTCAGGGAGTTGGAAATCGTTGCCAATTTTTATGTGGCTTTCGTTCGGTACTAGGAATGGTCGGCGCAAATAAAAAACTGGGAATCCCTTTATCGCCGGGAATACAATTTTTATTCGAATTTCACCCCCTCTCCCACCCCCGATAAGGGCGGGTTCCATAGGTTGGAAATCGTTGCCAATTTTTTTGTGACTTTCGTTAGGTACTAGGAAAGATCGGCGCAAATAGAAAAACTCGGAATCCCTTTATCGCCGGAAATACAATTTTTATTCGAATTTCACCCCCTCTCCCACCCCCGATAAGCGCGGCTTCCGGAAGTTGGAAATCGCTGCCAATTTTTTTGTGGCTTTCGTTAGGTACTAGGAACGACCGGCGCAAATAAAAAAAACTGGGAATCCCTTTATCGCCGGAATTACAATTTTTATTCGAATTTCACCCCTTCTCCTACCCTCGATAAGGGCGGCTTCCGAAAGTTGAAAATCGTTCCCAATTTTTTTGCGGGTCTCTTCAGGTATTAGGATCCATCAGTGCAAATTAAAAAAGTGGGAAATCCTTTACCGGCGAAAATAAGATTTTCATTCGACTTTCACCCCCCATAAGGGTGGGTTCCGGAAGTTGGAAATCGTTGCCAATTTTTTTGTGGCTTTCGTTAGGTACTAGGAACGATCCGCGCAAATAAGAAAACTGGGAATCCCTTTATCGCCCGAAATACAATTTTTATTCGAATTTCACCCCCTCTCCCACCCTCGATAAGGGCGGGTTCCGGAAGTTGGAAATCGTTGCCAATTTTTTTGTGCCTTTCGTTAGGTACTAGGAACGATCGGCGCAAATAAGAAAACTGGGAATCCCTTTATCGCCGGAAATACCATTTTTATTCGAATTTAACCCCCTCTCCCACCCCCGATAAGGGTGGCTTCCGAAAGTTGAAAATCGTTTCCAATTTTTTTGTGCGTCTCTTCAGGTATTAGGAACCATCAGCGCAAATAAAGAAAACTGGTAAATCCTTTACTGGCGAAAATACGATTTTCATTCGACTTTCACTCCCCCATAAGGGTGGGTTCCGGAAGTTGGAAATCGTTGCCAATTTTTTTGTGGCTTTCGTTAGGTACTATGAACTATCGGCGCAAATAAAAAAAAACTGGAAATCCCTTTTTCGCCGGAACCACAATTTTTATTCGAATTTAACCCCCTCTCCCACCCCCGATAATCGTGGCTTCCGGAAGTTGGAATTCGTTGCCAATTTTTATGTGGCTTTCGTTAGGAACTAGGAATGGTGGGCGCAAATAAAACACTGGGAATCCCTTTATCGCCGGGAATACAATTTTTATTCGAATTTCACCCCCTCACCCACCCCCGATACAGGCGGGTTTCAGAAGTTGGAAATCGTTGCAAATTTTTTTGTGGTTTCGTTAGGTACTAGGAACGACCGGCGCAAATAAAAAAAATGGGACTCCCTTTATCGCCGGAAATACAATTTTTATTCGAATTTAACCCTTTCTCCCACACCCGATAAGGGCGGCTTCCGGAAGTTGGAATTCGTTCCCAATTTTTATGTGGCTTTCGTTAGGTACTAGGAATGGTCGGCGCAAATAAAAATCTGGGAATCCCTTTATCGCCGGGAATACAGTTTTCATTCGAATTTCACCCCCTCTCCCACCCCCGATAAGGGCGAGTTCCGGAAGTTGGAAATCGTTGCCAATTTTTTTGTGACTTTCGTTAGGTACTAGGAACGATCGGCGCAAATAGAAAAACTCGGAATTCCTTTATCGCCGGAAATACAATTTTTATTCGAATTTCACCCCCTCTCCCACCCCCGATAAGCGCGGCTTCCGGAAGTTGGAAATCGCTGCCAATTTTTTTGTGGCTTTCGTTAGGTACTAGGAACGACCGGCGCAAATAAAAAAAACTGGGAATCCCTTTATCGCCGGAATTACAATTTTTATTCGAATTTCACCCCTTCTCCTACCCTCGATAAGGGCGGCTTCCGAAAGTTGAAAATCGTTCCCAATTTTTTTGCGGGTCTCTTCAGGTATTAGGATCCATCAGTGCAAATTAAAAAAGTGGGAAATCCTTTACCGGCGAAAATAAGATTTTCATTCGACTTTCACTCCCCCATAAGGGTGGGTTCCGGAAGTTGGAAATCGTTGCCAATTTTTTTGTGGACTTCGTTAGGTACTAGGAACGATCGGCGCAAATAAAAAATCCCGGAATCCCTTTATCGCCGGAAATACAATTTTTATTCGAATTTCACCCCCTCTCCCACCACCGATAAGCGCGGCTTCCGGAAGTTGGAAATCGCTGCCAATTTTTTTGTGGCTTTCGTTAGGTACTAGGAACGACCGGCGCAAATAAAAAAAACTGGGAATCCCTTTATCGCTGGAATTACAATTTGTATTCGAATTTCACCCCCTCTCCCACCCTCGATAAGGGCGGCTTCCGAAAGTTGAACATCGTTCCCAATTTTTTTGCGGGTCTCTTCAGATATTGGGATCAATCAGCGCAAATTAAAACAGTGGGAAATCCTTTACCGGCGAAAATACGTCTTCCATTCGACTTTCACTCCCCCATAAGGGTGGGTTCCGGAAGTTGGAAATCGTTGCCAATTTTTTTGTGGCTTTCGTTAGGTACTAGGAACGATCGGCGCAAATAAAAAACTGGGAATCCCTTTATCGCCGGGATTACAATTTTTATTCGAATTTCACCCCCTCTCCCATCCCCGATAAGGGCGGGTTCCAGAATTTGGAAATCGTTGCCAATTTTTTTGTGGCTTTCGTTAGGTACTAGGAACGATTGGCGCAAATAAGAAAACTGGGAATCCCTTTATCGCTGGAAATACAATTTTTTTCGAATTTCACCCCTCTCCCACCCCCGATAAGGGCGGGTTCCGGAAGTTGAAAATCGTTGCCAATTTTTTTGTGGCTTTCGTTAGGTACTAGGAACGATCGGCGCAAATAAAAAAACCGGGAATCCCTTTATCGCCGGAAATACAATTTTTATTCGAATTTAACCCTTTCTCCCACCCCCGATAAGGGCGGCTTCCGAAAGTTGAAAATCGTTTTCAATTTTTTGCGAGTCTCTTCAGGTATTAGGAGCAATCAGCGCAAATAAAAAAACTGGGAAATCCTTCACCGGCGAAAATACGATTTTCATTCGACTTTCACTCCCCCATAAGGGTGGGTTCCGGAAGGTGGAAATCGTTGCTAATTTTTTCGTGGCTTTTCGCAGACGCCCAAAATTGATGCCGCAAATAAAAAAACTGGTAATGTCATTATCACCCGAGATATTATTTTTTTTCACTTTTAACCCCTCAATAAGGGTGGATTCTGGGCCACCAAATTTTTTTAAACGTTTTGTATATCCTGTACCGATATTCTGGCCTCATAATGTACCCGAAAAAAAAATAATTAAAAATTTTTAAAAATTCAAAGTTTTCCGTTCGGAATCCAACGATGCAAACTTCAGGCTCATCAATAACTTCTAGAGGTTTGCTGTGATTGACTTGAAATTTTGGGATTATATTCTTGAAATGTTTGACTATTAGAAAAGAAAAAAAAATCGATTTTTCAAAAGTGTCAACCCCTGCCCTCCCCTTAAGCATGCACGCCAAGTCGTTGCACAGCATTTCCAGTGATACACACATGCAATACTTGTGTGATGCATACGTTGTACTTTTATATAATCGCGATTCGAACTTTTTCGAAAAAATACTATTTCCATGGTTTGACAATTTTGTGTACGCGTCTAGCAAAATTGATTGGCTTTTGCTTAGAAAGTTATTTCACTTCTTTTGTACGTTTGAATTGAACAAGTAATAATGTAAATAAATGTATTATTTGAAAAAAATCACAAGTATTTCGAGGCTACCTACAATTTTGTAGATAGTGAAACGACGGATAATTTTTTCGAGGTATGGAGGGGGAAGTCCCATAACGCTGGACGGCACCTAGTGTCGGACACTCGTGTTATCACAGCGTGTTCCCGTAAAAAACCCCTGAAAGGGGTGCGGGGGAGCGTAGCGGTACACAATTGCTACGCTCGAGGTGAGTGTTACTGCTACGTTTCTGTGTTCAAGTGTTTATGTCAATGGTTATTATACGTCGTATTCCATAAATATTCGAAATTGGTTAAAGTTTGTCTTGGATTCTCAAGGGGTTTTGGTTTAAAACACGTAAATTTGGGGATTCTCTTTCCCTGGTACCGGACATAAAGTGGTCCCTTAACGACGGATAGTAAACATCCTGTTTTTTTCTCGTAAGCATTTATACTTTTGATTATAACTGTTGTACATTGTTTTACAGGACCGAAAATCGCAGCGAAATCAAAATGGACGAGATGAAAAAGAAAGGACAATGGACCAAAAAAATTTGCTAACTGAGTTTGAGAGAAGCTTCGCTGTGCTACGACGTTCCGAAAAGCACTCTACATGACAAAACATCGTTATTAAACCGTGGACTAGCTTTGCTCCAGGTATTGTGCAGATTCTCTATAATTTATCGCCATTGCCAGATGCTGCAAAAAAAAATGATCAGTTGCTTGGAAGAAAAAAACCGAAAGAAGTGAAATTCTGACTTCATCACCGTGCAAAATTGATGTCAAAAAAGAGAATAAAAAGAACGTTGAGGACAAATAGAAGGGAATTGGAAAGAAGTTTAAAACAGTGATAGAAGCAAATGGAAAAAACTCAAAGGCGTAAACGCCAAATGAAAAGGTGGAGTTAAAGCGAAGAAAAAGCAACCATCAACCCAAATATCGGATATGAAAACTACTTGCGTAGGATGCCTGGAGGACCACGAAAAAGCCTGGATGCATATGAATAGTTTGGATAGGTTTATGAATAATTTGCAGACATCCCTAAATGTAGAAAACTTAGGTGAAAGGTTGAAAACACTTGTAGTGACGGCAATTTTTTGTACCAAAGTTTGAATAAAGTTTTTTTTTTCGTTTATGTAGAGGTTGCATTTTTGTTAAGGGGAGATATACACCTAGGAGCCGGAACAAAGGTCATTTTTGTGAATTTTTTCAAGGCAAACTATTTGAAATTTCGGATTGGGGTTTTAATTATCTAAAAGTATATACATTCAAAAATATGTTTAATTTTCTTTATTTAAAAATATACAAGGATATTGTGTGATCCTTGGAGCGTCGTCAACAAATCTGCGTATACGGTACCCACTGGCGTTTCTTCAAAAATCATCTGAAAAAAAACCAAAAAGGTCATTAAATTTGATACTATAATCTAGTACTTGTCATAGCCGATTTTGAAAATATCGATTTATGACAAAATAGCGGACGTTTAAACATAAATAGTGATTTTTGGGCTAAACATTAGCTATTATTTTGCCTATAAAACAAGAACTAAGTAACGGAAAAAAAATCCTATGACAAGTACTAGATAATGGTGTATAGAATAACCACAAAAAACTTCATGGCAATCGGTGCATTGGTTTTCGACAAATTTTGGGTACCGATTTGAAAAACGTGGTTTAGAAAAACGCGGTTGAAAATTTGGGAATGAATAAATCATGAAATTTATCAACTTACATGGAATCATCGATACCAGGCCCACAGTGTAGGTCTTCTACGGTCGACGGAATGTTCATAGCTTCTAAATCTTCGACCTCGACCATCTAGGTGTATAACTCCCGTTAATTTACTTTAGTTTTAACCTTTGTTGACGTAATTATTTTTAAAAAATTTACATTCCTCGAAGCAGTTTTTTTATCGTCCGAAAAGTTTAGGCGTCCGCCACTGGGGGAATTCCGCCTATATACTTCGTATTTTAAAACCCAACAGATGTATTCAGGTGTTCTCTTTCTCGTGACACACCCTGTATATATCATTTTTCTAAGCGCATCGTTTTCGCGATATTTGCAGTCGAAAATAGCTTTCGGTCGATTTTCTCCAATCTGCAATTTAAGATTCGCTACGGAGGGTTAATATTCAATAAACGGTAGTTCTATATTTCTATATTCGTCAGTTTCATCTTGAAGGTTCGAGGCCTAGACGTTTTTATTGAATGGGGCAAATTTACGATTTTTGACCGCATAACAAAAATTCAAGGCTCGACTTTGAGAAAACTCATTTTAAGGCTTCAGATAACCAGATTGATTTCAACGAATAACGAATCTACGAATAATAAAATAAATTTGTCTTTTATTGATCTTACATTATTATTCTTAATGTTTTGTTATAGTATCACAATTGTTGGAAATAACGTAGCAAAATATAAAGAACCTACGTATTTTATGTAATAATGTCATGTAATGAATTTATGTTATTTTATGTTATGAATTACAAGAATGTGCGGCCTTTGTGCAGAATTTACGATATTAAAAGAGGACACCACTGTGACGGGCATAAAAATCATCGTTTTATACGACTTTTTTGTTGTTTACTAGATTATTTATGTCGGATTTGGAAAAAACGGTATGCTCTCAAGCATACATTGAACTTATTTCGTGTAAATTTTTCATTAAAAAATAAAAAATTAACAACGTTCTTGAGGTTCAATAGACCCTATAAATGTGTATAAAAAATGGGGTCTAACGGACGGATCGATAACTTGACAATGGTTGGTCTGAAAAATCAAAATTTAGATGTTTTATAATATATATAAATGTAATCTTCGTTGTACGTGGCCGTTGTTGGATTTGAAAACAATTCTCGAAATGGCGGGTGTTATAAAAAAATGGAATTTCAGCGAAATTTTTACTTATATGCGGGGGCTTAAAAAAGACTAAATTTTCAAGAAAAAAAAACGGCTTCGTACAACGATAGCTACTGCAATTACAGGAATCTTCGTTTTGTCAAAATGAAAATCGGTTAATTGTAGCTGGAGATATCATTCCAGCTAGGTCGAGAATAGTCGTTACTTGAAAAACGTGATTGAAAGTTTTTGTATGCGTAAATCGTTGCGCTACTTGCTCTCACTAAATCGTCTATAACTTGCTCAATATTCAATATTTGAACACCATTTTTTCTATATATTCTTGACAATGTATATTTTGAGAAAATGAAAAAAAAAATATTCTTCTTTCGTCACAGAGGCGTCTTGCCTTAAAAACATTGATATTTACCAATGACAACGCCAAAGTTTTAAACATTTCTTTCGGTAAAAGGCTCTTTTATTGAAAGCACCCGCTTTTTTTCACGCAGAATTCATTTTTCCTCATCACAAATGTATTTACATCCGCCGAAAAAAATGTTTTAAAATGATCATCCACAAATTCTGCTGAAAAAAACCATTCAAAAACAAGAAACAAACGTAAAGGAAAAAATAAGATTTTTGGAAAATCATCAACCAATATTCGTAATTGAGACAGCAAGACGAAGTTTCGATAATAAATGGAGCAAGCATATTTCTTCTCCTCTCAGTTTGTTTTTGCGAGACAAATCACTTTCGCGATACCCCAGTTCGCGGCGAAATTTCGGGGCTCTCTAAATTTAATGTATCACGAGCACGATCGAGCGAAAGATGTGCACAAAGAATAATTTTCACTGTCTCGAAATGTTGAAGAAGATAAAAAAAGACACATACTTTCTAAAAATAGTGGCGAAAAATAGGAAGAACTGACCGCCGAAAATGTTGCGAGAAGAATTCATTCGAAAGCAGTTTGTAAAAGATTCGGAGGACTCGATTGTATGCTTATATTATTGCGCGTCGAGTTGATGTACATCGCGACGCAATAACGCGCGTGTGTTTCTTGTCGCGGGCGCCTCTTGCCTATCGCGGTCTGAGCGGGTACGGTTGCGCGCTTGTTTTCCACTTCGGCCAGTCGCGCCTCGACCGCCGTGCTCAAACGACCCGAGCTTCGAGTAGTTCGCGCAAACTCGTTTTATCGCCGTCTCGCTTTCCAATGCGCGCACGTTTCTTGTGAGCATCTAGAATCGCGGCTTCGTTGATAAACCGCAATTGACATGCCGAGCAATTAGAAAGCAATCCGTCGTGATGAAAGTGACGGAACGAAAGAAAAGGAATCGATAAATCGATCGGTGTGTAAAAAGAAAATTGGCCGAACGAATTGTACCTGAGAAAGACGTCATTCTAACCATCAAAAAATTACAGAAGCGAAAGCGAGAAGTTAGTTTAGATTTTTTTTAAATAAACACTAAGTGACGAATATTTTTTCGCGATTGAATTTTTTTTTCGATGTTGATGTCTCATTGAACATTCAAAAGTGTGTCGACACTGTGCACGAAGGACGCCAGGAAAGTGAAATTTGATTGAAAACAAATGGAAGTGTATATTGAATTTTAAAAATTGAAGAAGCGGAATCGAGAAGTTAGTTTCGATTTTTTTTTAAATGTGAACCGTTTTCTTTCTCGCAATTGAGTTTTTTTTCAACACTGACGTTTCATTGACCGTTCAAAAGTGTGTGAAGCAAATTGAAGTGTATATTGAATTTTACTAAACTATTCGTTTAGTTATTTTTTTAAGCGACGAATAATTACGGTGCGATTTTTTTAAATCACTAATCAAATATCCAATTAGTGCAGTGACTGTTTGTTTTTTTACGGTACGTTTTAGTGAAAAATATTTTTTTTTTAATCGACCAACTGTGAGGTACGACGGTGTGGACTTTCAATTTAGTTTTCCCGTTTGACGAATAATCGCGTCGAGGGTAGCGCGTTCGTTCCCGCCGACCATGATTTTTTTTATCTCTCGTATCTATGCACATATGTTTACGCTGATACCCACGGGAGTGAGAAAAGAGCGCTGATGACGTTGTAGGCGCCACGCTAAACGTATCAATCGCGTGATCGCGTTTTCCAGTTCTTGGGGGAAAAAAGTGTGCGTGTTTCTACAGAGTGTTTGGAGCGGTTCGATTTTCGTATCTTCACTTTAATCCTCCCCCCCCTTGCACCCCTTCCTGAAGCGGAAATGAGAGACGAGCATCCGCGATGTTTTTTTTCCTTGGATCTTACCGCGTCTAGTCTCGTGTCATTTAGTTTTTTTGAGATGCCCTGAAAGTGTCGTTTGCCGAACGGCCACGCGGCCTTCAATTCGTAAAATCGTTACCAGTCGAAGGCTGAAAGGGAGAAAGTTGCGCTTCGGATCGACGAGGGAAAAATTCGCCGAAAATACGAGAGAGGGTGGATCGGGGAAGTTACAGTTGAAAATTTCGACCTTGGGTCATGTGGTGAGTTTCACTTTGCCGATGTTTTGTTTTTCAATGTACACGGATACTGGCGGAAATTTCGACAACAAATTCTCGATGTTTTTCCACCTGAAGCAGCTATGAAAATAACTTTTGTTGTATTGCTTATTTTAAACTCGAATTTCGAGGTTTTTTAAATCAATTTTTCCCCCTGTGATAATTTATTGTGAGTCCGAGTGTTCTCGATTTAAGAAAATTGTACTATTTTACGAAATTCGGAATAAATTCGGGGGAAAAGAGTGATGAAGCTTGTTTTTAATGTTACGAGTAATGCGATCGAACATTCGAAAAAAAATATTCATACTGTTCGCTGCATTCCAGCGGGAATAAAAAAAGAAAAGCTACGTGAAACGAATTGTAATACAAACGTTTGCATCTGACGAAAAAAACTCTTCTATTTTTATGGATTTTTCCACGTGGTAATCTTGTTCGAATCGCATTGATACTTAATTTTTTCAAATTGGTCCTTTGAGTTTATTAGAATAGATTTATTATTTTTCTAAATGGATCCTTGAATTTTTTAAAATAGGTCTATAACATTTTTTCAAATTGTTCCTTTTAATTTGTCAAGATAGATTTTTATCTTTCTAGGGACGGGCTTTAATTTTTTATAAGGTCCTTTATACTTACATTTTTTAAAAATAAGATCAGTTTTCTTACGAACCCCTTGCAATATTATAGATCCTGCTGATAAATTAATTAGTCATCTTAATATTATGCCTTACGTGTTATCGTGATGCAAGTACGTGTAATAACCTTTAAACGTAAAATTAACTTTACAAAATTTCAATCATAATATTAATTCGATTGAGGAATACATTTAACAAAGGTATAAAAACATGGCGTTGAATTTTGCCTCGTTGGAATGCAACGAAATATTGTTTTTATTTTTTATTAAATTATTTTTATCGTTATCCAAAGCCTTATTGTCGCAATTTGAGGTCGTAAGTTTCTACTAACAATATGTAGAAACATTCATGCAATTTTTGCAGCCTTGATTTACCACAAAATGTTGAATTATTAAGAATTAATTTGCGTTGCATTTCAAAGATGCAAACTTTAATATCATATAAAAATATACATTAATAATCCCATGACTTATTGAAACCGAAAGAGCAACGACGGCAACAGAAAAAAATGTAATAATAATTAAGGCGGGATATACGTTTAGACACGAAACAAAACAGCAATATTGAGGGATTTTTTAAACTAAGAAATACTTATTCTACGATTATCAAACTTTAGGTATACTTTAATAGAATATTTAAGTATACAAAACAATTGTTTAACATTAATTATTCATCAAGATGACGGAGCTGTGGCAGAGTGTTACAGCCAGAACGCCGCGGGAGTTGCGAACCGGCGTGCAATCTTGCTTCCTGAGACTTTGTTTTGCAAAAAAGTTCAATCATTTTTTCAGTTAGATTATGTATAGTTTCTATGTGACGGTAATTAAAATGAAGGAAATGCAAATTTAAAAAAATTGCACGCATTTATTTAAAAAAATCAACATTTCTGTAAAATGTGGATTGAAAAGTAGTTTTTTTTCCAATTTTTTAAAAACAATTCTCGTCAAGTAGAAGGTACCAATATTACAAAATTTCAACCAAGTTTCAACTCCATCGGCTTAATAGTTTTTGAATAATCCTGCATGCCAATTTCGATAGTGCAGTTTTGAGAAAAACGCGTTTGAAGTTCACGCCTGCACCGAATCCAAGCGGTGAGGCACAGCGTTGACGGGCTGTGGCGTTTGAAGTTTTTCGAATTTCGCTTTGAATCTTTGGGAAAATATTCTACATATATAGTTCTATCGTTTAAAGAAAAAAAAAGACATCGATTGTTTGATCGTTGTAAATGTATATCCGGCCTTAAGGACTACATCTACCTAGAAACCCGGAAAAATTGCCAAATTCCACTTATTTTTTTTGCGCAACGGTTGGTGAAAAAAGAACACATTTTTTTGAAAACTCAGGTACATCTATTGAGAGACTTTAAAAAAATCAGCAAAAAATACAGAAAAACAACAAAAACATGGCCGCCGGCAGATGATGAAATTTTTTCGTGACGCTTGGTGGTGGACACTCCGCTTAAACGGTCCATCTGAAACCTAAGAAGCAAACGGGTATACAAGTTAACAATAAATACGAGCTATTGACGATCGTCGATTTTTTAAATCATTTTTTAAAATAACGTGGCGATGAATTGAATCCCGAGCATACACAATCTATGAAAAAAGTCGTCATTTTTACGTAACTATTATAAAATGAAGATAGATTTAAAAAAAGTGAGATCGTCAACGACCTTCAAATGTTTTTCACCATATCTCCTGTGAATTTGCAAATAATCCATCAAGTGGTTCTCGAGATATCATGTCCACCGATTTTGAAAACGGTGTTTCGAGGAAAATGTGTTTAAAGTTTGAAGTGCGGGACTGCTACCGCTCGCCCGGCCGGCTGTTAGAAGCTGTAGCACATTCAATTTTAGGAATATTTCAATAAAATTTTCAAGGAATATAGCTAAAAGGTGATGCTATCAAATAAAAATATTTTTGGAAAATGCAATTTTATTATCCACCTAGGTAGATTAGGTCGTTAATGTATTTAATATTTGGTTGGTGAAATCGATATTGTTCGCCACACGGGGACAGAGTTGGGTATATGTCGTGAAACAAATGGGAAATACAAATAAGCCTCGCAGCTGCGTGGCAAGAAAACGATATGTATGTAAATCCAATGGTATACTGTTTACTCGGAGTATATATTTTTCTCAAGGATGAATAACTAGACATGCGTCGTTGTTTTTCATATCATTTGTTACTTTGTCTGGATACGAAATAATATTAATTCTTCTTGATCTCCGCCATCGATCTCGCCGTGTTTTTTTTCTTTCCTCCGTACATCCACCTATCTTCGATAAGATCGAAAATATTTCGCGTCATTGAAAAGTCCATTGTGAACGTGAGAATATTTTTTCAACTTTTTTTTCATTCGTCAATTTGACAATATATGAATTTTTAGTTTCCATCGCGGTGAAATTTTTTACGATTGAGCGTGCGATTTTTTTTCCGTACGTCTTGCGGCACGAATTTTAAATTTTTCGCGAATCCCCCAACGATGAGACTCTTGGCTCTTTTGGTGCGTCACGATAGTTGTAAACAACGAGTCGACGTAGCTCGCCAACATTTGCCACGGCATTACACTTTTCCTCGCCGATCAGTCTTGCTGCATTATATCTTATACACATGTTCAAATATATAGGCGACGAATTGCCTACTTAATTGTAGACCGAGCCACAAGGTATGGCGACAGAAACCGAAAATATGGACACATGTATACACATATGCTACATATGTATGTACATATTTTCGGTTTTCGTCTCCATACCCCGATATGCGTATATAAATTATATGAGTCGAGATACATTGTATCCGAGAGGACTATATTTTCTACAAAAAAATTGAGGAAACGTAATAACTTTGGTTTTAGAGTAAAAAGACGTTTTGGTCAACACAAACGCTGAATTGTATAAAATTTTCAAAAACCTGATACTATTACGAAATTCCATCTTCCATTGTTTCATTCATCGTTTATGTGTTAATTTTGTTATAACTGCCGAATAGTATAACAATAAAGACATAGAAAAAGTATGGTATTGAAGTTGACATTGCCGGGATGCAACAAACATGTTTTTTTTTCGTATTGCCCAATTTTTTTTGCGCATTCAGACTACTTTCATCACTAAAGATTTTTGACGGTTCTTATTAGGGTTCCAAAATCTAAACTTGAAAAAGAAAAACGATTTAGATTAAAATAAAAATGAAGAAATGAAAAAACTAAGAAGAATTTTCGTTGCATTCCGACAATGCAAACTCTAAAACTATGAAAAAGTAAGGAAACTAATGCATTTTCTCTTCGTTTCTGAAGAAAAAAGTTATTAATTAAAATAAGAGTACGTTTTTATAACCGATGTGTTGGTCTAGTGGTTAGCGTGCTTGCCTCTGAAACCAACACATCGGGAGGTCGCGGGTTCGAATCACCGTCTCGTAGTTTCGGAGAGAAATAAAAACACAGGCGTGACGTAGCTCCAGTTCTACACAGATGTCGCACACACGGACCGGTGCGTGTGTGTGTCGGGTGTGTATGGCTGTAGCCTGTGAGCTATTTCTCGACGAAACGCGACTAGCTCCAAGGCTCGGAAGCGAACTCGTGACCGGCTGTATTGCTATAGGTTTTCCGCAGTTTCTTTATACCCATGACAGAAAATGTCATGGTGAATGCGATACAGAGGGGGAAGTCGGCTGCGGCCGCAAGGTGGGGGTCGATTAGGGATGTGGATTGGAGAAAATGGTGGGAAATGTAAAAAGGGGAAATCCCTGTACATGGAAGCTACAATTAGCGAAGCGTTCGCCGTAGCAGATACAATAAAAACAACAAAAAAGAGTACGTTTTTATATTATATTAAAATATAATTATTTATATTTTAACATAAAACGAAAATAAATATATACAAATGTAATATAAATAATATCATAATTAATATTTATGGAATAGAATGGAATAGATTTATTCCACGTGTCTTGCCGTTGCTTTGACATTTTCCAACTTACAATATTCGTTACATTTATGTACATTGTAGATCTATATTTTTACATTTACTTAAGGGCTATATCGCTTTCCACTTTTTAAGAGTACCCTTCCGCCTTTTGCCTGCGTACAACTACTAGTTTAGCGAAGAGGTATAAACTGATTCTCGTAGTTTTCAGTATTATGCATCGAGTCTCCTAAAAGCTATTGAGTATTCTCCTAGTTCCTTGATAATTTTTCCTTTAAGCGATTCTATCCACACCAGCCTTTTAAACTTTCTCCCACCCTCTCTCCTCTCCAGTTGTCAACCCCTTTCACCCATTCATTGTTAATTTTTTTCCGTGCTTCTCCACATTTCCATTAATGCTCGAGCGTCTCCTCTTCCTTTCCACATGCCCTACACAGCCAGTTGCTGTAACCTTTTTCTCCTAGCTTCCCTACATTTCCACACCTGAGTCTTGCCCACTCTTCTTGTATGTCCCCCCTTATGTCCTTGTCTTCCCAGAAAACCTCCCGCCCCAATTTTTCTTTTATTTCCTTATAATTCTCACGGAACGTGGACTTGTCTATTCCTCCCCAATCTCTCTGAATGTCCTGGTCCCTCTTTTTTTCCATTTCCTCCTTCAATATATCTCTAATTGTCCCGTCATTTCCATTATTCCTCATTAGCTCCACTACTCTGCCTTCTCCTACTTCCTCCATCGCAGCCTTAAATTTATTTCCCCGTGTTGATTCGTTCCCATTCTTAATATTCCTTAATTAATATTTATATTATATTGATATAAATAAAACATATTTTGACGTTATATAAATAATATATTCATTTACATTATATTGAAATAAAGCATTTGTTGAAATTAAAATAGAATTTAAGATTTTAGAAAGAAAAAAAAGATAACGAAATTGATGAAACTAGTTTTTTTTCGTTACTTTATAATTGTGCACTAATCATTTTACTATAATAGCTGGGCACCATAATGAAAAAATAGAGAAAAAATATGTAGCAATTGATAAAAAAAAAAAACAAAAATCATATTCCTCTTGGAAATATTTTTCATATCTTCTTGATTGTCACTGCCACATTTTTCTGTAATTTTCAAACGCTATAAGCTCAACGAAAAATGAAATAAATTGTTGCCAACGTTTCTCTGCTTACTAATAAATTCAATAACATTTCTCAATGGGGGATATACGTTTAGGCAAGGAAAAAAATTTCTGATTACCATGATTTTTATTAAAGGGTAGATTTCTTCACCATTTTTTAGACTTACGGTATGTTTTATTACTACTTTTGATTGCTACATGGTATTTTTTAAATTAATCTTCAAAAACGTTGGTGGCATGGCACGGTCTTCTAAATGGGTTGCGGCAGATGTTGCGAGACGACGTTACACGTAGCGTTGGCGGGATTAAGGTAGTTCTGTAGTTTTGGTAAAATCTTTGAAATTGGCTGGAGTCTAAGTATGGTGTAGATATGACCTTCATGGACTGATGCCCAAAAATTCAATTCGATTCACCGTTTAGTTCATGAGATAATTGCAATTGAATATGGGTATTTTTGTACGCGATCACTATACCTAACATGTAAACCGATAGGAGTTTGCTCGCATTTCTCGATATAGGTTCTAAACGGATTTTAGGATTTCGAAATGAAAACACACGTGTACGCAGTACTATTGTGGGATTTTTTTGTAAATGACAAACTTTGACAGTCTAGTTTCGGAGAAATCGACCGATGAGAAGTGGTAAGTTTATCCCACACCAAACTCGAGCCTAACCATCTGTAACGGAATGGCAACAGTGTACGCTGCAGCCAGCTGATCGGCGCGTGGTCTGGGAACTCGAAGCATGTTTTTTTTCCGAGTTCTAGTAATTCTGAGACGGATGTGAAATAAATTTATTCTGCAAATGAATTTAATTTGTTCAATTTATGCATGTATGTATTCGTGTTATATATATTTATATATAAATGTGTGTGTGTGTGTGCGCGCGTGTGTGTGTGCGTGCGTGTGTGTGCGTGTGCGCGTGTGTGTGTGTGTGTGTGTGTGTGTGTGTGTGTGTGTGTGTGTGTGTGTGTGTGTGTGTTTTTAAAGAGGTTTAGCGGGAAAATGCCTCCGCACCGTAGCAAATAATTGCCGTGTGTCGGGCTTGCACCGACTAAAAACCCCCATTCCTCTGTGGCCTTACAAATTCTCCCGCGGGACGACCGCTAGGTATTACATCGCGGGAGAGGCCTTAGCCGTAGCTCTTCCTGCAGTGTTGTCAGACGACCTTACATCCCCCGTTCCACTCTAGATGTTATGAGTGGTTTAGGGGTTCGTGTCGCTGATTTAATCTATGACTGCCTGGTTTTCCGGCGTCGTCTTCGTCCTCGCACGTTCTGCACGTCGCAACTCCTTCATCACTGCGGCAGCATAAGCCGATACCGCTGTCCATGCGTCTGCTGACTTCAGCATCAACTCAACCAGGTTGTCCGGGGTGATGCGTGTCTCCAGCTGATCCTCGACTATCGCGCGGGAGGCACTAAAACGTGGGCATTGGAACAATACATGTTCAGCGTTCTCCTCGACTGCTACACATGCTGGGCAGTCCGGGGAATCTTCATAATTAAACTTATAGAGATAAGCCCGAAAACAGCCGTGTCCTGAGATCACTTGGGTGAGATAATAGTTGAGCTCCCCGTGTAGACGGTTCACCCATATCTCCACCTTCGGGATTAGTCGATGTGTCCACCTTCCCTTGGAAGAAGCATCCCACATCGTCTGCCACTGGTTGAGACTGGTTGCTCTCGCTTCTGTCCTTGCATACCTGGGGTTTCTAGCTCCCTTCTGCTGGTACATCGATCTACGCTCCTCGGCAAGCACCTCAATGGGCAGCATTCCCGCGATAAAGTTGATAGCGTCCTCGGAGACAGTGCGAAACGCACAGGCTACCCTCAAGGCGCTGACGCGATACGTTGCTGCAGCCTTCCTGCGGTACTCCTGGATTTTCAGTGCATCAGCCCATATGGGTATGCCATAGGTGAGCACTGAGGTCGTCACTGATGACAGCAGTTTCCTCCTCTTCTGTCTGGGGCCACCAACATTAGGCATGAGTCGCGCCAGTGTGGTAGCCACCCCAGCGGCCTTTCTGCTGATCTGCTCGGTTTGCTCTTTGAAGTTCAGCCTCGCGTCGAGAATCACACCCAGGTACCGAATGAACGGTTGGGATGTGATTTCGGAGTTTCCAACCCTGAGCGTCACCGTTTCCATCACCTTCCTGCTGGATACGAGGAGTACTTCTGTTTTATGGGCTGCAAGATGCAGTCCAACAGAAGACATCCATTCCTTTATCTTGGCGAAAGCTTCGCCGAAGAGTGCGGTGATTTGCTCCAGGAATTTGGCGATGACAATCAGCGCCGCGTCATCTGCGAACGCTACGATGGACACTCCTTTCGGCAATTTTAATAGCAGCACATCATTGTACATGATGATCCACAGAAGCGGTCCAAGTACAGAGCCCTGAGGAACTCCTCCAGTCACCCTATACGTCTTTGGTCCATCCTCTGTGTCGTACATGAGCCACCTATTACATAGGTAACTCGCCACTATTCTCCGTAGGTACCATGGTACACTTAATGTTTTTAGGGCATCCATGATACACTTCCATATCGCCGAGTTGAAAGCGTTTTGGACGTCGAGAGCGACAACTGCGCAGTACTTCTTGGACCCTCTTGCCCATCGTTTCCCCGCAGTCGACTCCTGCGCCTGCTTCACCACTGTGTTAATGGCATCCAGAGTAGAGCGCTCCTTTCTGAAGCCAAACTGGCCTTCCGCCAGTAGAGGGTCCACGACTTTCTCAATCCTGTTATGGATGATGCGCTCGAAGATCTTTCCGGTGGTATCCAGCATACAGAGTGGACGATAGGATGAAGGTTCGTCCGGTGGTTTCTTCCCTTTCGGGAGGAGCACTAGCTTCTGCCACTTCCACTTGTCCGGAAAGATTCCTTCCTTGAGACACGCATTGTACATGCCCAGGAATATTGCCGGTGTCAACTTGATCGCTGCCTTGAGTGCGATGTTGGGTATCCCATCCATGCCGGGGGCTTTATTGTTGCCCACCCTGGCAATCGCCGTAAGAAGCTCTTCTTCAGTAATGGCTGGGATGACCTCATCGACGTCCTCCTCGAGTTGGTAGTCCTCCTCGGGTTGCTCAGGGAACAGATGTGAAACAATCTTTTCCAGCAGGGCTACGTCCACAGGCGATGGCATTGGCTGGCTTTTCAGCCGAGTCATTACTACTTTGTACGGCCTGCCCCAGGGAGCATCTTCCACCTCGCTGAGCAGTTCGCCCCAGCTTTCAGCTTTACTCTGCTTGATAGCCTTTTTAAGCTTCAAGCGCGCCTTCCTGTGCTGTTCTTCAAAATCGGGGAACGAGCGTTTGCCTCGAGCTCGTTGCGCTAGGCGGCGAGTTCGATGACACTCCCTTCGGAGGCCGGCAATTTGTTCGCTCCACCAGTGTACCGCCGGTCGGAAGTCGACATTACGTTTCCGTGGCATTGTGGCATCGCATGCTTCGGTGACCCTCTGCATGACCACCTCGACCTTCTCGGTTGCACTTTCCGCTGCGAGGGGGCTGGTGTCAAAAGTTTCACGAAACAAGTCCGCGTCAAACATTTTCGCTTTCCAGCCCTTCCCGTTTGTCTTCGGTGCCTTCGCTGTTCCGCTGAAGTCACCGCGAATCTCCCAGAGAATCGCTTCATGATCACTGTGAGTGTAGATATCACTGACTACCCAGTGGCACTGGTTTCCTCTTGCCAGGCTACTACTCACAAAAGTGAGGTCCATTATAGAGGAGGCTTCACCTTTAACAAAAGTGGGCTTTGTACCTGCATTAAGTAGTACTACATCCAATAAGGACATAGCCTCAAGCAGAGCTTGGCCCTTCCTGTTCGTCACTTTACTACCCCATTCCACAGCCCACGCGTTGTAATCTCCGGCTATGGCTACCGGGAAGCGCTGTTTAGCGTCTGCGACTAAGTTGTCGAGAAAATTCTCAAACTCATAAGTCGTCAGACTAGGCGGTGCGTAACAACTGTAGAAATGAACTCCTTTGGCTTTTATTCTCACAAAACCAGTTTCCATCCGACTCGTAAGATCCTGAAATGGAAGCTTTCCGCAGGACCAAATTGCGGCCTTCCCACTTGCGTCAGATTCCCAAGGTTGCGTGTCTAGATGTCTATATGGCTCCGAGAGTATCGCCAAGTCAGGCTTCAGCTCGCGCACAGTCTGCATGAGCAGGTCCTGTGCTGCTTCACAATGGTTGAGGTTCAGCTGGAGTACTCTCATTTGCATCGTTTTTGGAGTGTGTGTGTGTGTGTGTGTGTGTGTGTGTGTGCGTGTGTGCGTGTGTGCGTGTGCGTGCGTGCGTGCGTGTGTGTGTGTGTGTGTGTGTGTGTGTGTGTGTGTGTGTGTGTGTGTGTGTGTGTGTGTGTGTGCGTGCGTGTGTGTGCGCGTGCGCGTGCGTGTGCGTTTGCGCGTGTGCGTGCGTGCGTGCGTGCGTGCGTGCGTGTGTGTGTGTGTCGGTGTGTGTGTGGATATAACTTGGGTTATTAAAGAGCACTCGTCGCAGGAAATATGTAAAATAGAATTCGATCCCATTGAGGTTTTCTTCGCCGTTTTCCTCAAAAAATGTCTTTGTTTCAGCGAATACAATTTGAACTGTCCGCAAGATGTTGTAAATCCACGATCCGATGTCCTTCGACAGCGAATTTTTGTTGCTGATCGTTGAGGTTATGGTTATTCTCATCGCGTTCAGCCGCATTTGCTTGACACATGGCTGCCACAGCTTTTAGTCTTTTAGCAAGCGCCTTTTTTCTTATAAAATTTGCTTTGTATCGCATTTGGGTTGACATTTGTAGGCTTCTTTTATTTATATAATAAAATATTTCGAAAAAGACGGATCGTAGGAAGCTCAATGCTATGGCTGCAGGAAAATCGCGCTGTTGCCATGATTACAGCGCCGCTCTCTTCACGAGTATGGGACCTATCTATGCATGAGGTGCGAATGTGTGGGACATATAGAGGGTACAAACTCTGTCAAAACTTTACAACCAACAGCATTGTATAAGTATTGGATGATACTATACGCTCCGACCGAAACTTTTGGCTCATACGTGTACCTACAGGACTACCTTAATCCGAAAAAAAACCAACGAATATTTTTTTTGCATTAACACTTGTACGCAGAATATGAACCAAGAAAAAGTGAGAAATGTTGAAAATAGATGAACTGGTATGCTTTCAACCAAAAAGATCGAATTAGCCGAAAAAATGGTTACATGTTGCAATAAAAAATCTTTTTTTTTTATTTTCAAAAACATTTACTGTCATGTTTTAGACAATAGATTGAAAAGATTTAAACAGTTTCGAAAATTCAGTTTAAAAGACCGTGCCATACTTCCGCCATTTTTAAAGATTAATAAGAAAAATACCATGTAACAGCCAAAAGTAGTAATAAAACATACCCTAAGTTTAAAAAATGATGGAAATAACTTTTCCTTGAAAAAAAAAAAATAATGAAAATCGGCCAACCTTTTCCTCGCCTAAAGGTATGCCCGCCCCCCTCCCCACTTAAGCAGTGTATCACTATGGATCACGAAATGAAATGAATAAATCGCTCTGACGAAAATGGAAAGGAATAATAAATATTGAAATACTTGGTGATATCTTTAATTAGTATAATGAACTAATGACTGCCATTAAAGTTTGATTGCCCGGTATCCGGTCGTTCGATAATTTAATTATCAAACTTAGTTACGAAACAAGATTCTTTCCACGTACGAGCATTCTAATTGAGATATCGCGATTTAAATGTACACGGAATGACCCAAATTGGCCCACGTACGAGCGATGAGCGAATGCGGTGGAGCATTTTAATTTTGCCCCGGATGTGTAAACATCGAGAGATACGCCAGCCAGAAACAATCTGGCTGTGCGTAATACTCTCGACGTTTCGCAATCGTCGCCCAAAAGTATATTGCAAATATATATAACAGGGTGTCCCTCTTATCTGTGCCATCCGAAATAACTCGGTAATTATCGACGTCACAAAAAAATGTTCTGGACCAAAGATGTACGGTGTGAAGGGGTCATCAAATGCGAACAATTTTTTTTCGGTGGCGGTACTGACATACAGCGAAGGTCACCTTCACTTTTTTAAATGCAATGGCATATTTTTTTAACCATCTTGTGGAGCACTTCAAGCCGCATAAAAAACATTTGGGGTTCAAAGTTGTTCACGGTCATCCAAGCTCAGTACCGATGATACAAATCTAAATATCTCGGATCACTACCAAATATTTGGTAGTGATCCCAGATATTTAGATCTGTATTTCATTTTAATAGGTGACCTTGAATGACCATAAATGACTTTGACCCCCGAATGTGCTTTATGCGGCTGAAGGTGCTCCACAAGATGGTTGATAAAAATGTACCATTCCATTTAAAAAAGTGGAGCTGACCTTCACTGTGCGTCGGCGCCCCCACCGAAGTAAACAAAAACTGGTCGCATTTGATGGCCCCCTTCACACCCAACAACTTTTGTCTGGAACATTTTTTTGGTGACGTTGATAATTACGACCTATTTCGAGTTGCAGAGATAAGCGGGGACACCCTGTATATATATAGGTTTCCGTCTTCATTTATCTCTCGTTCTCTCTCTATTTCTCGCTCTTTCTCGTACTATAATCCACCCTATGCATTAAAATAGTTCCGAAATCATTGAAAGCACCTGGCAACGTACCTGGCAACAACGTAAGCATGGCAAAGTACCAGACGGATTTTCCTGTTTTACGCGCTCTTTTCTTGATTTTCGACAACAAACCAAATTATTATCGATTTAGACTCGTACTTTTTTTTAAAGAAAAACTAAACTGATGTATCTTGAAAGTCAAGCTCAACTCAAATATTATCAAGCCAGTAATTTTCCTTTGAATTATGTAGAATTTATTCGAAGGTCGTTCTCCAATTTCTGCAACGACTGAATTCATTCCGATTCGTTTTGAATCTGTTTTAGAACTTTTTTTTTAGTTAATTTCGGCAACTAAATCGAAATGGGCCAGAGTATTATGCTCTTCGTAGCGCGAAATTAAGATGCCTTGAAATCGCACGAAAAACTTTTTTCACAAAGCGACAACATTTTTTGATTGGCACATTTTTAAATTATAGATTCGTCCGCGGGGATATGTGTGACGTATGTTCCTGGCAAAATGTTCTAAAAATGCAATGAAAATGTTTCTTCTTTAATCGCTCGATTTTTTTTTGTATATCTCAGCGACGAAAATACCTCAACAATTATTTAAACTGCCTTTTTAGAAACGTAAGGTCTAAATCTGCAAAAAAATATTTTTTTCGAATAAAGGAGATGAGGAAATAACAATATAAAGAAGAATTTTCGTTGCACTCCAACGATACAAACTTCAACACCATTTAAAAAAATCAAATTCTCAGTCCTTTACGGTTGCACAAAAATCTTGGAAATTTAAACCCATAGAAACTGCGAATTTTCATTTCTAGTATCAATGTTAGCAGCAGATTAACAACGAACAGTTTAAATGAATTTGGCGAATAATTAATGACAAAATGACATGTACAATGACTTTGTTGTTTTTTCCAAATACTTGTGTCTTTTTCGAAATTGATCTCTATTCTTGTTTGGAATTTCAATGAGTGAGTGCAAATCAAATGATTTCGGTTACTATGTAATCATTATAGTAAATAAAAATAATTCGTTGCGACAATAATTAGAATAATAGTTTTTCGTTTGACTTTGAATTAAAGTATACCAATAATTATTGCTATAATTAGGATTACCTTGAATGGTACATAATGATAAACATAATTATTTCAATAATTCGGATCACAATAGTACAATTATGCCGTGCATTGACGCTCGAGCACTTCATATTTACGCGATCAGCGCGGAAGTGAAGGCCGCCCGAGTGGACAATCGTTTGCACATGAGCAGAACGTCGACTGTAGTGCATTGTCATAAAAATCATCCGTTGATAAGTTGCTGACAGTTTTTCGTCCGAACCGATCGGTAGGAAAAACTGACGGGTGACGACAAGGTTTCGCGACCTTGCTGATAACCCGTTACCCACTTCACCGCCCGTTGCTTTTCCTCTCACGATGAAAAAAAACCGACGTTAGCTTCGCAATTTCAAGACCGCGGCCCCGCCCCGAGCGCCCGTTTATTTTGCTGCCTGACCGCCGGGCTTATTTTTTTACTGCCTTTTTTCATTCGGATAGATTCACAAAGCCTCGAGTTAAATCCCGAGCTGTCACAACGAGGACGAAGGCTGATAACCTACCGCAACTTTTTTTTCCCAATACCTCAGTCAAAATATCACGAGACAGTCCCTTAATAGATCGTTTTGAGCGAGAGCCAAGATTATTTCTGGTAAGCTTTGTGTGCATTGGATTTTCAGCCGACAGTGCCTATTCATCTAATTCGAACCTGGTGCACAGCCCGAACGCACCTTCCAGGTTGTCCCACTGTCCAAAACATTTTCAGTCTGTCCCACTCCCCAAAACATTTTCAGTCTGCCCCACTCCCCAAAACATTTTTTAGAATGTCCCGCTTCCCCCAAAATTTTTCAGCCTGCCCACTTCCCAAAATATTTTTCAGCCTGTCCCACTTCCCAAAACATTTTTCAGGATGTCCCACTGCCCAAAACATTTTTCAGGATGTCCCACTTGCCAAAACATTTTTCAGGATGTCCCATTTCCAAAACATTTTTCAGTCTGTTCCGCTGCCCAAAACATTTTCAGCCTGTCTCACTTTCCAAAACATTTCTCAGCATGTCCCACTTCTCAAAACACTTTTCAGCCTGTTTCGCTGTTTCATACATTTTCCAGTATGCCCCACTTCCCAAAATATTTTCAACCTGTCCCACTTCTCAAAACCACGCCCAGCCTATATAACTCCGCGATGCATTTTCTAATGTTTTCTCAACGTTTCTTTCGAACTGTTTCACTCTTCAATGGAATTGTTCAATATGTTCCACCAACTAACGCATCTACTACTGCTTGGACATCAGGTCTCGACCGATCAGTCACACTTCCCAATGCCATTTATATACCGTTTCACCTCAACGTATTTTCTAACTTGCCTAAGTTCGTATCGTTCTATCGATGCTGTTCCACTTCCCAAAGGATTCTCTGGCGTATTCGAAGGACCAAATTTCTTTTTACTACCTGTCCTACTTCCCAAGTTATGTCCTTACTAACCTTTCTTTGCACCGCATTTGTCAAAGTGTCCCGCTTTTCAATGTATCTTTTAAGGAGATTGGAGCGGTCCAGTTGAGTCAAATGGCGGCTTATGAATTTTCTTTTCAATGAACCTCAAAAAAATGCATACAAGATACACATTTATTCTGGAGATGCTAATTTTCATAAAATATATAATTAAAGAGCAAAGTTATGTATTTGTCTATTTTGAGTGTGAGTAAGAAAAACTTTTGTGTTACTACGAACTTGAAAAAGTAAAACGGTATCGATGATTGTTATGAAAAAATTGCGTCAGTGAATGTTTTATACAACTCAAAATAACATTTTGAGTAATCTATTTATGAATTGCTCTCTAATATATTATGCCTATTTATGTTTATGTTACGAGATTATTCATTCTTACCATTAATTAGGTTTAAGTGTTACCTAAATACAGCAACTTCGCGGACATTGTGGTTGGCAGCAATGCTCTTCATTCGCCGGCCAAGATTCGTCATCTTTCATCAAACCTTGATGGTTCAATATTGAATATATATGATTTACCGTGGGCGAGATGAATTTTTTTTCTTCTAAATGTGTACAAAGGTTTAGTTTGCGTTAATCCTCTGCTAGAAATGGTTTATCTTGATGCTAAATAGCCAAATAAATTACATCAGCCATAGCGTGAACGTCTTGCCCTTCCAATCGCACGTAAAATTACATACATTAAACTATTTTTTATCTGTGATGTTGGGTGGTGAAACAAAAAATTTTTAATTCGCAAATGCTCGATATAGTTGAGACAATAATATATATATTGAAAAATTAAATCTTGGATTGTAGCTAACGCTCCAACTTCTTAACCTGTTCGAATATTCAACCATTCTTCCAATCAGTTGTTCTTTCGAGCAGGTCTTCTCTAGCCGACCCTTCTTCTGTCCAGTGGGAAGTACTGGGCACTGTCCCTCTTCCCAAACTTCTTCTAGCCTGGCCTGCCTCGCGTCGATTTATTCAGTAAGTTGTCCTTTAACAAGATTTTACAGGCTGACCGGTTATCCACCCCGGCTTTATGTCCCGAAAATGTTTTCGTGTTATCCCACTTCCCAAAGTTTTTTTGGGCCTGTTATGTTTCTGTTCTTTATATGGTGCCGTAAATCTAGGACTTTAAAAGTACAGGTGAGTCTAGGGACAGGCGCGAAAAGCGCCTGTCCCAGACTCCTCTGTACTTTTCGTGCTTGTCTCAGGCTCCGAACAATTTTCCCCACCTGATCCGGGCTCCCATTGCTCTTAGCACCTGGCCATTAAAAATTCTCAGAACTGTCCCACGTTTTGAGAACTCTTTCGCGAGTAACGCGATTCTCGTCAAACGTCACGCTATATACGAAACGTTTGAGAATCGTTCTCATTCATGCTCGAATGCGCGCGCAAACGCCACATACACATTTTAACGATGAAGTCGCCAGCACGGATGGCGCATCTAAGACGCGGATTCTTCGTCGTCACCAAAGACCGAGATAGCTCGCAATCGTCCACGTATATAAACATGTATGTCATACTACGTATTATCCGGGGCAATCTACGAGACCCCTGGCTCTATCGTGAATGCGCAGCGATCTTCGTGATCGCGTGAACGAGCGAGTATACCGGGTGTCCTCATCTCGTTCGAGTGTAGACGACTCCAACGTTCGTCATTTTTCGACGCGATTTTCCGGCTTTATATTTATTGTCTACTGTTGGACGAATTAAGGGGGGAGATACCTTTGTGCTAGGAAAAAATGGCTGTTTTATGTGATTTTTTTAAAGAAAGATTTTTCTCAATTTTTTATGCTTAGTGTATGTATTATTACTGCTTTTGGCTGTTACATGATACTTTTTTCATTTTTCATTAATCTTTAAAAATGGCGGAGGTTCTATGGCACGGTTGTCTAAGCGGGTTGCCGAAGGAGTTAAACAAACGAATTTTTTTCTTTCATTAACACTTATACGCCGCATATGAACCAAGAAAAAATGAGAAATGCTGAAAATCGATGAAATGGTACGCTTTAAAACAAAAAGATCGAATTTTCCGATCAAAATGGCCACATTTTGTAGCAAAAAAATACTGTTTTTTTTCAATAACATTTAGCGTCATGTTTTAGACAAGAAGGTTAGACAGATTTATGCCAAATTTCATTAGATGCGGTCGATTAGTTTTTAGGTCAGGCTTCTCAAATGCAGTTTAGAAGACCGTGCCATACCTCTGCTATTTTCAAAGATTAATAATAAAAAATACCATGTAACAGCCGAAAGTAGTAATAAAACATACCCCAAATGGTGAGGAAATGTGTGGTATGGAGTAGGGAGTCTCAAAAATGGTGAGGAAATCTTTCATTAAAAAAAAATCATAAAAATCAGCAAACTTTTTCCTCACCTAAACGTATCTCCTCCCTTAACTTTTCTTTTTACAATGCAACATTCCAACTAATCGTATTATTTAGTGAATTCAAATTTAATTAAAACACATTTAAACCAACAAAATCATTTCGACATCGCGAAGAATCCTTATAGCACAAACAATTTATATATTATATCCTTATTTTTTCGGGGCCAAAAGCTGGATACTGGGATGAGAGTAATATATTTTAAAAAACGATAAATGATTCTGAAACTTAAAAAACGAATCTTTCTTTCATCTTCTACAAAAACAATCGCCCGTTGCTCGTTGGACGAGGTTTACTGTCCGGCTACCCTGTGGATACGCCACAATCGCGTTAAAGTGCGCCGTATCAACACCCCGAGGGTTTCTCGAGAGCTTTCGTATTTACGTGTTCAACTCGAATGCCAAGTGAGACGTGTTCTCTAAGTCTTGATTATTGCGCACTTACCAACCAGATATTACAATGTCGTACATACTGCTTTATTTATCACTGGAAGCTTCGAGCTTACCGAGATATTCCAGTCATTTACCGAAAATTTGGATACTAAATTTCCGCACGAAAGAAATTTTTGTTTATTTCTCATGCGCATATATAATTCCTCGCGTCGAATTCGTTTTCCTTCCCCTAAACACATTGAGTGTGCGTAACATCTTTTGAAATATTTTTTTCCGATAGGGTGGCATTAATAATAAAACAAATAATACCGATCGTGTAATCAGAAAGATTTGAAAAATATAATAGCAATGCTGATAATATTAACAATATTTTGACGATTATAATTATCTTGTATAAGAAAATATTAAACAATAATAAAAATAATATATATGATCATATTATCATCTTCATCTATTTCATTTATAATTTCTTTATGCTATTTCTATGATTGTAATTACAATAAACCGGGCGAGACAACAGCTATTTGCAGTAGAAATATTTGGTAAACTATCGGACTTGGGACAAAACTCTTCCTACAAAAGTTGCGTAGTTCTAAGAGGACCATCGAGTGACGGCTACGATGTTCATCCAGCTGGAGGCGCCTCGGAGAATTCGAGGTCACCCACATTTTTTCACATGAGAGCACTATTTTTTTACAGAATTCTGTCAAGGAGCTAGACATAAATTTACACACCAAACTTTAAGATGATCGATCAAGATCTGGTACACAAAATTTCTGAAAAAGAAATTTCAATGTTTTTACCCTAGAATCGATTTAAAAAACGGTGCGCACACTCACTCCTAAAAGACACACTTAAAGTGATGGCCACGACTTTCATTGCACGCCTTCCAATCTGATTCACTTTTTGCGAAAAGTTTTGTAGTAGACATCACTTTGAGCATCTTTTCCAAGTGTTTTCATCGTTCATTTAATTGATTTTAGGCCAAAAGCATTGAAATTTCTTTTTAATCCATTTTTAAACTAAATGTTGATCGAATATCTTTAAATTTGATGTGTAAACTTATTTTTAGTTCTTTCATGAGATTCTGGAAAAAATATAGTGGTCCCATCCAAAAAAAATTGAGGTGACCTTGTAATATCCGAAGCGCCTCCACCTGCAACTTTTGTAGGAAAAGTATTCTCCCAAGTCTGAATATATAATATATAAAAGCAGCAAAAACCAGCAGAACTTTGAAGGTCCCTATAAAACAGATTATAATTAACGCTTCGTTGACACACTGGTTCATCAGACCCGGATAGTACTTTATGCACCTGCCATTAACAACCCTTCGGTCGGTTTTTATTGAAAAAAAAATCGGGGATACACTTTAAACATTTCTTAATATGTCTGCATAATTACAATTCGTAAAAAATCAAGTTAAGTCGTTGAAAAAAATTCTTAAACATTTTCATTTTTTAGTAGGATCAAACCAATTTGTCAATTAAAAAGAGTTATGTCGTCAATAGCAGTAACAATAATAACAATAATAAAAATTTCACGTTGATAATCATGCTTCATAATAATGGTTTATTCAATAATTATATAACAGTTTAGTAATTTTTTTACGTTTCTCGCGAAAAACGATTCGGTGAATTTTGACGAAACGCGCGCGACACCGTCTTTCGAATTTTTTGCGATCGTATATATGCCAATATTTGCTGTGTATAGATATAGTTGCTGGCTTGTGGAGTCAGGCACAATGCGGTTTTTAACGACGTCAAAGTCGAGAGGGATATATTTGCCGTGGCCTCGGTAAAACCCAAAACTTTGGCCTTGTCTCCTGTTTGCTCGTCACCATATTCGTGTTTTTACGAAAACAAAAAAAAACCGGCAAAGAAAAAAACCGCCTTCCGATTGCACTCGGTCGCTTATAACCGTGAATACGCAATGGAACTAATGAGTCGAGAAATCCGTCTCGCGTCCGGACTCGAATAATATGTGTATAACTGCGCTTGTTCCGCGCATCGAGGTGAGCGAGACGACTGTAATATCGTTTTTTTCTCTCTCGAAATTTATTTATTTGACTCTTTCCGTATCGGCGGTCTTTGATAAGCGAAATAAAAAAAGAAGTAAAATAAATACGCCGTCGAATACGTGAAATCGAACGACTCAATTCACGAATCGCAGATTCGTTCGATATGTAAAAACAAAACAAAACAAAATTAAGCGGATCGACAAAATTTATTCGTCATATTTTAATTTGCCGAATAAAAACATCTTGATTGATTTATATTTTGTTATTTGTATTGAATATGAGAAATTTATTTCTTCGTGTTCAATGTGGGGAATTTATTTATTTATGGTGAGATGAGGAACGATGACTTAATTCTTTATAATACTGAATATGAGGAATATTCATTTATATTGAATATGAAGGACGATGTTGCTTTAATTTGCAGAACTTATTCTTCAAATAAAAAAATGGTTTCTTTATGTTCAATATGAGGAATGTATTTATTTATGCTGAATATAAAGAATGATGTTTTGATTCCCATTTAACCGCATTTGCAATCATTATGTTGATGTTTGCATTGAAATGCAATGACGTTGAAATTGAATCCTCGGAACGCAACAAATTGTTTATTTCTTTATTTTAATCATCATTAAAAGCTTTCAAGCCGCAAATTCAGGTCGTAATTTTGTAATAACATCACGAAGATACGTTTCAGCGATGGTCACAGCATAGATCGACCAAAAAAGAATTGAATTATCAAAAGAATGAATTTCCATTGCATTCCAATGATGCACACTTCAACGCCATTGAAATGCAACGAACGTTAATTTTTCTTCCATTTTTCACGTTTTTAAAGCCAATTGACGGTGCGAAAATCACTCAAACGAGTTTTCTACTCTTCTTAGGGGGGAGATATCTTTAGGTGAGAAAAAAAGGCAGATTTTCATGATTTTTTTTAAAGTAAGGATTTCTTCGCCATTTTTGAGACATAGGGTATATTCTATTACTATTTTTGGCTGTTACGTGGTATTTTAAAAAATTAATCTTTGAGAATGGTGAAGGTATGGCACGGTCTTCTAAACGGGATGCTGCGGATGTTGTCTTCGATTGACATCGGATGATTAACCTGAAAAAAAAACCAACGAAGATTTTTCCTTCATTAACACTCATATGCAGAATATGAACCAAGCAAAAGCGAGAAATGCTGAAAATCGATAAAATGTTACGCTTTGAAACAAAAATATTGAATTTGATTTACTTAAAAAAAAATCGAAAATATTTAGGGTTATGTTTTCAATGAAGTCAGAAAAATTTATAACAAATATATTATGATAACCAATTTATTTATAAACAATTTTTTATGAGAATCGGTTGATTAGTTTTTCAGCTATACGTCACGTTAGTTATGAATATGCTGTTTAGAAGATTGTCGCCATACTTCATCATTTTTTAAGATTCATTAAAAAAAATATCATGTAACATCCAAAAGTTTTAATGAAACGTACCCTAGGTTTAAAAAATGGTGAAGAACTAATTCCTTTAAAAAAATCATGAAATTCTGCGATTTTTCCTCGCCCAAAGGTATCTTCCCCCATAAGAGATTCACCACCTTGATCAATGGAAAAAATTGTAGGTTGTAATGAAAATGAAGAACTAAAGATAATTAAACAGAACTTTCGTTGCATTCTAACTATGCAAACTTGAACGCCGTTATTTGCAAACGCGAGAATTCAAATATTGACCAACTTTTGCAATTCATTCATTGAACGTGGTCTGAATTTGTTACGATTTTTCGATTTCCCGTTCGAGATCGTTTTGTTGAATCGTAAGTGGGTACAATCCTTTCATTCGAATGCAAATTCTTTTTTTCTCTTTCGCGCTCACAGTTACCACGAGTGGAGCGGGTTCGCACGTCGCGAAAATAACTCTTTGCTCAGCTTAGTCCTATAGGTGTCTGGGAATGCAAAATGCCTTGTCCTTTCGTGAGACATATACAATCACACTTTTTTCTCCGTCAACGTTCGATCCACTACGCGAAATTGTCTGTTCGGAAAAAGTCTGGATCGAAAAAAAAAACTCGGTTCTTTAAAGTTCCTCAGGCTTTTGCGCTACGTCAATCCAAGCAACTTTTTTGGGTCGTTAACATATTTATATAAAATCGATACATACTCATATGCATATGTATATTTTTATATTGTATATGTATACCGGGTCAATTACTAATAGTAATTAGGTACTCGAAAAGTCCAAGGAATATTGATTTGCAGACAAAAAATCACAGACGAAATTTGTCTCTGTCAAGATCCACATTTCCCTCGGCTCGGTTTTTGTTAAGTCGCCAATTTTTTGAGGCACCAAACGGATTTTGAGATCGACCCTCTTTTTGACTATGGAAATCTCTAATTTTAAATCGGTATTTTTCATTATTTTTTTCCAACAAAAACTCTGGGCTATTGCGATTTTGCCATGATTTTGACATACCAAAAAAATGCCTCAAACGGAAATAAGTTCGAGGGGGACAACGAACGTGGTATTTCAAGAAGCAAATAACAATTTTTATAAAACATCGCGTTTAGAATCTTCACCATTAATAGAATTATATTTTTCGACACGATTGCTGAATAGTGCACCTCATTTTCGAATGGCTAATTTTTAGTGACCCACTCTGTGGACAGCCACATCATAATTTAGCTGAACAATAAACCAAACAGTCTCATTCAATTAATTATTTGTATTTTTTCGGGCAACCGAAATGAGAAGATTCATTTAACAAATGTTATTGAGTTTTTCGAGCCTTTCGAAAATGCAAAACTTACTTCCCTGTTTTGAGTTATCACGAGAATAAAATTTTTATTTTTTCATTCTTGGGACTGGATTTCGATAGGCAAATTATTCGAAAGAATGGCAACAAACGATGTTGGTGAAGTTTGCATCGTTATAACGCAACGAGGTTTTTTGATTATCCTTTTTTCTCCATTTTTATTGTTATCTAAAATCATTCTCGAAATATTCAGGTTAGAGGTCTCTAATGAGGATCTTATAAAACATTTTCCTCAACGTTCTGCCAACGAAAATTGGGAATGGGAAAAAACAATTTTCGTTGCGTTCCAGCCATACAAACATCAACATGGTGACAAACGAAACGATCAATCTTCAATTGCTTTTCGTTCGTTTGGGAAGTTGCTGCACGCATTTTTTTTCTTTCATCAAATGCCCGCTAGCGCGATCTTGGATTTCTCATGCAAAACTATCAAAATTCTTTCGCTGCGCCCACCGCCGAAAAGACGATTTTTGGACGGTGACTCAGCAAAACTACACCTTAAGGTGTAGTTTTGCTGAGTCACCGTCCAAAAATCGCCCACTACTGGGTTTATGACCTGTTCTGAATTCGGTTTCGGAGAGATGGAATTTCGGTCATACTTGACACGTGCTTTAAATTTTTGCCAAATTCCTCATATATATATATATATATATATATATATATATATATAAGGCGTTCCATACCATACCATACTCCGAACGGTCAAAAAGTTGTCGACTCTAAAAAAAAAGAAATTTTGTCAAATTATCTAATTATATGAAAAAAAAACAGTGTAAATTTTTTCAAAATTTTTGGGTCGCGTTTTCTCGAGTTTTCCAAAATTTCAAAATTTTCTGAATACCGTTATATCTCGTGAGCATTTGATTTAACAGAAAAATGTTTAAGACAAAAAGTTGCAATTTTACATTAACTTTGTGAAAAAATTTTGTTTTGAATTTTTCGCGTTTAAAAAATGCCCATTTTCACCAAAATTATACAAAAATATTTTTTTTTCGGTCGATATGTCACTTTCGATTTTTCTCAAAAAATTCCAGAAAATACTCTGAAGTGTGTACAGTAACACCTATTTTTTTTCAGAATGGCTCGATTCGTTGTTCCAAAGCTGTGCTTTGTTTTAATAATGTGATATATAGATTTTTTTTTAGAAAAATCAATTCTTGTGGAAAATCATACTCTCCCAAATTGTTTCTATAAAATTTCTAGATAAAAGAACGTCTATAATAATTAATGTTTTGGAGATTGTTGGAGCATAGTTCATCGGTAACGTAGATGGAACTGAAGCTCGAGCCGCAAGTCTCTTCAATGTACCTCCCACGCCGTCACATGGCCCCTTGCCATGAGCACTCGCAAAGAAATGCCATTCCGCTGGAACCCCAAAATCCTCTTCGTGAAGAGACAGATTGCCAAAATTTTTGAAATGTTTATATTGCTGTGGAGCTCCATCAGAGAAGTAATACGTTCGTATTGGGCCCTCACCGATCGACTTGATGAAGTCTTGAATAACTCTGGTGAAAGTGTAAACCGCGATCGCATCGTGGTGGACGTTACTTTGTATCACAATTTTCATGTTGGACGACGTACGTTACTTTGTATGGCAAGGTTAACTTTGTATACCTTACCGATAATTTATAATTAAGGTAAAAAAAATTATCACTGTTATGGATGTTTATTACCTGAAAAATGTGAGAAAAATTTGGGAGAGAATAATTTTTAATAATAATTGATTTGTCTAAAAAAAATATCTCATAATAATAAAACAAAGCACAGCTTTGGAACAACGAATCTAGCCACTCTGAAAAAATAGGTGTTACTGTACGCACTTCAGAGTATTTTCTGGATTTTTTTGAGAAAAATCAAAAGTGACATACCGACCGAAAAAAAATATTGTTGCATAATTTTGGTGAAAATGGGCATTTTTTAAACTCGAAAAATTCAAAACAAAATTTTTCACAAAGTTCATGTAAAATTGTAACTTTTTTGTCTTAAACATTTTTCTGTTACATCAAATGCTCACGAGATACAACGGTATTTTGAAAATTTTGAAATTTTGAAAAACTCGAGAAAATGCGATCCAAAAATTTTGAAAAAATGTACACTGTTTTTTTTCATATAATTAAATAATTTGACCAAATTTCAATTTTTTGAGAGTGGACAACTTTTTGACCGTTCGAAATGGTATGGAACGGCTCATATACACACACAGGGTGGCTCAAAAAGTGACGTTCAAAATAATAATCTAGATGCCTCTTAATACCCGTCTGAATCGCACCCATGTATGTTCACGATCTTTTTTAGTTTTCTAAAAAAAGCAATTTTTAATGTGTCACTTTTGCGTGTGTGATTTCCTCGCGATATTTTTTAATCGTGTTATCGTTATGAAGTGCACTATCAAGCAATAAATAAACGACCAACTTAATGACTAACGTAAATGCCTTAGGTTTTTAACAAAAGTTAAAAAAATACGTTCGAGAGGAACAGTCATTAAAATTCAGATGTTTAAAAAAAATGCGGTAATTATGCAGTTTTAGGACTTTTCGGGAAAACGACGGAAAAAAATCGTTGTGCCATGAACTGCTTTAATTGGTCACGACTAACGATATTTCGTCGGGGGAGGCTGACATTCCCCATTAATTCCATAATTCCAATGAGGGACAAAATGGCGCAATTACGGACATTTCAACGCCTATATTGGGAGTGCTGAGTAGGGGGACTTGTAAAAAAACCTTCCTGAATACAATGCCGAAATGATATTGGAGCGGTCACTTCCCCTCCCCCCCGGCCCGCGTTGAAAGTTTGTTAAACACACGATTTTAAAGACGCACGCACGCACGCGCACACACACACACACACACACACACACACGCACGCACGCACGCACGCACGCACGCACGCACGCACGCACGCACGCACGCACGCACGCACGCACGCACGCACGCACGCACGCACGCACGCACGCATGCACGCACGCACGCACGCACGCACGCATGCACGCACGCACGCACGCACGCACGCACGCACGCACGCACGCACGCACAATATTCACCGATTTTCAGTCTCGTCTTTGAAATCGTGTATTTTGACAAACTTTCAACGGAGGCAGGGCGGAGGGGGAAGTGACCGCTTCAATATCGCTTCGGCATTGTATTCAGGAAGGTTCGTTTTACTAATCCCCCACTCCCGACTCCCAATATAGGCGTTGCAATGTCCGTAATTGCGCAATTTTTTCCCTCGTTTCCGCAAACTTCAAAACCCTATAACTTATGGAATAAATGGGAAATGTCAGCCTCCCCCGACGAAATATCGTTAGTCGTGACCAATTAAAGTAGTTCATGGCAAAACACTGTTTTTTCCGTCGTTGTTCGGAAAAACCTCAAACTGCATCAATACCGAAAAAAGTACGATACAGGAAAACCCGGAAAAAATAAAATTTTGAATGCTTTTTCTTCGAAAAATAAAAAAGACCGTAGAACGTACATGGGGGCGATTCAGATAGGATTGATACCAGGCATCTGGATTTTTCTTTTGGGACCCACTTTTCGGGCCACCCTCTACGTATACAGGGTTACTGGTTATCGGTCACGATCCCGTGAAAGGGGCGTGGGAAATGTTTTCCGCTATCAAATAATCCAGTAATGCGTTTTGCAAAAGTGAACCACTGTCGAGATATTATGGTTTTTATTTGAGGGATGAACGACGTCAAAAATTAATTTAAAAAAAATGTATGGAATCAAACTTTTTTTTATTAATTGTAGTTTGAGAGCAAACTAACAAAGAATTATGAACACTAAAAGAAGAATACATATCAAACTTGCAGAGTTTCGGACCCCTTATTAAAAAACGTTTGCAGACTATTCTTACTTCATTGTTGATAATTCTTTATTACTGCGTCCTCAAACTACAAATAATAAAAAAAGTTTGATCCCATACAACAGTTTTTTAAAATACTTTTCAAAGTTGCCTACCGCTCATTTAAAGAAACAATAACAATAAGGATATATCGTAAATTATTTACTTTGGCATAAAGAATTACTCGGTTATTTGATAACGGCAAACGTGTGCGAAAATTCTTTTACAGGATCGTGATCAATAACCAGTAGCCCTGCATGTAATTGTGTGTGTTTTTGTGATAAATGTTCGTGAGACGACAAACATATTATTGAAAATGTTGTGTGGAACGCGAGATCCATTTCGCTATCACGACTGTATGGAAAATGCAAAAAAAAATGTTTCTCAGACATTTGGACCAGTGTCTGCAACAATATTTATATTTCTCAGTACGAGCTGCCCCAATCTTGCATATATCATTAGCTGTGCTGTGCAGGCTGCGGATCCGTACAATTTTAAGAAACATACTCACGTTGCATAAACACCGTCGGCGAAAAGTTTCGAATCACTTTACACGACTTTTCGACGCTAAACGGTTGTAAAAAGAATTCTTTTTTTCCGATATAAAGCGGTGTACCTTTTCTCCATTACGACTTTTTTCTTCCTCTGCATAGTCCACTTCGAATCTGCATGGTTTTTAAGGTACAGCGTATTATTCGAAAACTACAGTGTGTTACAAACAGCTGAATGTACTTGCGGGAAAAAGTGGATTTTTTTTCAGGCAAATCGACGGTGAATCTCAAATTTGGTTAAAATATGGATTCGTTCATGGAAATATTTGATTTATAATACACACACACACACACACACGCACGCACGCACGCACGCACGCACGCACGCACGCACGCACGCACGCACGCACGCACGCACGCACGCACGCTATATATATATATATATTTATTATGAACGACTGGCGACAATTTAGGTTTGTAATAAATTTTGATAACGTAGAACTGACAGGTCCTTTTATAAATAAATAAATACATTGATTAATAGATGCAGAGAAAACAAAATATATAAATATAAAAAAATAGATACAAAAATATTTTCACAAACATAAAATTTGGATATCTATTGTTTACGGTCGAATACTACTTCTTGAATATTGAGGACGATAATGATGAAAGAGGTGACAAGATGAATAATCTATTACTAGAAAAGAAAAAAAATCATAAATTCATTCAAGAAATGGTCGACAAGCGTTACACAGGCCTGCAAGAAATAATTTTTTTGGTGCCTAGGATTTTAGAACTGATTTTCGCTATATTTGGGGCGCTGAATCTAAGTATGAAATCAGTTTTTTTAACGTGGGTTTCTGCATGAAATTTGCAGTTCTAACTCCATTTTGTGCAGTTCTAAATCACGTATACAAGGATCGCTTCCTGTATATTTGCCCTATTGTCAGTCTGCCGTCCACTTAGTTCCAGAAAAATCCACCAGATGATCCGGTGACTTAAGTGACCTTCAACGCTTCAACTAGAATAGAGGTTAGTTTGTGAGTTCTCACCATGTGTTAAGGAAACAGTTGTTACAAAGTTAACCGAAATATAATAATGAAAATTCCGTGTTTAGTTTATTTTATTGGATCCATGGATTTAACTTAAAATAGTGTAATGTATGTTTCACTAAAATGTTATATCTTAGAAATTTGAGCTCCTACGCAAAAACTAATGCCATATTCGAATTCAGGGCATCAAATTCGTATGAAATCAGCTCCAAATAACCCGGCACCAAAACAATTGTTGGCCCGGTTATCAATCCCTGTGAAAGCGATAAAAACAACAACGAAAATAGAAAAAAATCTCTTATATGGGCAGCTACGTTATATTGACTATATAATGATTGATTTGTATGGTGTTGACGTTAGTATTTTTGGCATGCAACGAAAGTTTTATTTTATATTGTCATTTCCTTCTTTTCGTTATCATACAAAATCTTTTTTGCCAATTTTTACTGCAAATCCCGGAGTAAGTATGTTGAAAAATGGTTGACGGATTTTCGTAGGCAAATTCTGCGCAAAAAAATTAAAACCATTCGGAAATATTCATTTTTATTGGATTCCAGCGATGCAAACGATCCCGTGGATTTTCTACTGAACTTTCAGCTGTTAGTAGCCTAAAAAAATGTTTTTCGTCACCCAGTGTGGGATTTTGCAATTTCATTCCACCGAGTTTCGATTCAGTTACCATTGGACATTCAGTGAAACAGCTTCTTGATTTTTTTTCAAACTTTGATTTGTCGAAAAATTTAACAGAGTACATGATTCGTGGCCTACTTGACTCTCTCTCTCTCTCTCTCTTTCTCTCCCCCCCCCTCCCTCCCTCCCGCCGTTCCTATATTTCGATATGCTGGCGTTTCTCGTGATATTTCCACATTCTGGGCGCGATCGCGATAAAGGCATTTAACGATTGCGACCCTGGGCCATCTTAGGATGGAATGACACCCGACGCGGCCGCGACTCGAATCGGTGGGGCAGATCGAGCTCGCACGAACTACTGCTCCCTAGCGCGAGATGTCACAGCACGCGTTCGTCTGCGGGGATTTTGCCGACCGCAGTGAAACTTTTGAGGAACGAGAAAGAAAACTCGCGAGAATTGTAACGAGACAAATATGCTAACTTTATTTTCTTTTCTCCAAATTGGAGTACACGTCCGCGTATAGCGGTCAGTCTTTTAACGCACGTATCGTAGCCAGAGCTGCAGGTAGAGTGGAACTTCCGGCTCTGTTCTCGCGCAGGAGGAACGCCGCAAGTGAGAGCTCGCTGATTGGAGAAATGCTACTGCGTCCCTATTGGACGATGTGAAGGTTGGGGCATTTCAGTGCGATTGGCACGCCACAGTATTCCCCCCCTAAAAACTTAGTAACTAAGTTGCGAAATGCACAGTATTATTGACTCTCTTTTTAGGAGGATATGTTTTGACAGACTGTTTGTTTAACACAAAAGGATCAAATTGTTCGTCGCTAGTTTGACGACAGTCAGAAATGTGTTCTGGATTAATGATATATGCTGGTTTGAGTCTTTCAGTCGTCACGTTCTTCTCTCTACCGTCTATTTTGATCGTGAATAGTCTGTCTGTGAGGCGAGCAAGCACTTCGTACGGTCCGGTGTATGGCGGCTGCAAAGGTTTGCGGACGGCATCTTCGCGGAGAAAAACATGTGTACACTTGTACAAATCGTGGTGTGCGAACATGCTCCTCTTGATGTGATGAGCTGTCGGTGTAGATTTCAGAGAGCGCATATGCTCGCGGATTTTCTCGGCGAAAATTTGAGGATCGACTGGGGGCTCTTCTTCTGTGAAAAGTTCCCCAGGTACACGAAGTGGCGTTCCGTAAACGAGTTCGGCGGCAGATGCTTTCAGGTCCTCCTTGAAACAGGTACGCAATCCGAGTAGCACGGTGGGAAGTAAATCAACCCAAGGCATCTTCGAATGGCACATGATGGCTGCCTTAAACGTTCGGTGCCAACGTTCCACTAAGCCGTTTGTTGCCGGATGGTAAGCGGTACTCCTGGTCCGGTTGGCTCCGATTAAGTTGGTGAGTGCCTTAAACAATGCAGACTCGAACTGCGCTCCCTGATCTGTAGTAATGGTACGCGGAGATCCAAACCGTGCGACCCAGTGTGTATAGACGGCCGTCGCTATTACCTCTGCCGTAATCTCTTTGAGCGGAATTGCCTCGGGCCAGCGTGAGAACCTGTCGATCATGGTGAGGCAATAACGGAATTCCCGCGAAGGAGGCAAGGGGCCGACTATATCGAGGTGTATATGCTCGAATCTGCCATCTGGAACAGTGAATTTAATTGGGACGTTCTTGGTGTGTCGATGGATCTTCGCTCGTTGGCAAGGGATGCATGTTCGGGCCCATTGAAGTACGTTTTTCCTCGTCGAAGGCTAAACAAAACGTTGCCGGATCAATCGGCACGTTGTGCGACCGCTGGGGTGGGCTAGGCCATGAACTGCATCAAACATTTTCTTCCTTAGAGGTTCCGGCACGTACGGACGGATAGCCCCTGAGGAAATGTCGCAAAATAGTGTGTCTTGAGAATCTAAAGTCAATTTTTGGAGTTTAATTGCAGTTGAATTGGATCGAAGTAAATCTTGCAACTCGTCGTCTCCTTCTTGCGCTTCTTTTAGCTCTTCGGTACTCACAACGACAGGCATTTGTATGGCGTTTAAACGCGAAAAGGCATCTGCGACGACGTTTTCGGAGCCGCTTACGTACACTATCTCCGTACTGTATTGCGAGATGAAGTCCAGATGTCTGAGTTGACGCGGTGAGGCTTTCTCCGGCTTTTGCGCGAAAGCATAAATTAAAGGCTTATGGTCGGTCTTAATTACAAAATGGCGACCTTCCAACCAATGCTTAAAATGTTTGAGACTTTTATAGATAGCAAGGAGTTCTCGATCATAGGTGCTATACCGCTGCTGTGTTGCGCTGAGTTTCTGCGAAAAGAAGCCTAAAGGTCTCCAAATACCTTCGACTAGTTGCTCGAGTGAGCCTCCGATTGCGACATCGGATGCGTCGGAGGTGAGGGATAAGGGCGCAGTGTCGGAAGGATGGTCTAACAGCATAGCCTCAGATAAACTCTGCTTGCAGGCGGTAAAAGCGCGTTCCGTCTCGGGTGTCCATTTAATAGGACGCTTATCCATTTTCCCTGAATCGCGTAAAAATTCGCAAAGAGGCGCTTGTAATTTCGCTGCCTGTGGGAGAAATTTTCGGTAAAAATTAATTACACCGAGGAAACGGCGCAACTCAACGACAGTTTCTGGTTTTTTGTAGTTCACCACGGCTTCGATTTTTGCTGGGAGCGGCTTGGATCCCTCGTTGGAGATGTGGTACCCCAAGTACTCGATGCTCGACGTGCCCCATTGGCACTTCGAAACATTAATTGTCAGGCCGTATTGGTGGAGGCGTTGGAAAACGAGGCGCAGATGCTCCCTATGCTATTTAGGGTTTGCCGAGGCGACTAAAATGTCGTCGATGTAGCAGTATACGAAGTCCAATCCGCGTAGGACGGAGTCCATAAAGCGTTGGAAGGTCTGCGCTGCGTTACGTAATCCGAACGGCATTGCTAAAAATTCAAACGATCCGAACGAGGTGATGACGGCTGTTTTTGGGACGTCAGCTTCGGTTACCGGGATCTGAAAATACGCACGCACGAGGTCCAATGTCGAAAAAATTGTTTTACCGTGTAATCTATTAGAAAAGTCGTGAATGTGTGCAATAGGGTGACGATCCGGAACCGTGATAGCATTTAATTGACGGTAGTCTCCGCACGGACGCCATTCGCCACATTTCTTTTGTACCAGGTGCAGAGGACTTGCCCATGGGCTGCTCGATGGACGGCAAATTCCTTGCTCCAACATGAGCCGAAATTCCCGCTCCGCCGCTCTAAGCCTTTCGCCCGCAAGTCGGCGAGGGCGAGCAGCCACCGGAGGTCCGTGGGTGAGGATGTGATGCTCGATTCGGTGCGTGACTGGTCGGTAAGACGAGAATGGCGTAACGACGTCAATAAATTCTCTGAGCAAACTGCCGTACTCAGAATTTATGTCGATGGTGGAAATTCCGAACTCTGATACTCGTAAAACGTCGCCGAGGGACGTAAGACCTGTTTTTGCGTCGATAAGACGCTTTCTCTTAAGGTCGATCAGAAGATCGAAATGAGAAATGAAATCAGCTCCCAAAATGCCGAGGAAACATCGGCGATGATGAAGTCCCATTTGAATTCTCGGCGCAGGTTAAGGTTAACTTGTAAAAAGTGAGTACCATATGTAGCAATTTCTGAGTGGTTAGCGGCAAATAATTTCAGAGTAGCTGCTTCGGAGATCCGTTGGAAATTCTTGCGAGGCATCACTGGCACGTCGGATCCTGAGTCGACGAGGAAACGTACTCCCCGTGTCGTATCAGTGATATGGAGCCGGCGCTGAGTCGGTATACCGCCGTCGGCCGTTGCAATTGACGGCGGTGATACTAGTTTTCCGGCATGGGCGGTGTAATCTGGCCCTCGAAGGCGCACGGGTTTACGCACTTATGAGCTTTCATTCCGTACTTTCGATGGAAAAAACAAATGTCGACCTCGCGATTGCGGCCGGACGAACGCGAGCGGCCTGGGGCCTTGTTCTCTTTATCAGTTTCCCGAGTAAATCCTTTACGTACCTCATGGGTCGGCGTTGTTAATTGTTTCTCGATCTCCCTGATGCGCTCGCGGATATCGGTTGGATCAGATCTTCTGCTTGGTGATCTGGGACGCAACTCCGTTGCCATGACATGAGAATGTGCGCTAGCCTCGATTATCTTGTCGGCGATGTCCGCTAATTTTGTTAATTCGACACCTTCACTTGCCGATAGAACACAACGTACGCTCGTGGGCATGCGTTTGATCCAGAGAGAGTGGAGCAAGTCTTTGGACACTCTGTCTGCGGCGAGAGTGCGCATTTCTCGTAAAAGTTGCGTAGGTTTCCGGTCGCTGAGCTGCATCTCTGTTAACAACTTATGTAATTGCGTTTCCTTCGAATCAGTGAAACGTTCGATTAGTTTTCTTTTCAAGGTTTCATATTTTTCATTTGGCGGGGGAGAACGTATTAGGTCGGAAACTTGTTGCAAGACACCGGAATCCAATGCACCGACTACTGTAAAATATTTAGAATTGTCTGCGGTAATTCTATGTGAGTAAAACTGGGCCTCTACCTGCGCGAACCATAGCGCTGGGTCGCTTTGCCAAAATGGCGGTAATTTGATGCTCCGAACTTCCGATACGTGAGGGAAAGCTGGCGGTTCATAGGTGTGGAAACGTCGTTGCCGTCAGCGGTGGCAATGGACAAATCAATCGATTCGGGCGAATCGTGTTGTGTTCCCGAACCACCAGCGCTCGCGATGTCGTTCTCCGTTCTTTTCGGGGAATGCATGAGCATCGCGCACGTTATTATAAAAATAAACACGTTAGCGTTTTTTTTGAATGTTCACACACGATCACTCGAAATGTCCGCACGAGATTGTTCGCTTTGCGTGTCGATGTATACCGATGCGGTACGCTGTGATGTACCGGCGATTTTTCGGAGCACGAGATATACCGGCAATTTTTCAGAGCACGTGGTGCGCCGGCGAAATTTCGGAGCACGATGCCAGACGGCAATCACAGAACTGCGGGGTCACCAGAACTGCGGGGTCACCAGAACTGCGGGGTCACCAGAACTGCGGGGTCACCAGAACTGCGGGGTCACCAGAACTGCGGGGTCACCAGAACTGCGGGGATTTTGCCGACCGCAGTGAAACTTTTGAGGAACGAGAAAGAAAACTCGTGAGAATTGTAACGAGACAAATATGCTAACTTTATTTTCTTTTCTCCAAATTGGAGTACACGTCCGCGTATAGCGGTCAGTCTTTTAACGCATGTATCGTAGCCAGAGCTGCAGGTAGAGTGGAACTTCCGGCTCGGTTCTCGCGCAGGAGGAACGCCGCAAGTGAGAGCTCGCTGATTGGAGAAATGCTACTGCGTCTCTATTGGACGATGTGAAGGTTGGGGCATTTCAGTGCGATTGGCATGCCACACGTCTCGAACGCGTGTTCGTTGCGCACGTTGCGACGGAATCGCGGGCCACCTTGTGTCGAGACTTACATTGTATTGTTATGCCTCGACGCAACGTGTGTGCTTGTGTGTCTGTAACATTCGCTACGTCGGACGCACGCGGTTGAAGATTGTTTTCTTCCCGCATGCTGTCCCTTCGCACCGAGTATACACTTCGTGTGGGCATATACACGTATATACCCACACGCTGACCCACGGTCAATGTCGACAAAGAATTTTGTTTTCTTTGCCAACGCCGAATCGCACGAAATTCGAGATCATGGAGAATCTCAATTTCGTAGCAAGAGTTCTTGCTGGCGGCTCGCGCTTTTCTGCAGCGAGATAATTGTTCAAAATTAATTATTTTTAACAATTATCACATTAACAAATGTGCGGTACGTCCTATACCTCTCAGCAAAAATGATTGCTGCTTACGCGCTGCAAAAACCAACGGTAAAAATTTCGCAAAAACAATTGTTTAAACAATAATTTTTCCTCCATCATGGGTATGAATGGTAGATACGGTATTTTCTGTACCTTTCAGTCAGCAAATACGATTGCTGCTTATGTGCAGCAAAAAACAACGGTAAAAATTTCACAAAAATAATTGTCGAAAAAATTGTTATTGCACTCATTCTCGATCATGAGTATACTCGGTAGATACGGTATGTACCTCGGTAGATACCTCTCAGTCAGCAAACATGATTGCTGCTTACGCGCTGCAAAAAACAACGGTAAAATTTACGCAGCAATAATTATTTAAACAATTATTTTTGCATTTATTCGCGATCACGGGTATGATCGGTCGATACGGTATTTCCTATACCTCTCAGGCAGCAAATTGGATTGCTGCTTACGCGCTGCAAAAAAACAACGGTAAAATTTATACAGCAAGAATTATTTAAACAATTATTTTTGCATTTATTCTCGATCATGAGTATGATCGGTAGATACGGTATGTCCTATACCTCTTAGTCAGCAAATATGATTGCTGCTTACGCACTGCGAAAAATAACGGTAAAAATTACACAAAAATAATTGTTAAAAAAATTATTATTGCATTTACTCTCGATCATGAGTATGATCGGTAGATACGGTATGTTCTATACCTCTCAGTCAGAGGTTCAATTTTTATTAAATAAATTATAACATTTTTTACTTAAATAGATATTATCAACATTATCAATTTATTATTTAATATAAATTATAATAAAAAATTTAAGATTAGATATAAAATTAAAAAAAATAATCTGAATTAAATTAATTTATTAAAAAACTAGATATCTTAATATTCGAGAAAAAATCATAAAATTTTAATCAAATTAACCCTGATACAAAAGGTGATTAAAATCAATAACTCATTTATTTATATAAATATTAAATTTAATTTAATATACATTACTATTATATAGTTTTATTTTTATAAAACAAACTAAAATCAAAATTTATTTTAATTTTTTTTTAAATTAAAAATTAAACATTTATATATATATATATATACGAAGGGGAATCTCGAAGAACAGGAAGCCTTCGAAATGGGGAAAAGACTTTTTAAGGAGTGAGATGCAGTCGGAGGCGTGAAAAAACGAGCATTTTCAATCTTTTTTTTATAGTAATTAAGTTTGTTTTACAAAAGTGGTTACACAGACTTTTTATGTTATATTTCAACTTGACTTGTGCAAATTTTCAAAGAAAAATATTGATTATTCATCAAAATATCGCCATCTTTGTCGGACCCCCTTCGGCATGTACTGCTTTGCGGTGACCATCATAAAATTTTACTGGGTCTGAAATTAAAAAAAAAAACAAAAAAAAATCATTACTTTAATAATAAATCTAGTCCTTAATCAAAGCTTTATTTTTTTTCTTCAAAAATTGACAAAATGGCGGCTTCCGACAGATGACTTCCGATTTTCGACCAAAAATCGCTCGTTTATTGTTAAAAAAAAAAAATTTCAACAAAAATGAAAATCCTTCGATTAAGGACTAGTTTTTAATGCTTTTAATAAGCACACCAAATTTCATCAAAATCCATCGAGTGGTTTTTGAACTATAGTGGCCACCGACTTGAAAAATATAGTATCGAGAAATACGCGTTTAAATTTTTTCGATGTGGATACGGTATTATATGTTCGTAAAATTTTGAGCTCGACGGGCGGAGCTCAACTTTTTTTATGTATTTTGATCCGCTGAATCCGAATGTCACATTTTTTTACCGAAAAGTCGAGCATTTAATTGTTTATAGCCAATTGTTAAACCAATTTTTCGAAAAATTAAAGTTTTTCGGGATGAATTATTTTTTTAAAACATTTTGGGCAATTTTAAAACGAAAGTATTCTTTGTAAAATTTTGCTTAGGTTCATAGTTTTTGAGTAATAAATTTTTGAAAATTTCTGAAAGAGTTTTCCAATTTTACACTTGATTTATGTATAGAAATACTAAATAAAAAATTACTTACATCGAATCATCAATTCCTGGCCCATACAATAGGGCTTCTGCCGATGTGGAAGCTTCAAAAATATCAATTTGTTGTTGTCTTCGAAGCATTCAGCCTTCCCGGGTATTATCGTTTGCGCGTTTGTCAGCCATGTCTATACCTTGAGAATAGACGTCAATCGTACGAAGAACTTGTTCTTGGCAGAACACAGAGTTCTTCACAGCGAGCCGATGAAGATCTTGCTGAAAGGCACCTGTCGAACGTAGTTTGCAAAGAACTCGTTCTTGGCACAATGCTGTATCGTTCACAACAAGCGTGCAAACATCCCACTGCGAGGTACCCATCAAATATGCCAGGATGGATCTCACTGCGAAGTACCGATACAGTGTGCGTATCAGCATCTTGCTGCAGATGGCAAACTTTTGTGTTTTGCCACTGGCCACCGGGGAATAAGAGAACTTGTCAAATGTATTTGCTAACAACTTGTTCTTGGCAAATCACTGTATCTTCCGCACTGAGCCTCCCAAGATCCCGCTGCAAGGCACCTGTCAATCGTGTGAAGAACTTGTTCTTCGCAGAACACAGAATCCTTTGCAGCGAGCCGATGAAGATCTTGCTGGAAGGCACCTGTCGAACGTAGTTGCGAAGAGTTTGTTCTTGGCACAACGCTGTATCGTTTGCAACAAGCATGCAAACATCCCGCTGCGAGGTACCCATGAAATGTGCCAGCATGGATCTCATGGCACAACACCGATACAGTGTACGTGCCAGCATCTTGCTGCTGATGACAAACTTTTGTGCTTTGCAACGAGCTTGCCATGATCCTGCTGCAAGGTACCTGTCGATGGGGCCTGCTAACAACTTGTTCTTGGCAAATCACAGAATCCTTCGCAGCGAGCTGGTGAACATCTCTCTGGAAGGCGCCTGTAGAATGCGGTTACGAAGAACTTGGTCTTGGCACGCCACTGTATGTTTTGTAATGGATGTACGAAGACCCCGCTGCGAGATGCTTATAGAATATGTCAGCGTGCCCTGAATCGGCACCGTGCAGCGAGATCCATATCTTGCTGCACGGTACCGATACAGGGTACGTGTGAAGATCTTGCTGCAGATGACAAATTTTTGTGCTCCGCCGCTTGCCAACGAGGAAAAAGAGAACCCTCTCCAATAAGCTGGCGAAGCACTTGTGTAATGAGTCACTGGAGGTCTTCTTACAAAGTGAGTGTCCTTCTCAGAGATCTCCACTGACG
>OX101795.1:7457821-7481146 GCA_944452715.1 Ophion slaviceki | reverse complement strand
TATCAGGTTGATAAAAAAGTTGTGTCGCAATAATTTCAATATAATTTATTTATTTATATATCTTATACAAAACATTTCTAATCAACAATATATTCGCCATCGGTTTCTATGACACTCGACCATCTAGTTGGCAACTCATTTATTCCCTTTGCCCAAAACTGCGGCGGCTGGAACTCAAAGAAATTTGAAATATCCCTTCTGAGATCGTCGACGTTTTCGAAAGTTTTGTTTCTCAAATATGCCTTCAAATGTCTAAACAAATGGTAGTCAGATGGCGCGATGTCGGGAGAGTATGGTGGATTAGGAACGGTACTCCAGTGAAGCTCAGTGATTGTTTTGTGGGTTTCCTTTGCGACATGGGGTCTCGCGTTGTCGTGGAGAAGGTGCACAGTCGCGCGTCTTGGCCGTTTTTTTCTTATAGCTTTTGCCAATTCCTGAAGATTCACGATGTATCGTGTAGAGGAGATCGTCTTACCTACAGGGAGAAAATTGTGAAACAGCATTCCCTTTGCGTCCCAGAAACAGCACAACAAAACCTTTTGTGAGTGACGATCAGATTTCGGTTGGTGTGGCGGTTTTTCTCCGATAGGAAGCCAGTAGGCTAAATGCGTTCTGTTATCATACAAGACCCAGCTTTCATCTCCCGTCACAAGATCTTCTAAAAACTCCTTGCGATGGTGGCGAAGCAGGAGAGACTGGCAGATGGTCACGCGACAGTTCTTATTGTCGTCGGTGAGACGGTGTGGTATCCATTGAGCTAGAACCTTCCTGTATCCCAAGTTGTGTAAGTGATTGACTATTGACGGTTGGGTGCAGCCAAGTTCTCTTGCTAGCTCGTGCGTACTTGCTTCCGGTTTTTCTTTGATGCAGCGGAGTAATGCTTCATCATCGATGGTCGACGGTCGTCCGGAACGTTCCTTATCTTCAAGGCTTGTGTCTCCAGATTTAAAACGATTGAACCAACGCCGGACTGTTCGATGAGAAACTACGTTCTCGCTGATTGCATCCTGTATATTTTTAGCACTGTCCACTAGAACGCGCGCTCGCCCTTTTATACCCTGTCACGCGGAAGAGTAGATAACATTCTAGAATATTCTCGACATAGCTCGATGTCATATTGCGTCAATACGTAAAAAGACATTTTTAAAATTTTTGCGACAAAACTTTTTTATCAACCTGATATTTGCAAAGGGCAGCTTCACATTGGGAATTCAATATATTTTATATTAGTTCTGTAATGTATTATTACTATTCGTAATTTCATAATCGTCATAATAAAAAAAAAGTTCCGCGTGATCGATCTTGTTGACGAATGTCGCTCACCTGGTTGCTTTAACTTTTCATAACTCAACAACGTAAAAACAAAAAAAAATAGTCGTCTTTATGGTAGGTTTTAATAAATTGAAAAACACTTATTATTTAGTTTCTGAACATTTTTATCAGGGTGGCTAATTATAAAGCAATAAAGGAAGTGTGATAGACATATTACTTTGTATCATAACATTCTTTTATGATGTAAGTATGGAATTCTTTGAAGCACTTGTTTCGCTTATTGTAGCACAAAGCCACGCCACATTTTTCACACACTGTATGTCGTTTTGATATTTTTTTTCGATTTTCGCAAACTTTACGCACAGTCGAATCATGCAATCTCGCGATGAGTGAACTTCGAACAAATTTCGATGTAATTACGCCATCTAGTCTGCACGAATTACACTAGAAATCATAGAACGGTTTGTAGTCGTCGTGTGTCATTGATTTGAAAAAGGATTAAATGTCACTATGGAACTTTGTGGGGACTTTAATGGTTTGTTACAGAAGTGTCACATGTGATATAAAAAAGTACAATGAATATTGGAATTTTGTTAATTTATTATATTTCATCGGCTGTTGTCGGTCCGAGTTTTTCTCGATATAATTCAAGGAACAAAAAAAGTTGTTAAATTTTGTCAACACTTTTTTACAAAATTATCAAATTCTATAAATATATTTCGTTTTTGTATATTAATATACTTCAGGAATGAATATATTTCTGTTAATATATTTCGTTTTTGTATTTGTTTAAATCTTACATTCCGGTGTACGGGGTATTCCCCCTTATTGTATTCTCACCAAATTCTAAGTTTCATCCTTTTTATCTCTTTTTCTCGTATATGCATATATTCATATATTTTAAATATTAATATAGTTTTATTAATATTATTCTGTATATTAATATACAAAAACGCCAAGTAATACAAATCCCTCAAAATCGTTATCGCTTGTTTTACTATATAAAAAATTCTGATTTATCTCAAATATCTCAAACTATACTTATCATTTAAGTTCGAAAAATGGTTTTATTTTACTTCTTTAATGCAAATGTACAAAAAAAAAGTGAAATCACTTTTGTGAAATAGCCAAGCAAGTTTACTAGACATGTTGTACACAACATTTTTAAAGCTTAGGAATAATATTTTTGGAAATTTTTAGTTCGAAAGAGTTTTAGCAAACCATTATAGCAAAAAAATGATATCACCATTAGTTAAAAGTACAAAGTAGGTACCACACAAGTACACTGGAAATGCTGTGCAACGACTTGGCGTGCATGGTTAAGAAAAAAGCTCGGGAAGTCAGAGAATTTTCCGTTCGGACCGCGCGCGAAAATAACTTCTGCGTCTATATATATATATATATATATATATATATATATATATATATATATATATATATATAATATACATACACATATATACATATTATAATTTTACATAATAACGTGGCATCGACTACCAGGGGTATTAGCAACATTTCAAATTACAACGTTCCATTAACTACCAGCGCTATTAGCAATTATGTTCTACTGCCGCTCGCGCTAGTGTCATTCCCACAGAATAACTTTGATATGGAGCTTTATCGGTACGCAGGTCAATCAGCAGGTACGTTATATTCATTTAAAAAATTACTCGATAAATTGCTTTTATATAATTATCTTGTATCATGCAAATAGAATAACACTTCAAATGCCGTGTGGTCGAAGGATATATCACTTATTTGAGCCGTGATCCACATGAATCTGGTTTTCACTTGCATAATAAATCGTGACGATTTATGTTTTGTTAACCCGAAAATTGACATGTTGAGATGACGAAATCCTTCGCCGAGCTTTTTTCTTAACCATGCACGCCAAGTCGTTTGGTGGTACCTACTTTGTACTTTTACCTAATGGTGATATTATTTTATTTGCTATAATGGTTTGCTAAAATTCTTTCGAACTAAAAATTTCCAAAAATAATATTCTTAAGCTTTAAAAATGTTGTGTACAACATGTCTAGTAAACTTGCTTGGCTATTTCATAAAAGTGATTTCACTTTTTTTTGTACATTTGCATTAAAGAAGTAAAATAAAACCATTTTTTGAACTTAAATGATAAGAATAGTTTGAGATATTTGAGATAAATCAGAATTTTTTATATAGTAAAACAAGCGATAACGATTTTGAGGGATTTTTATTACTTGGCGTTTTTTCTACTTTTTAAAAGGGATTTCATATCTTTTTGGAAGGGGAATTTCAATATATCTGATCAAACTAGATGTCTTCGATTTCATATTCATATTGAACAGGGAAAAGTATTTCAAGATATTTGAATCAGTCGGAGCCTAGGAAATGGCATCCACAGTATAATTTTCATTCTAAATCTTTTCATCTTTTAAATTTAATCTTCATACGTTGGATAGTGGATCTCGCTGGCCCTGCCGGTGATCTCTGAAACATATATTATTTTTAAATGTCTACTTTGCAGTACGCATAAAAAGTGTATATTCTTCGTCGAACTTATTAAAGAGAAATCAACTTTTTTAACCTTTTGACATGTAAAGCTCTTAGTTGCCTATATTTAACCTAAATTAAAAATTACACCAACCGTGAGTTCTTACGCATTTTGAGAGAAAACATTGCGTCGAGGCAAAGAAATTTTTGCAAAAAAAGTTGTGAGTATCAAATATTACATTATAAATATAAAAAAAATCACAAAATGAGTTGTGAACTTCCTCAAGTTGAAGAAAATTAAAATCGAATTCACGACAATTATATTAAAATTTACACCACAAGTGAGTTCTTACGTATTTTGAGAGAAAACATTGTGTTGAGGCAATGTTTTCTCTCAAAATACGTACGAACGTATTTTTTTTTTTTTTTTTTTTTAGGAGGGGGTAAAAATGCAAATTACGCACCGTAAGTCGGCCCCGTGGGCTGTCTCGTGTGTCGGACTCCCACACATGCCGGTGCCGTCGGAATGGTGATATACCGACTAAAACATCCCCCTCCACTGTCCGCCCCGCGGGGTGGCAACACGTTAGTATAACCTCGTCCCCGCGGGTCCTGTCCATCGTCCGTCTCGTTTCGTTTACCCGTTGCTACGTCTCTTCCGTTTACATGTCATGTCTCCCTCATTCATCCTCCAGGCATCCATCATCTTTCTTACGCCTCAGCACTGCCTCGACGAAGGTGGCGATGTCTGTCCAGTGGTCTTCGTCTCGTAGCATCAGCTCGATTATGTTATCGGGCGTGATGTGTCCAGTCCTCCGTTCCAATTGTTGTCTCCGGGTCGTCCATCTGTCACACGCAAAGAACGTGTGTTCCGCATCGTCTCGTGTGTGTCCGCAGTACTTACAGTCCGGCGTCCGTACTCGTTTCATGTTGTATAGATAATTTCGGAAATATCCGTGTCCCGTGAGGAGCTGGGTCAGGTAAAAATTTACCTCCCCCCAACCCCGTTCGGTCCACGGTCTTAGGTCCGTTATCAGCCGTCTTGTCCATCGTCCGGTTGTCTCGGTCGTCCAGCGTGCGTGCCAGTCCGTCAGGGTCTTTTCTCTTTCATGCCTTGCCGCGTCAGACCTTTCAGTCCCTTCGTCGCGTTCGTATATTCGTTTTCGTTCTGTGGCTAGTAGGTCTATAGGAATCACGCCCGCCACCACCAGGATCGCCTCTGCCGAGACGGTCCTGTAGACACACGCTATCCTTAGTGCCCCCTGTCTTTGTACGTACGTCATCGTCTTCCTGTATTTTTTAATGGCCAGCGCGTCTGCTCAGACCTCTGCGCCATACAGGAGGATCGAGTGGGCCGTCGTCATCAGTAGTCTCCGTATAGACGGTCTCGGTCCGTGCGTATTTGCCATCAGGCGGCTGAGCGAAGTCACCATCGCCGCCGCCTTCTCGGCCGTCCGTTTTATATGGGGCCAGAAGGTCAGCTTCGTGTCCAGAGTCACCCCTAGATACTTGGCTTCTCTTTTGGTACCCATACATTCCGTTCCGACTGTCATTGGAATGATTGTCGGTATTCGTCGTCGCGTAAGCATGAGAAGCTCCGTCTTGTCCAGTGCAAGAGACAGTCCGTGCTCCGTCATCCACCTGTCAACGCGTCTCATGACCTGATTCAGTGTCAGCTGGGCCAGATCCGCACTGCGCTCCACGATCACCGCCGCCACGTCGTCAGCGTAAGCGACGAGCGATGCGCTGCGCGGCATCTCCAGCCTCAGCAGGCTGTCATACGTCACGTTCCATAGGTCTGGTCCGAGAATTGATCCTTGCGCGACACCCGCGGTGATACTTCTGGTCACCTGTCCATCTGTCGTCTCGTACGTGATGCGTCTGTCGTTGAGATAGTCCTTCAGTACCCGTAGTAGATAAGGAGGAATCCGGAGAGTGCCTTCCAGCGCCCCCAAGATATCCCCCCACCTAGCCGAGTTGAAGGCATTTCTCACGTCTAGAGTCACCAGTATCACTAGGGGCCTTGCCGCGTGACAGGCCTCGTCCGTCCTTCTGACAGTCTCGATGACCTTGCGGATTGCCCCTATAGTCGATCGTCCCTTGCGAAAGCCGTGCTGGTTCTCGGACAAGCCCCCGACCGCTCTTATCGCGTCTGTCAGTCGCGGTCTCAGTAGAAGTTCGAAAACTTTACCCGTCGTGTCCAGTAGACTCAGAGGTCTATAGGAAGACGGCATATGCGGCTCTCCTTTTCCTTTACTAAGGAGGACCAGTCTAGCCGTCTTCCAGCGCGCGCTGAACGTCCCTGTCCTAAGACATTCGTTGTACATGCCGAGGAGTATCCCAGGCCTCAGGCGTGCCATCAGCAGGAGGGCCTCCCCGGGTATGCCGTCCGGTCCAGGTGCTTTCCCCGCCTTCAGAGAGGTCGTAGCTTTAGTAAGCTCCTCCTCAGTGAAGACCGGGGCGTCTCGTCTGTCGTCCGTGTCCCAGGGCTCCTCCCTCGTCGGGTGAGTTGGGAATAGCCCGTTAACTATCTGTCCCATGGTCGTCGCGTCTTGGAGTTCCGGCGGACTTCGGGCCCCTAGCTTCTGCGTCACAATCTTGTAACCCAGACCCCAGGGGTCCTGGTCCACCTCCTCGCATAGCTGTCTCCAGCAGCGCTTCTTCCTGTCTTTTATCGCGTTTGTCAGCGTTTTCCGTGCCGTTTTGTAGTCCGTCGTAAGAGCAGCCGCGTTCGGCCGGTCCCTTTCCCGAGCCCGGTACATTCGCCTCTTCGCCCGAATGCAGAGCCTCCGCAGTTCGGCGATGTCTTCTGTCCACCAGTACGTCGCTCGTCTATCGTGTCGGATGCTCTTGCGCGGCATTGACGCTTTGCAGAGCCGTTTCGTCAGTTTTAGGGTCTCGTCCACAAGTCGTTCGGTCCTTGTACGTCCCGTCAGTTCGTCCGGTACAATCTCCGAGGGTGCGACTGCTTCCAGCAGCGCCCTCGAGAACTTGTCGATGTCCAGTTTCCGTGTGTTCCACCGCGGTGTCTGCGCCGACCTGTTGCGTTGCGTCGTTGTGGGTCCTGCCACCTCAAAGACGATGTATTGATGATCGCTGGCTGTATAGTCGTCGATCACCGCCCATTGCCTCATCAGCGGCACGATACTGTCCGAGATCAACGTCACGTCCGGTATCGAGGAGCCCACCCCCGGTCTGATGTACGTCGGTACGTGTCCCGTGTTCGCTACAGTCAGGTTGAGTCTTGCTGCCATTTCCAGCAGCAGGTGTCCACGTCTGTCTGTCCTGGTCATTCCCCACTCGATCGCTCTCGCATTGAGGTCACCCGCGACTATTAAGTCACCCGTCAGCTCCCTCAATGCGTCCTCCAGTCTGCCCGTCTTGTCCTCGAACTCTCTGGCGGAGCAGTTTGGGGTCAGGTAGACGCTGACGTAAATCAGGCCGCCCACCCTCACCCAGACGTAATCGTCCCCCGCTCCGCTGTCGAGCACACGCGTTCTGGTACCCCTGACCCAAATGGCCGAGGTACCCGCGCCGTTCGGGAACCACGTCGGTGTCGTCATATCCCTGTATTGTTCGCTCAGTATCAGTACGTCAGCGTTGTGTTCAGTCGCGATTTGGGGAAGCAGGAGGTGTGCTTCCTCGCATCTGTGCATGTTTCCTTGTAGGATTGTCACGTCTTCGTCTTCTTCCTACACTCCTCCAGCGCAGCCCTGAAGACCGCACACGCCCCGGAACCCGGGAGGTGCGCGGTACTCTCGTGCCCCGCCTCGACGCACAGGAAGCACGTCGGTGTGTCTTTGCAGTCCTTGCCGACGTGGTTCGTCCTGCCACATTTGTAGCAGCACTGTGCTCTGTCCTTGCCGTTGCAGTTCGTCCTAGTGTGTCCGTACCCAAGGCACCTATAGCACCTTGGCACAGTCGTCCTAGGCCTGACTCGGCAGTTCATCCATCCGATTTTCAGACGACCTTTCTTGAGAAGGGCGTTTGCGGCGCCCTCCTCAAGGTCACAGACAGCCATACACTGTCCATGTCTGTTTGGGCCGAAGATATGAACCTTCGGGTCCCTCGTATCGTTCGTCTCTCGTCGAAGTGCCTCCGCTACTTCCTCTTTGTCCGTCACACAGTCCAGGTCCAGTATGTCCAGTTGTACGCTGGAAGTCATGTCCCGTATTTTTGCGTCATCTCCCAGGGCTTGCCGAAGCTTGTCCTGGAAGTTTTGTCTGTCTCCCGCCCCGCTTTTGACACGGAGCAGGACACTTCCGTCCTTCGTCCTTCGGTAGCCGTTGACCTGCACCTTTTCGGTCGCAGGATCAACGGCTTTCATACGTCGCAGTGTGTCCGCGTAGGTCTTGCCACTGGTGGGCTTAATGAGGACCACCCCAGCCCCGGGTCTCCGGGTTGGGCGGGCGTCACCCCCCTTGTTTGTGGCCGTCGTCACTGTCGCTTCTGTAGACGTTTTCGTCTTCTGTCCGTCCTGTGCGTCTATCGTCTTCCTCTTCTTCTTTGCGAGCACCGTTTTCCACGGGGTAAGCTCCGTTCCCTCCGTCGGTCTTTTGGCCGGCGTGAGATCCGGGCTTGAGCCTGTGGTCTCGCGTTTGCGTTTCGTCTGTGGCGTCTGTTGTTTGTCGACGTCACCCTCACCGCTGGCAGTCCCGAGCACATGCATCCTGTCGCACTCGTGCCATGCCTCGTCCGCAGCTTCCCTAATCCGGGCCATGTTGGTTATGATCACGGTGCTGATGTTCCTCTGCACACGTGTCTTTTCCTCCATTTTGACCAGGCATTCCCGGATCAGTTGTAGCTGAGTCCGGATCCTGGCCTCGGCCGTCTCCGCTACGGACGCAGCCGGTGCAGTCTTCTGTCCCGTTCGTCCGTCCGTAGTGTCACTTGTCCTTGTCGGGGTTGGGGGCCCCATTTGCTTTGATGCGTTTAAACGTTTTCCTTTTTGTTGTGTACTCATGTTTTTAACTCCTCCCTTTCTCCCTTTTGTTTGTGTATGTGAGAGTGTTTTGGGATAAAGACACCGCAGACCGCCCTCGCCGACATATCCCCACCGCAGGCCGCCCCAGAGCGGACAGTGGTGGCCTCATCGAGGCCCCCCCGCTACTGCTGCAGGGCCCGTTCCGGGCGCCACCCGGCACTACAACAGTATGGGGATTATACACTGGCTGATGGGGCAGCCAGGTCCATCCGGCTAAGAGGACCCGGGCCCCTGTACTATCCAGCGGCCCAGGAGCATCGTGCCTGGTTTATACTCGCCGTACCCTCCGCCCGTCCGCCCTGGGGCGGCCCGCCGCGGAGGACGGCGGGGGTCCGAGTGCCGTCCCCCGGCGTTAAGTGTGCGTGCTAGTGAGTGTCCGCCTTTGTGACGTGTACTTGTGACGAACGTACTTTTGGTGCAAATTTCAATCTAATCATTGTGAATTTGATTTTAATTTTTCTTAAATACGAAAAAATTCACAATTTATTTTGTGATTTTTTTGTATTTACAATTTTTTGTGAATATATTTGCATTCACAGATTTTGATGTGAATTTTTTTTAATTCACAGAATTTTTTGTAAATATTCACATTTTTAGTGAATATTCACAATTTTTTCTGTGAATTTATTTGTATGTTCAGAACATTTGTGAATACAATTGTATTTGTATGCATGCATGTGAATACAAGTAAGTGAAGTATGAATGAATTTGTATTTATATTCACATGAAAATCAGGATGTGAATAAATTCGTATTCGTATTTATAAATAGAATTACGCCCAACTCTGGCTTACACACTGAACCAGACATCCATAGTGCTGGACCGACGAGTTTTCTATCGTGTTTCCGGGTGCCGCGTCGTCGAAAGTTACCAACGATCCCAAATGTAATATTGAGCAGGCACTTGTTGTCTGCTTTACATGCGAGGCTATACGAATTCTTTTGCCTCTTTCCGACGCCTGAAATAATTTTTCATTTGTTGCGGGCAGCCCAACGACATCCTGATTTTTGGAATCCTATGCTGTTTAGCGTAAGGTAATTTTCATTGCCTATGGTTGATGCCAAATTCGTCTGTGCGGCCTCTCGACACCTGAAACATTTTTTATTTCTTGCAATTTATCAATTTATCGAAAGCCAAAAATATGAATTGTGGTAGATATACCACAATTTATAATTTTGGCTTTTTGCTCAATTTAGTGCATCGAATTGATTTTCAATATTATGAATATGAATCAACTGCGGCTAACCTGAGGAGTGTCTCATTCCAATATCAGAGAAGCATTACCGAGTGTCGCGTTGGGCTTCATTGTCATGGAGGTTCTCATTGTATCGCTGTAATTTCCCAGACTGGGATAGAGGTTCTTCGCTCTGCTGACCGACTCGTAGACCGCTATCGACAGTTCGGTCCAGCGTGTTGAGATTTGCCATATGCTCAGTGACGTCGATTGCAGTTTACCGGGCATCGCTGGTCATCAGGTTATGTGGCTTTTTGAAGCTCGTATTGCTCACGCGTTCGTCAAACATCACTTGGCCCTAAACGTGCTTCGCATTGTCCTTTGAGGTCGCAATTGCCTCCACCTCGAGCTTGCCAGTGCTGTAGGTCACTGTGACTGTGGCACGTGGGGTGGCTCGAAGCTTGGAAAATCTTGATACTTCCGACTCTTGAACTTATCCATACCGCAGTACTCCTCCAATGGTCGCGAATAATTCTTCAATTAATGAAAATACGAGGATCTTTGTATCGCACAAGGAAGGGAACTGATCTTTATTCTTCATGTTCGCTTTCCAGTATCTGATTTTTTCTCACCTGTATCCGATGTTAGGCGATTTCATGTGGTTGGCCTTTATTTTCTCCGTTATCACGTAAATCGATTGTTGCTGTGTCCATGTCAGAGAATTTTCAGAGGTCCGAATCTGCGATTTGAAGTACCTTCGTCAAATTTATTTTGGCTCTGAAAAGAGCCGTTTGTTTTTTTTTGAGGTCACAACCGTCGTCAAATTAATATGGCCTTCAAAAGGGCCATTTCTTTTTTTTTAACTTTGCACTTCTAACTTTTCTCAACTTTGCATAGTCTAACCCTATTTAGGGGGTAAGCTGTCAGATCACGGTAAACATTGAACCGAAAAGTTAGTAGCAGGCGATGCTACTAGGAGGCGCTGCGTTCGCCCAGATGTGGCGCTCTCGCGGCTGCGCAGAACGTCTCAAATGCGTCTACTGCGGATGTTGACAGGTAAATGTTAATCAACCCTAATAAGGGCGTATGTTTCATGTTTATGACATGGTCGAAAGACTTTATTCGATTCGGAAAACCCCCCGAGGGTGGAAAAATTTCTTGTCGTGAATTCGGTCGGAAATTCGGTGAATATTATGAGATCAAGGTGATTGAGTACACGGGTCGAAAAGTGACCCAAACAAAATCGATAGGAGAAAATCACATTACATTGGTAAAATGTCATTAGATTTTCGATTTGTCGCCGCGTTTTCGCGTAATGTCGATTGAAAGTTTAAAGTTGTCTGCTAAAAGCCCATCTTACTGTATAAAGAGTCGCGGCGTGTCGTCAGTCGGTCAGCGGCGTCGAGATCGGTGGCGACGTCAGTGGCGCAGAATTTTTTTTTATTACTTGGCGTCTAGACGCTGCCGGGTCTCTTGATATGTCATTAACAATCACTGGCCTTTGAAAAGGAAAATCGTTTGCTAGTGCTGTAAGACGTGATACTCGTAGAAATTTCATTTTTGTAAAGCCAAAAAATGATCACATTTTTTTCTCTATTTCCAATGTTTCTTCGTATTTTACGTAATTTGGATTTTTTCCCAATGCATACCAACGTGTTGGTTAGAACTTGTTTGGCTCTCTTGATCGTTCTTTGTTCTTCATACAGAAATCTTTTTACTTTGGAAGCGTTAAAACCATTTCCCACATGTTATTCTTTTCGATGGAGCCTACACACTATCTTTCACATCGAAGTAGCGGAGAAGCTCATGTCTGAAAAACGACTTATCAGGATTCATTTACAATCGATCAAAAAACATCTTTTCGTTTTCCAAAAAACTTAATGGTTGCGTGCTGACTTTTTTACAAGCGTTCGATTTAATGCAAAACGAGCAACATCGATCAGAAAAAGTGCGTCAGTCTAATTTCCAAAATTACCAATGATTTTTGGGATGTCACTGCAGTCTAGCCTGAGCTAGACTGAGCTTCCCTCAATGAGGATGCAGCTTTACGCGAGCTTTTAAAATTGAAATGTCGAAAAGTCACTTCTTTTAGAATCAATATATTTTCACAGTATATCATCTTACAAAGGTTCCTTGAAAATTTCAAGGAAATCGGATCAAAATTGACAGGCTGTTCGCCCGTCGGAAAGCTCGGAGCGTCGCTTGAAACTTTTAACGGGTTTTTCTCGATAATACGTTTTCAAAGTCGGCTAGCAAAATATCTCTAAAACTACTGCATCGAAAATTGCAGCAAAAGCGCCCATTTTTTCGCAAAAATCAAGACCCACTATGATCACGCGCCATTTTTTTTTCAACTTGATATTTCCGAAATTCCTTCGATTAATCATAGAATAAACTTCGATACTAACAAAATCTGTTTGATTTTTTAATATAAGATAGTTTATTAAGATATAAGATAGATAGCAAAAGACGTTTTCGCGCGGTGCTTTCCGGACATCGGCTATAAATTGAGTATAATTAAATATTTTTACACAAATAATTGGTATGTGTTCATCAGATGATACTTTTTCCAATACCTAATTTTTGTTGAAATTTATTATCACGAATTAAAAAAAAATGAGCTATTTTGATGACTGTTACAACTAGGCATAACCCGCCGTCAATTTGTGCACTTTTGGCGAGGATTTTGAAAATTACGGTGATGGATTCGCCAGGGATCGCCCATGCACAAAAACCGTGACGCACGAACGGCTCTGATTGTGAGTCAGAAACGCATTTGTCAAATCATGCACGTATGAACGCGTGCATGACGACGACGACGAACGGCGGTCTATTAGTATCTACGTGTATGGCCACTATATGCCGCCAAGGACGTCAGCGTCTTTGCATCTTTCAGACGCAACAGTTTCCAATTTTACGAAAATACACGAAGAACGCTATTCACAGCAATCGCGTTTACAGATCGTGTTTACAGCGATCTTTTCGTATCGAGGAGGGGAAGAAAATATATCGATAAGTAAAATAGGACAATTGACGTCACGATCATGGAACACAGGAGGAACACATTGCCGGACGCGCGTACTGCGCCGATTTGCTCGTATTATAGACATGCCGTTGATGTTTGCGGCGTTGGAAAGCAACGAAAACTCTTCTTGATTTTTTCATTTCTTTACTTTCATTATTATCTAAAATCCCTGCTCTGCAGCTTTTAGTTTTTAATAAGTTTTTCCTTATTTTATTCTTTCTTTATTCTTTCTTATTTATTTTCTTATTTAAAAAATAAGAATTTTTAATAAGAATTACTTGATTTTCGTGGCCTAAAAGTGTCAAAAAAACGGGAATACCAAAGAAATGTATTTTCGTTGCATTCCAACGATGCACACTTCGCGACATTCGCTTTCTGGGCGAATGCGGGAGAAGGAAGGAAGGAAAAATGGAGTTTTTTTTCTGTACGTCACGGTGGCGACAAAAACGACAGATATTTTGACACCACGATGAATATTCGAGTTCGAGCTTTATATATATATTTATATAATCAAATATATGTATATAACCAAAAACGTTTTTGTTGCACATTGTGATCGTAAATTTCTGATGAAAATCCGTAAAAGCATTCCACTGAATTTGATAGCCTGGGTCGACGAAAAAAATTATCGATTGGAAAGAATTAATTTTCGTTGCATTCAAACAATGCAAATTCCAAGTTCATCTGTATGTTCCCCTTTTCAATAGCAAGGGTTCTAATGTGAACAATTTTTGTTTTTTAAATTCGCCATTGATTTTGCGGTAAAGTGTAAAAAAATAACAATAGTTCGCTTACATTGATTTCATAATCAGCATATATGTATATAATATATAATATAGATAGCACTATAGATATCATATATATATATATATATATATATGATATCTATAGTATATATATATATATATATATATATATATATATATATATATATGATATCTATAGTGATATCTATATTATATATTATATACATATATGCTGATAATGAAATCAATGTAAGCGAACTAATGTTATTTTGATATGATATGATATCTATAGTATATATATATATATATATATATATATATGATATCTATAGTGATATCTATATTATATATTATATACATATATGCTGATAATGAAATCAATGTAAGCGAACTAATGTTATTTTTTTACACTTTACCGCAAAATCAATGGCGAATTTAAAAAACAAAAATTGTTCACATTAGAACCCTTGCTATTGAAAAGGGGAACATACAGATGAACTTGGAATTTGCATTGTTTGAATGCAACGAAAATTAATTCTTTCCAATCGATAATTTTTTCGTCGACCCAGGCTATCAAATTCAGTGGAATGCTTTTACGGATTTTCATCAGAAATTTACGATCACAATGTGCAACAAAAACGTTTTTGATAAAAAAAAGAAATTACACAATTACAAAAAAGTCGGTCCAGTCCAACCATGCGAATTTCAACTGCACAATTTTCGTTACTCCCAAGGTGCTCATATTCCTGAATCAAGAGACGCGGCAGCGTCTTGACGCCAAATAATAATTTAAAAAAATCGGTACCACTGAACGCCACTGACCCTGACCAGCCGTACTGACACTGACGAAGACGCTGTGGGTTTATACAGTAAAATGGGCCTCTAGCAGGCGAGTTTTAACTTTGAATCAACATTACGCGCAAGCGCGGTGACGAATCGAAAATCTAATTATATTTTTCCTATGTAATGTGATTTTTTCCTATCGTTTTTATTTGGGTCATTTTTCGATCCGTCTACTCAATCATGAGATCTCATAATATTCGGCCGAATTTCCTAGCGACTGTTCTACCAAAAGAAATATTCCACTTTCAGAACATTCCAGACTCGTCGGTTTGCCCAATTGAATAAAGTCATTCAGTCGCATCGTAAGCATTACTACATACGTCCTTTGCAAGAGTGTGACGCTCAGCGTCACGGTGTTAAGTGCGACGTTTTTTGATATGTCTGCGCATCCTCGCGTCGTTGCCTGGGCAATGCTGCCCCAACCAAACGATTGCACGCTAGTAGTGTCAAAACGGTCCTGTTGTTCAAGCGTATGGCTTCTGCCGGCTCTAACCTCCAAGTAGGGTTAGAGAGTGACAGTGAAATAGCAAAATGGAAAGCAGCAAAAGTGGATATAAGTGCATACAAAAATTAAACGTCCCTCTTTAAGGTCACGTAATTGATTTGGCGACTTAACCCCTAAGTAGGGTTAGACTGTGCAATAAAATATAAAACAAATAGAGGTGCAAAGAAAAAACAAATGGCCCTTTTCAGGACCAAATATTAATTTGACGGAGACTATCTTGCGCATCGTAACGTCAAGAAAAGAAAACAAACGGCTCTATTCAGAGCCAAAAATAAAATCGACGAAGGTCCTTTGCATCGCAGATTCAGACCTCAGGAAAGTCTTTGTAAGTATGGATCGGACGACAATAATCGACTTACTCAATAACGGAGAAAATAAAGGCCAAAAATATGATATTCTCTCACATCGAATATAGGAAAGAAAAAATGAGATACTGGAAAGTGAAGATGAAGAAAAAAAGATCAGTGTCCTTCGACATTGTCAGATAAAAGGATCCTCGTAGTTTCACTAATCGAAGAATCGTTCGCGAGCATTGTAGGTGTACTGCGTTACGCAACAGATCAAGGGTCCAAAGCACCGAGGTTCGGAAAGGATAGGGCCGCCCCACATGCTGCAGTTCACGGTAACCTGCAGTATCGGCCAGTTCGAGGTGGAGGCATTTCCGAACTCAAAGAAAAAGGCGAAGCGCGATGTGGCGATGTTTGACAAACGCGTGAGATACACGAATTACATGACCTCGACACGACCTCGAAAATGTCGAGCACAAAACTCGACATTTTTGTACGAAAAAATCATGTGATGCTGATACAAAATCGCTAATATTTCAAGGTTATAGTCTTGCCAGATGTCCAACCTTACGATATGACGTTTTAAATCTGATAATTTCAACCATAACGTCCTTGTGGGGCCATCTTTTATCGAACGGCGGAGACTTATTTGTACTCCCAATAGAGAAGCCGTCAATAGCGGTTGACGAGTCGGTCAGCCGAGCGAAGAGCTTTTATCCCGGCCTGGAGAATTACAGCGGTATAAAGAGAACTCCGATGACGACGAAGCTCACCGCGACTCTTGGTAATTCTCATCTGATGGTGAAAAGTAGCTACGAGCCACTCGTCAGGATAGTCTTGAAATACTTTTCCCTGTTCAATACGAATTTGAAATTGCAGACGTCTAGGTTGTTCAGATATATAGAACATCCCCTTTCAAATGGATATGAAATCCCTTTCAAAAACTTTGAAAAAGTAAAAAAGACGCAAAATAATTTAAAAAGACGCCTCGAAATCATTATCGCTTGTTTTACTAGATAAAACATATGATTAGTCTCAAATATCGCTACTAGACTTTTGATGTAAATTCAAACAATGGTATCATTATATTTCTTTAGTTTAAATGTAGAAAGAAGTGAAATCACTTTTATGAAATAGCCAAGCAAATTTATGTCATGTTGTACACAAAATAGTTAAAGCTTAGGAATAATATTTTTGAAAATATTTAATTTGAAAAGGTCATATTATTATTATAACAAAAAAATGATATCACCATTGGATAAAAATAAAAAGTAGGTATCACAAAAGTACACTGGAAATGCTGTGCAACTACTTGGCGTGCATGGTTCAAAAAGTTCGGCAAAAGATTTCGTCATCTCAACATTTTATCTACCGAGTTAATAAAACGTAAATTGTCGCGATTTATTATGCAAGTAAAAATCCGATTCATGTGGAGTACGGATCAAACAAGTGATTTACCCTTCGACCACACGGCGCTTGCAATGTTATTTTATATGCATGATACAATAAATGTATACTAGAGTATTTACCTGATACTCTATAACACAATTAGCGTACATCTCATGAAAGATATGTACCAGGTGTGTAAGTATGAAACCGGAATTTGCCCATAGGTGGCGCTAGATGTCGATGCAGTTACCGACACATCACGTCAGCGGTGTCTTGTTATTGTATTGATATCCGACAAAGATTTCCAACTCACAATAACACGAGTTTCATTCAGTAGCATTAGTTTATTAGAGATAAACATGTCGAGTTTTGTGCCAACAAATTACGATTTGCGGACAGCACTACTTTTCTGTTTTCATCTGAAGAAAACCGCAGCCGAATCGCATCGAATGCTTATGGAGGCGTTTGGTGAGCATGCTCTCGGTAAAACACAGTGTTTCGAGTGGTTCAAACGGTTCAAAAGTGGCGATTTTGACGTGAGGAACGAAGAACGTGGAAGACCACCGAAAAAGTTTGAAGACGCTGACCTGCAAGCCTTGTTGGACGAAGACGACGCTCAAACACAACAACAACTGGCGGATCAGTTAAAGGTGACCCGAGAAGCCATCTCCAGTTATTTGTATCATATCATTACAATAAACGTGTTTTTTCTGTACAAAAATTCCGGTTTCATACTTACACACCTGGTATATATATATTTTTTTATCGTGGTAAAAGGGGGAAAAATCTTTTGAAGACCATGGGCGTCTCCACTGCGCCAGGGGTTAGGAGTTGCCTCTTAAAATCCGGAGCAACGTCGTCACCCGTGTGCTGGACTCTCATCTCGCATCATAGGGTCGTAGGGGGTCATCCTTTTCGGCTAGGGTTTTCACGAGATGCTTACCGGCTAAACCCCCCCCTGGCCAAAAAATCGAAATTTCTTGGTCAGGACGGAAGAACCACTTCTGTCCGGTGACCGGCCGTGGACTGCGTTAGCATTACTTCCGGCCGGATATCCGGTTCATGTCCTCTTGTCTGATCGTATCGTCTTGTCGTGGTTTTGGGTACTGAGTGCCAGCCCTTCTCATTCGCTCAGTCATCCAAGCATCCGTCTGCATTCTTTCTCCTAAGGACAGTCTCTACGAAGGTCGACACGAGGGCCCACCGTTCGCTGTCCTGGGTCATCACGCCAACGATGTTGTCTGGCGTGATTTCTCCAACTGTCGCCTCTAGTTGGCGTCTCGTCTCGGTCCATCGGTCACATGTAAAGAATGTGTATTCCGCGTCGTCTAGGACATGTCCGCAGTATTTGCAGTTTGCAGTCCGTACCCTTCCCATGTTGTGAAGGTATCGTCGAAAGTATCCGTGTCCCGTCAGGAACTGCGTCAGATAAAAATGTACGTCCCCACATTTCCTTCCGATCCATGGTTGCAGTTCCGGTATTAGTCGTTTTGTCCACGTCCCAGACGTCTCGTTTGTCCCTTTGGTCTGCCGTTGTCGTATCGTCGTCTCCCGTTCCCCTCTTGCCGCATCTGTCCGTCTCGTCTGTGCACTCTGAAGGTAGATTCTCCTTCGCTCAAAAGCTAGGAGGTCCACCGGGATCACGCCGGCTACGACCATAACTGCCCCTGTCGAGACAGTAGGCGCACGCGATCCTGAGCGCACCTTGTCTCTGTACCATCGTCATTGCGTGTCTGTATTTAGCTACGTCGAGTGCTTCCCCCATATCTCGGCGCCGTATAGGAGGATCGAATGGGTCGTCGACATGAGTAGCCAATGTTTACTCGGTCTCGGTCCTATAGTATTTGCCATCAGGCGGCTGAGAGATTTTACTCTCTCCGCCGCCCTCTCGGCTGTCCGTCTTATATGGGGCCAGAAAGTCATCTTCGTATCCAGAGTCACCCCCAGGTGCTCGATTTCATTTCTGATCTCCATAATTTCTGTCCCAATATTCATCGGTATTATCGTCGGTATTCTCTTTCTCGTCAGTAGCATAAGTTCTGTCTTGGCTGTGGCCAGTCAGAGTCCGTGTTCCGTCATCCATCCGTCCATCCGCCTCATCACTTGGTTCAGTCATAGCTGGGCCAGACACGCATCGCTTTCGACGATCACAGCTGCTACGTCGTCGGCGTAAGCAACCAAGAAAGTCTCCGGTGGCATCCCCAGCCGTAGCAAACTGTCGTATACTCCATTCCAAAAGTCTGGTCCGCGAATTGATCCCTGGGCGACCCCCGCTGTGATCGTCCGGGTTTCTCGTCCCTCCGTCGTTTCGTACGTAATATGGCTGTTTCGTAAGTAGTCGCTCAGCACTCGGAGTAGGTACGGCGGGACCCCGAAAACGCCTCAGCGCTTCCAAGATGTCCGCCCACCTCGCCGAGTTGAAGGCGTTCTGTACGTCAAGTGTCCTGTAAGCTGTTCTATGCGTCTCTGCTTCGGGTTTCCCCCTTATCCGCGTGAGTTTCTTCCTACAGGCGAAGCAGGCTCTCCGCAGTTCCGCGATTTCGTCCGTCCACCAGTATTGTTGTTGTCGGTTTCGTCCGTAGCGTTTCTGTGGCGTCGTGTCCTTGAAGAGCCGCTGGACGAGTTTCGTCGTCTCGTCGATCAGTCGTTCGGCGCTTTGCCGTCCAGTCAGTCCGTCGGGGACGTTACTCTTTGGAGCTGGTGCTGCCATCAGCTCTTCGGATAATCTGTCCCTGTCGAGTCTTTTGAGACTCCACCATGGCAGTGGTGTACTCCGTCGGGGTCGAGTTGTCATGTCGCCTCCCATTTCAAAGGCTATGTACTGGTGGTCGCTGGCATTGTAGCCCTCGACCACCCGCCAGCACCTTATCTGTGAGAGGGTTCGGGCAGCGTCACGTCGGAAATGGAGTCCCCAAAGTCCGGTCTTCTGTACTCTGGCGTGTTTCCTGTATTGGCCACTGGCAGGTCCAGCCTCGCGGCCATCTCCAACAGGAGCCATCCCCGTTTGTTCGTCGTGATCATGCCCCACTCGATCGCTCTGGCGTTAAAGTCGCCTGCGACGACTACGGGCCCTTGTATAAGCCATCCAAGCTCATCCTCGAGGGAAGACACCCTCTCCCCGAACTCCCTGGCGGTGCAGTTTGGCGTTAGGTACACGCTGACATACGTCAAAGTGCCTACCGTTGCCCCGACGAAGTTGTCTGGGCAACGGCCCGCAAGAAGATATCCGGGAAGCGGCATCCCCCCTGACCCAGATGGCGGCGGTGCCCCTGGTGTTGGAAAGCCACGTTGGTATTGTCTCGTCGCGGTATTGTTTGGATAGTATCAGTATCGTCGCATCAAGTTCGTCAGCTATTTGCGGTAACGGTAGCTGTGCCGTCTGACTTCGGTTCAGGTTTCCCTGGAGGACGTTCGTCATGTCTTGGTCTTGTTCCTGCTCTCTTCCAGTGCGGCCCTGAAGATAGCGCACGAACCGGTGCCCGGCCGATGCGCTACCTCCAGTTTTTTGGCCTCGGTGCACAGGAAGTAGGCTGGCCGGTTTTGGCACGTCTTGCCGACGTGGGCCCCGCCCCCGCACTTCCAGCAGCAGTCCGTCCTGTCTGGTCCTTTGCAGTTCCGTCTCGTGAGTCCGTAGCCAAGGCACCGGTAGCACCTTGGTACTGTCGTCCTGAGTCGGATGCGGCAATTAACCCACCCGCTCTTAAGTAGCTGTCGTTCGAGCAAGTGCATGGCTCAATATATTTGGTATAATTGGAAACTTTTTGTGTGTATCTTTGTACTTTTATCTAATGGTGATATCAATTTTTGTTATAATAGTAATATGAATTGTCGAAATTAAATATGTTCAATAATATTATTCCTAAGTTTTAAAAATTTTGTGTACAACATGACTAGTAAACTTGCTTGGCTATTTCATAAAAGTGATTTAACTTTTTTTGTATATGTAAATTAAATAAATGTAATGAAACCATTGTTTAAATTGAAATAGGCCTAGTTTGAAATATTTGAGATAAATTAGAACTTTTTATGTAGTAAAACAAGCGATAATGATTTCAAGGCGTTTTCTGTATTACTTGGTATATATACATTAGGTGTACGAATAAGTTCTCGGCATTTTATCATAAAAATAATAACTTGTTTACAAAGTCAAGGTCTTCAAACGACTGAAAATGTTTTGTCGGGTAACTCCTAATGTATTAGCAAGCTCCGGTTGCGTTTGTCAAGGATCTTCATCCAGCAACTGCTCCAAATCGTCGTATTGAAATTGTTTCGCTCGTCCTGCTCTTTCGCAGTCCTCGAGGTGGAAATTTCCACTCCGGAACCTTTGAAACCACTTCTTCACGGTGCCGATGGATACGGCATCTTTTTCTAATATCTGACAAATATCTCCTTAGTCTCGGAAGTATTTGTCTTCAATTTGAATGCCAAAAGCATACAGTGCCCAATATGCGCGTTATTGCAAATTATTTTGCTCCTTGTGCTCACGTTGTATATTTTGAGGTTACGTTAAGCTTTAGCTCCGGATAAATAATGTACTAGGTTAGTATTATATGACACCAGACCGGGGGAGGGGGGGGGGGTTTCGTTCAAATATTTAAAACAGCGGTTTTTATTCTCGGGCCGAGAACTTATTTCTGTACCTTATATATATTTGTATAATTCATGTTTAACATGAACATTCATGTAATATTATATTTCTATCATATTCGTTATATATATGTGTGTGTGTGTGTGTTTCTTTTTTTTTTTTTTTTTAAGAGGTTTAGCGGGAAAATGCCTCCGCACCGTAGTAAATAATTGCCGTGTGTCGGGCTTGCACCGACTAAAAACCCCCATTCCTCTGTGGCCTTACAAATTCTCCCGCGGGACGACCGCTAGGTATTACATCGCGGGAGAGGCCTTAGCCGTAGCTCTTCCTGCAGTGTTGTCAGACGACCTTACATCCCCCGTTCCACTCTAGATGTTATGAGTGGTTTAGGGGTTCGTTTCGCTGATTTAATCTATGACTGCCTGGTCTTCCGGCGTCGTCTTCTTCCTCGCACGTTCTGCACGTCGCAACTCCTTCATCACTGCGGCAGCATAAACCGATACCGCTGTCCATGCGTCTGCTGACTTCAGCATCAACTCAACCAGGTTGTCCGGGGTGATGCGTGTCTCCAGCTGATCCTCGACTATCGCGCGGGAGGCACTAAAACGTGGGCATTGGAACAATGCATGTTCAGCGTTCTCCTCGACTGCTACACATGCTGGGCAGTCCGGGGAATCTTCATAATTAAACTTATAGAGATAAGCCCGAAAACAGCCGTGTCCTGAGATCACTTGGGTGAGATAATAGTTGAGCTCCCCGTGTAGACGGTTCACCCATATCTCCACCTTCGGGATTAGTCGATGTGTCCACCTTCCCTTGGAAGAAGCATCCCACATCGTCTGCCACTGGTTGAGACTGATTGCTCTCGCTTCTGTCCTTGCATACCTGGGGTTTCTAGCTCCCTTCTGCTGGTACATCGATCTACGCTCCTCGGCAAGCACCTCAATGGGCAGCATTCCCGCGATAACGTTGATAGCGTCCTCGGAGACAGTGCGAAACGCACAGGCTACCCTCAAGGCGCTGACGCGATACGTTGCTGCAGCCTTCCTGCGGTACTCCTGGATTTTCAGTGCATCAGCCCATATGGGTATGCCATAGGTGAGCACTGAGGTCGTCACTGATGACAGCAGTTTCCTCCTCTTCTGTCTGGGGCCACCAACATTAGGCATGAGTCGTGCCAGTGTGGTAGCCACCCCAGCGGCCTTTCTGCTGATCTGCTCGGTTTGCTCTTTGAAGTTCAGCCTCGCGTCAAGAATCACACCCAGGTACCGAATGAACAGTTGGGATGTGATTTCGGAGTTTCCAACCCTGAGCGTCACCGTTTCCATCACCTTCCTGCTGGATACGAGGAGTACTTCTGTTTTGTGGGCTGCAAAATGCAGTCCAACAGAAGACATCCATTCCTTTATCTTGGCGAAAGCTTCGCCGAAGAGTGTGGTGATTTGCTCCAGGAATTTGGCGATGACAATCAGCGCCGCGTCATCTGCGAACGCTACGATGGACACTCCTTTCGGCAATTTTAATAGCAGCAGATCATTGTACATGATGATCCACAGAAACGGTCCAAGTACAGAGCCCTGAGGAACTCCTCCAGTCACCCTATACGTCTTTGGTCCATCCTCTGTGTCGTACATGAGCCACCTATTACATAGGTAACTCGCCACTATTCTCCGTAGGTACCATGGTACACCTAATGTTTTTAGGGCATCCATGATACACTTCCATATCGCCGAGTTGAAAGCGTTTTGGACGTCGAGAGCGACAACTGCGCAGTACTTCTTGGACCCTCTTGCCCATCGTTTCCCCGCAGTCGACTCCTGCGCCTGCTTCACCACTGTGTTAATGGCATCCAGAGTAGAGCGCTCCTTTCTGAAGCCAAACTGCCCTTCCGCCAGTAGAGGGTCCACGACTTTCTCAATCCTGTTATGGATGATTCGCTCGAAGATCTTTCCGGCGGTATCCAGCATACAGAGTGGACGATAGGATGAAGGTTCGTCCGGTGGTTTCTTCCCTTTCGGGAGGAGCACTAGCTTCTGC
>OX101795.1:7205321-7452821 GCA_944452715.1 Ophion slaviceki | reverse complement strand
GCAGCTACACCAACACATGGACGCTGAGCACGTTCATGTGCAGCCAAGCCGAAACGAAGCCTTTGAGGGAAAAAGCAATCTGAGCACGACTCGCGCGTAACGTCACCCGACGACACGCGCGAGGCTTTTAGATGATTTCAATGCTTATTTAGCTCTTGATTCTCTACGTTATTAATGTATACAAAAAAATGTATCGCGTACTCTGATCGCTTATTTTTTAGTTTATACGTTAATTTAAATATAATAATAAATCGAAATTACAACTTATTTATCTTCTAAAAAATTGTTTACGCTTTACTCACACCCGTCCTTATGCCAAATAAATTATAATTCATAAAAGTAAGCGAAAATACATTTATATTCGTATTATTATATCAATTCTCATACTTTCATCAAGCGATAAAGCATTATCCCCAAAAACAAGCCAATCATCCATCCGGCCGCGAATCGTAAGTACCAGAAAGTGCACAAATTCTACAAGCGATGAGATGGTCCCGTTGGTAGCGTTCCTGGCTTCGGTCCGCAGGGGCCCCTAGGGCAAATTTTTCTCCAAATTTTTCATAATTTCTTATATTTTAGTCATAGTTGAGATTTTCGGAGAAAAAATGATTTAAAACACATTCAAGTACTGGTCTATTTCCCAAAAACATTTTTTTTTACTGAAAATTCATGATTGCTCATTTATTTCTCCGGAAATTTCTCTTTTTCCTATGACCTGAGACTGCGGAGATATTCAGAGAAAAGTTAAAGATGAAAAGAAATGAGATTTTCGTTAAAAAACGTATTATTATTATTTTTTTTCGGAAATGTCCCTTTTCCCTATTACCTGAGTGAACGGCTGCGGAGATATTCGGAGAAAAGTTATAGATGAAAAAAATGAGATTTTCGTACAAAAAACTTATTACATTTTTTGATCCCTCATAATTCTGAGAAATAATGAATTTCCGAAGTTTTTGCAAACGTTATTTTCCTTAAGGGGTGACACCACTGTAACGGCCTGCCACGAAGCGTTTTAGACAAATAATACTTGGGGTAATTATTAAGCATATATTGAAGTGTATTGCAAAAAAATGTTATGGGAAAATATTGCAAAATGACGACACTGCAGCAAATTCTTCCGAGGCATGTTGAACTTAAGGTGCTCTGCGGCACGCAGTATAACTTGTGCCAATTTTAATCTGGACAAAATAATTATTTTTAAATTAAATCTCGATGAGTGTAGCTAGTGAACCACATAGGGGATTTTAGAAATATTGATTTTTGAGTAATTGCCGAGTAAGTGACTAAAAATGTTCAATTTTTTTAAAGACAGTTATTTGTTAATAAATATTGTTTAAATTAACTTATCGAAAATCCCCTACGTGGTTCAGTAGCTACACTCATGTAGACTTAATAAAACGAAATTCTTTTTTTTAGATCAAAATTGGCACAGTTATACTGCGTGCCGCAGAGGTTCGACATGCTTCGGAAGAATTGCTGCAGTGTCGCCATTTTGTAATATTTTCGGATAAAAATTTATAGCAATATACTTAAATATATGGTCAATAAATACCGCAAGTATTATTTGGTTATGAAATTTTCTTCCGCCAAAAAAATATCAAAAAATACGCTTCATGTAAGGCCGTTACAGTGGTATTACCCCTTAAAGTCTATATTTAATTTCCGAGATTTTCCCGTGATCATAATTAAAATGATGAAATATTCGGAAAAATTCGAAAAAATTCAGAGAAATTCGGAGAAACTCGGATGTTTGCGTAAAAATAATTGTCCGCAAAACTTCGAATTCTTCATATTTGTTCCAAATCATAGAAAAATTCGGAAAATTTTTCGGGAAAAATCGGAGTTTTTCAGAAAAAAATTGCACTAGGGGCGCGGGATCGTTCCCTGCGCTCAGCGTTTTTTTAAAATTACTATTACCATTAATTCTTATTTGATTAGTTATTTTTATTAGTTATCATTATTATTTTAATTAGTTATCTTTTAGTGTCGAAAAATTTATCGCGCACTCTGACCGCTCATTTTATTAGTTTGTACGTTAAATTAAATATAATAATAAATCTAAATTACAACTTATTTATCTTCTAAAAAATTGTTTGCGCTTTACTCACACCCGTCCCTATGCCAAATAAATTGTAATTCATAAAACTAAGCGGAAATATACTAATATACTTATTATTATTTCATTCTCATATGCATCAAGCGATAAAGCATTATCATAATGCTTTATCGCTTGATGAAAGTATATGAGAATGAACATAATAATACGAATATAAATATATCTCCGCTTACTTTTATGAATTATAATTTTTTGGCATAAGGACGGGTGTGAGTAAAGCGTAAACAATTTTTTAGAAGATAAATAAGTTGTAAATTAGATTTATTATTATATTTAAATTAATGTATAAACTAAAAAATAAGCGATCAGAGTGCGCGATACATTTTTTTGTATGCATTAATAACGCAGAGAATCAAGAGCTAAATAAGCATTGAAATCATCTAAAAGCCTCGCGCGTGTCGTCGGGTGACGTCACGCGCGAGTCGTGCTCAGATTGCTTTTTCCCTCGAAGGCTTCGTTTCGGCTTGGCTGCACATGAACGTGCTCAGCGTCCATGTGTTGGTGTAGCTGCCGAAGGCGCGGTCGTGAAACTTCGAGCCCGCTCGGCTCTTGCCGAAGATGTCCGAGCGTCACTCGCTCACGGACACGCGCTAGTATGATTGTGTGATGGGCGCGTAATAGACTAGAGAGGGGGTAACTTTTACGCGCGATCTGGCTGCACTGATGGCAGCAGGATGCCCTCGGACGGCGAGCCCGATCTTCCTCGTCGTTGTAAGGTGGCGTCGATGGTTCTTCGAGTTGACGGCCGGGCCGACGAGGCCCCAGTCGCCGGTCCGCGTGGTCGTTTCGCGATAGTGATAAGGGGGGGGGTGGTGTCGCAGCTTCTATATAAAAAAAAAACTTAAAGCTACCTTAAAATTAACAGTTAAACTTTTCCAATAAAGGTGCGTGGCGGAGATTAAGCCCGAGCGTGGTCACGCGGGCTTATTCTCTATCTCCTTGTGACACAACGTTACAATATATATATAATGCCAAGTCTTGATGATGCAAGATCAATGTTTTCTTTACGAAATAATTTTCCCGCAATTTTCCTCGCCTATTGGCATAATTTTTTAACCTGCACATGAGAGATGAGTAACGTTTCATGTGACTTTTCTCAATATGCGTATGGAACTTGCAGAAAACTCACGCGACTACGAACGAGTTAGGAGGAAACGAATATCTCATATAAACCGTGCAGAGAAAGGTAAGCGACGCGACGACGAGTTCGAGAATTGACGCGATATAGATTTTCTTATACGTCGAGTGTTTGCGTTCTTTTTTTTCTTTAACCTGCTCCTTTCGTTCTTTAATCCTCTTACGCGTGCCCATAATGTGCGAAGTATTTCGCAATGATTCGACATTATTTGTCTCCTCTTCATTTCCACTGCAAGCCAAGAACATTCAATATCACTTTTACGACTCTGCGTGCTGCACCTCGATTCCGCTTAATATTTTTGCATTTATTTTCGCTGGTTGAATCATCTTTTTTTTGCGTAAGTGCTCGGACGCTGTCACATCGCGGTTTTCCTCTTCGGAAAACTCGCTATCGACTTATTTCAGAATTTTTTATCACGGTGACAAATTTCAGATTGAAATAGATAACCAAAAATTATAAGACTGATTTAAATATTAGTTTCATAATCATTTTAATGTTAGATAATTATATGATTTATCTAAATATTAGCTCTATAGAAGCTACATTTAAAACGTAAAACTGCCCCAGCCCAATGGTTAAAAATTTACATTGATTTTTCATATTCACATTTATTACGGTAACGAGAGTAATTTTATGGTGTTGAAATTTGCATCGTTCGAATGCAACGAAAAGTCTTTTTTGTGTTTTCATTGCCTCATTTTCATTATTCGACAAAATGTTTTTTTCCAGATGTAGATCATACCTTTCTAAATAAGCCATTAAAAAATGGTTATTTTCGTCACTGAGATTCGCTCTAAAGAAATTTGAGCGATTGAAGAAGAATCATTTTCGTTGCATTCCAACGAACTTGAATCTCGTGCAATTGTATTATTTATTTTGCGATCGAATATAGAAAATCATCCACGTTGCTTCCTATTTTTTTTAACATCTGTTTCGCTCACAATGCTGACCAGTAGAGGGGTTAGGGGGATTCTGGCTCAAGGGGGGTGGTGTGTCAAGCGCGGGGAAGCCAAGTGTGGCGCCACAGTCGAGGGGAGGTCGCCGGGCGCGTGTGACGTCAAAGGGGTGCCTCGGTCGAGGGGGTGCCATTTGGTCCGAAGAGTGACTACTGGGAGGGGGAAGCCGCCGTCGACGAGTGTTGGGGGCGGGGGATAATGATTTTAATCAAAGCACAATGAAACAATAGTGTGTGTGTGTGTGTGTGTGTGTGTGTGTGTGTGTGTGTGTGTGTGTGTGTGTGTGTGTGTGTGTGTGTGTGTGTGTGTGTGTGTGTGTGTGTGTGTGTGTGTGTGTGTGTGTAGGTGTGTGTGTGTGTGTGTGTGTGTGTGTGTGTGTGTGTGTGTGTGTGTGTGTGTGTGTGTGCGTGTGCGTGTGTGCGTGCGTGCGTGCGTGCGCGCGCGTGTGTGTGTGTGTGTGTGTGTGTGTGTGTGTGTGTGTGTGTGTGTGTGTATGACGACAATATATGGGTAGACAAATTTCGGCGATATGAAAACGCTAGGCGCCACATGACGGGCGGCTTTTCAAAGCCCCCCCTAATTTATGGCATGTAGGTGCGGTGCCTTGGTTTCGTTTCCGAAATCCTCAAAACGTTTGCATGCGTGTCCACTCCTGTCACGAGTCTCGCCAACACTTTAGACAGGTCGTGACTAGTCAGGATTTCGTAGAAAAAACTATAAACTTGAGGGATCAAAGGCGGTGACCGCGGATGGACCACTTGAGCTGCACTCTTGAAAAGTCTCATCGAGGTCTCCATTTCGAAATATAACATCAAGATGTCGCCATGTGCGAGTATGTACACAGTGCATCCAATCAAGCAGGTGTTCTTCGAACGTGTTTGAACTTGTTTTTCATGATTGGAAAAGTGGGGAGAAGTTTGAAAAATTGAGTGGGAGGGTTACGACGAGGGTCAATGGCTTTGACTGCGGATGGACCACTTGAGCACAGCTGCACTCTTGAAAAACAAAGGTCTTAATACATCTCGGTTGCATTCCGAAATATAAAGTCAATCTGTGCGCATCCGAAAAAATATTTTTTTTTGTAGGGGGAGCCATATGGATCTGCTGTGCTTAAATGTTTGTATGCGTGTCCACTCCTGTCATGAGTCTGGCCAACACTTTGGACAGGTCGTGACAAGTTAGGATTTCTAGGAAAAACTATAAACTTTAGGGATCAGTGTCGGTGACCGCGGATGGACCACTTGAGCTGTAGGGCCCATAAAATCTTTTGACCCGATGCATTCCGACTTCCTGTTTTTTGTCTCATGTTCCTCGAGCAATCTACGCGTTATCGGAAAACTCTGTTTTCCCGAAAGAGAGGGGCGAAATTTTTCTTCCCCGAAGGAAGAGCCTTTATAATGATCCGGTCCGCTCAAATCTGGCCGCACTTTGCATCAAGCAGTCAGTCTGTTAACATCGTGAAAGTTTTTCCAACTCGTCAACATGGAACAAATCTTGCATGACCAAGCCGTGCTTTTACGCTCGTTCGAAGATTTTGCTGCGTGGGAGCAACGATGCGTTGAGTTCATCGAAGGGCTGGAAACGCAAAGCCGGATTGAGCGCCCGCGATTACTAATTGGATATCAATACTCGCTGATAGCCCGAATAGCGCGTCTGGAAGGATTAAGAAATTCTGTGCGGAGTCGGTTCATACACACGGGCGCAGGACATGGTGATCATGAGTTCATCTAGCGTGAGATTGAAACATCCTTCGAGAGTCGCATATTGACCGGTTCCATCATCAATCGCAGCCACATCGAGCCGAGACACTTTCTAACTCATGCTCACATCCTAGTGTTTCATCATGTACAAAATGTCATCGACAAGCACAACAGCATTAAAATTAATACAGTGTTTAATGGTGAATTCGCGAGTGGTGACAAACATGCGAATAAAAGTGTCAACACGCGAAACTGTGAACTATTTAGCACAAACGACTTGAACGAGTGGTATGAACAGCGAGTTATGGAGCCCACTTTAACCTTACTCGATGAATTTCAAGAACGTGATAGTGGCTGGGCTCTGCAGAAAATACTTAACCTCACGATAAATGTGAATAAGTATAATCCGATGCGTGCCGGGTGCTCCATATCATTGCCGCGGGAAATAATGTTGAAGAAGGCTGTGGTTAACGGCAAATCCGAGGATAACACATGTTTCGCACGGGCAGTTGTCGCTCCGCTATACCCAGCTGACCGAAACAGTGACCGTCCATCTTCTTACCCTCATTATTCGACAGTACTGAATCTGAAGGATATCGAATTCCCGGTGACGATACATCTAATAAAGAAATTTGAACTTCAAAACAATCTATCGATCAACGTGTATACCACCACCACCAAAAAGGACATTGTTCCAATACGAGTCACTCAACACAAGAAGGAAAAACACATCAATTTGCTGTACATGCAGGATACTGAGGACAGCAATGTGGGGCACTTCGTATGGATCAAGAACCTGTCGAGACTAGTGAGAGCGCAACTGACCGAAAAGAGGCATAAAAAATACATATGCGATCGGTGTGTAAATTTAACATTATCAACACACAATTATATATATCCAGTGAGTGAAAAAAATCCACCTTTTTTTGCAAGTGTTTGCACTACTTCGGATCAGAGGAAAAATTGCAATCACACGAGGTCGATTGTGGAGCAATAAATGACTATGCAATTCAACTACTAGATGACACTAATAAGTGGCTCCAGTTCAGCCACTTTAGCCGGAAAGAGCGACATCCCTTCATTGTGTATGCTGATTTGGAGTGTGTGCTGAGAAAGACCAATGGGGAGAACCTAGCGAAAGATAGGTATCAACACCATGAAGTGTTTAGTTTCGGATATTACGTGTGTTGTTCATATGAGGATTCATTATCTTCATATCACTCGCGTCGCAGTGCTGATTGCGTATCATGGTTTGTCGAAGAACTAAAAAATCTAGCACTGCGTACAAAAGAAATTTTCTGTGATAATGTACCAATGGTGCATTTAACACCGAGTGAGTGGGCTAGTTTTCGAGCAGCGACTCAATGTCACATATGTGAGAAACCATTGGCGCAAGAAGATGTACGCGTTCGAGATCATTGCCATCTGACTGGGCGCTATAGAGGCACTGCCCATTCCAACTGCGACTTAAATTACAAACAGTCATTTTTCATTCCAGTAGTTTTCCACAATTTATCCGGTTATGATGCACATTTTATAATCAAGGAAGGAGCCACAGCGTTCGAAGGAAGAACCGATGTGCTTCCAATCACGAAGGAGAAATGCATCACCTTCACGAAGCATGTTGAAATTACAGACGACTCAAAACACAAGATCCAATTGCGCTTTATCGACTCATACAAATTCCTCAACACCAGTCTCAACGAATCAGCCTCAGTGTTGACCGAGGACAAACTCAAAATTTTACGCACGCCATTCCCAACTCCCTCGACAGACGATTTCAATTTGCTGACGCGAAAAGGGGTCTTCCCTTATGAATACATTAACAACGTGACGAAGCTAGACGACACTTGCCTACCACCACGTGACGCATTTTACAGTTCCCTGACAGATGCTACAGTATGTGAGAGTGAGTACGCACATGCTGAGAAAGTTTGGGAGCGGTTCTCCATTCGAATGCTGGGCGACTATAGCGATTTGTATCTGAAGACAGATGTCTTGTTATTAGCTGATATTTTCGAAAACTTTCGAAATACATGCGTTGAGAGCCTAGATCCCGCGTATTACTACACATTGCCGGGGTATACCTGGGATGCAATGTTAAAACACTCGAATGTCAAGTTTGAATTACTAACTGACATCGACATGGTTTTATTCGTTGAGCGGGGTATACGCGGTGGTCTGAGGCAATGCTCGAACCGATATGCACACGCTAATAACAAGTACATGGAGTCGTTTGATCCATCGAAAGCATCATCCTACGTGATGTATTTTGATGTCAATAATTTATATGGATAGGCAATGTGTCAACCCTTGCCAGATGCAGATTTTCGATGTGTCAACGATGTGTCCAATTTCGATCCATCATGCATCGCGCTAGACTCACCTATAGGCTACATCCTTAAAGTCGACTTGGAATATCCGCAATCTCTCCATGATGCGCACAAAGACCTGCCGTTTTGTCCAATACATGAAAAACCGCCGGGTAAGCAGGGAAAAAAGCTGTTGGCAACCGTCTGCGATAAAAAGCGCTACGTCATACACTACCGGAATTTACAACAGTGCTTACGGCATGGACTTTGCCTCACGGAAATCCATAGAGTCCTACAGTTTACACAATCCCCATGGCTGCGTTCGTATATCGAGTTAAATACCCAGTTTCGAACGCTTGCGAAAAACGATTTCCAAAAGAATTTATTCAGATTAATGAATAATGCGGTCTTTGGCAAAACGATGGAGAATGTGCGAAATCATGTAGATGTGAAGCTTTTAACAAAATGGGAGAGCAGGTATGGCGCAGAGACAATGATTGCGAAGCCAAACTTCCACAGCCGAAGTGTTTTTTCGGAAAACCTCGTTGCCGTGGAATTGCGCAATCTCGAGATGAAATTCAACAAGCCGATATATGTGGGTATGTGCATACTCGACATATCCAAAACATGCTTATATGGATTTCATCACAAGCATATGGTACCTCTGTATCGAGATAAATGTAAAGTCATGTATACCGATACGGATAGTCTCATATATGGCATTGAGAGCGATGATATATATGCCGACATGTAGCGCGACATTTCAAAATTCGATACAAGCGATTATTCAACGGACAATAGGTATGGTATACCGCTCGTCAACAAGAAGGTACCCGGTCTCATGAAGGACGAATGCAATGGAGCAATTATGACCGAATTTATTGGACTTCGATCGAAAATGTACGCGACACGTGTCGAGGGTAAGAAGGACACGAAAAAAGTTAAAGGTGTCAAGAATAGCGTTGTGGCTAGGACAATCATGTTTGATGATTATGCTCGATGCTTGAAGGAAGAAGTTGAATTGGAGCGTAGTCAAACGTGCCTTCGATCAAAGTTGCATAAGGTCTACACCATTCGCGAGACGAAAATTGTTCTGAGTCCTCATGACGATAAGCGGTATATCATACCTGGGACCTCTGATACCCTACCATGGGGCATTATAGAATACCGACGTAAAAAAATATGCACATTTTTTTCTACTACGTTGATTTTTTTTTTTGTAAAACTGTACACATTTTTGTGAATATCGATGTATAAAACTCGTGAAAGTTATGTATATATTTTGTTCACTCGATGTAAAACTTGTTAAAATTATGTTTGTTGTTGTAAATATTTAATCGTGTAAGAATGGATTTATTATTTTCTGTAAATAAAGAAACGGACTTTTTATAATCCCATGTGTTTATTCACTCTATCCATCTCCTCGTACCCACGTTCCCGAAAAAACATGCATGAGGGGTTCAAAGAGTTTAAAGCGACTTTTTACGACGTTCATGAGACGTTTCAAGATGTGCGTGAGACGTTCAAGAGACTTTCAAAAACGTTCATGAGACGGTTGAAGACATTCATGAGAGGTTCGAAGACGTTCAAGAGATCTGTGACGATATTCATAATACGTTTGAAGACATCGACGAGAGGTTCGAAGACGTTTAAGAGACTTTCAAAGACATTCACGAGGGGTTTGATGACGTTCAAGAAAGTTTGGAATACACGTTCAAGAGACTTTCAACGACATTCATAATACGTTTGAAGATATTCATGAGGGGTTCGAAGACGCTTGAGAGACTTTCAAAGACATTCACGAGGGGTTCGAAGACGTTCAAGAGACTTTCGACGACATTCATAATACGTTTGAAGACATTCATGAGGGTTTCGAAAACGCTTAAGAGACTTTCAAATACATTCGTGAGAGTTTTGAAGACGTTCAAGAAACTTTCGAAGACGTTCAGAGATCTTCGACGACATTCATAAACCAAAGACATTCATGACGTTTGAGTTTCGCTGGAATTATTCGGGTTTGTTTGGAATTGTTTGAGTTTGTTTGGGTAAAGTCCCAGTTTCGAAGACGCTTATGAGACTTTCAAAGACATTCGCGAGAGGTTTGAAGACGTTCAAGAGGCTTTCGAAGACGTTCAGAGATCTTCGACGACATTCATGAACCAAAGACATTCATGACGTTTGAGTTTCGCTGGAATTGTTAGGGTTTGTTTGGAATTTTCACAGTTGTGCTCGAATTGTTTGAGTTTGTTTGGGTGTAAATCCCACACAAACCCACACAATTCCAGCAAAACTTTGTGTGGGTTTGTTTGGGTGAAAATCCCAAACAAACCCATACAATTCCAGCAAAACTGTGAAAATCCCAAACAATTCCAGCGAAACTCAAACGTCATGAATTTCTTTGGTTTATGAATGTCGTCGAAGATCTCTGAACGTCTTCGAAAGCCTCCTGAACGTCTTCGAACCTCTCGCGAATGTCTTTGAAAGTCTCTTAAGCGTCTTCGAAAATGGGATTTTCACCCAAACAAACTCAAACAATTCCAGCACAACTGTGAAAATTCCAAACAAACCCGAATAATTCCAGCGAAACTCAAACGTCATGAATGTCTTTGGTTTATGAATGTCGTCGAAGATCTCTGAACGTCTTCGTTCTGGTGAAAATTCCAAACAAACCCGAACAATTCCAGCGAAACTCAAACGTCATGAATGTCTTTGGTTTATGAATGTCGTCGAAGATCTCTGAACGTCTTTAAACCTCTCGCGAATGTCTTTGAAAGTCTCTCAAGCGTCTTCGAAACCCTCATGAATGTCTTCAACCGTATTATGAATGTCGTCGAAAATCTCTTGAACGTCTTCGAACCCCTCGTGAATGTCTTTGAAAGTCTGTCAAGCGTCTTCGAACCCCTCATGAATGTCTTCAAACGTATTATGAATGTCGTCGAAAGTCTCTTGAACGTATTCGAAAGTTTCTTGAACGTCTTTAAACCCTTCGTGAATGTCTGTGAAAGTCTCTAAAATGTCGCTGAACCCCTCATCGATGTCTTTAAACGCATTATGAATATCGTCAAAGATCTCTTGAATGTCATCGAATGTCTCTGAACGTCTTCGCACCTCTCGTGAATGTCTTTGAAAGTCTCTTGAACGTCTTCGAGCCCCTCGTGAATGTCTTAGAAAGTCTCTCAAGTGTTTTCGAACCCCTCATGAATGTCTTCAAACGTATTATGAATGTCGTCTAGAATCTCTACAACGTATCCGAAAGAATCTTGAACGTCTTCAAACCCTTCGTGAATGTCTGTGAAAGTCTCTAAAACGCCGTCGAACCGCTCATCGATGTCTTCAAACGTATTATGAATATCGTTAAAGATCTCTTGAATGTCTTCGAAAGTCTCTGAACGTCTTCGAAAGTCTCTGAACGTCTTCGAACCTCTCATAAATGTCTTCAAACGTCTTATGAATATTTTCGAAAGTCTCTTGAACGTCTCACGAACATCATCAAACGCCCCACGAACGTCGTGGAAAGTCTCTTGAAACTCTTTGAACCCCCTCATGCATGTCTTCAAACGTCTTATGAATATTTTCGAACGTCTCTTGAATGTCTTTAAAGGTCTTACGAATGTCCTCGGACAAACCCCTCGTCTACGTCTTTGAAAGTCTCTCTCAAGCATCTTCGAACCCCTCATGAATGTCTTCAAACGTATTATGAATGTCGTCGAAAGTCTCTTGAACGTGTATTCCAAACTTTCTTGAACGTCATCAAACCCCTCGTGAATGTCTTTGAAAGTCTCTTAAACGTCTTCGAACCTCTCGTCGATGTCTTCAAACGTATTACGAATATCGCCACAGATCTCTTGATCGTCTTCGAACCTCTCATGAATGTCTTCAACCGTCTTATGAACGTTTTTGAAAGTCTCTTGAACGTCTCACGCACATCTTGAAACGTCTCATGAACGTCGTTAAAAGTCGCTTTAAACTCTTTGAACCCCTCATGCATGTTTTTTCGGGAACGTGGGTACGAGGAGATGGATAGAGTGAATAAACACATGGGATTATAAAAAGTCCGTTTCTTTATTTACAGAAAATAATAAATCCATTCTTACACGATTAAATATTTACAACAACAAACATAATTTTAACAAGTTTTACATCGAGTGAACAAAATATATACATAATTTTCACGAGTTTTATACATCAATATTTACAAAAATGTGGACAATTTTACAAAAAAAAAAAAAAATCGACGTTGTAGAAAAAAAATGTACATAATTTTTTACGACGGTATTCTATAATGCCCCTATGGTAGGGTATCAGAGGTCCCAGGTATGATATACCGCTTATCGTTATGAGGACTCAGAGCAATTTTCGTCTCGCGAATGTACATTTTCGATCGAAGTCCAATAAATTCGGTCACAATTGCTCCATTGCATTCGTCCTTCATGAGACCGGGTACCTTCTTGTTGACGAGCGGTATACCATACCTATTGTCCGCTGAATAATCGCTTGTATCGAATTTTGAAATGTCGCGCTTCATGTCGGCATATATATCATCGCTCTCATGCCATATATGAGACTATACGTATCGGTATACATGACATTACATTTATCTCGATACAGACGTACCATATACTCGTGATGAAATCGATACTAGCACATATTGGATATGTCGAGTATGCACATACCCACATATATCGGCTTGTTGAATTTCATCTCGAGGTTACGCAATTCCACGGCCACGAGGTTTTCCGAAAAAACACATCGGCTGTGGAAGTTTAGCTTAGCAATCATTGCCTCTGCGCCATATCTGCCCTCCCATTTCGTTAAAAGCTTCACATCTACATGATTGCGCACATTCTCCATCGTTTTGCCAAAGACCACATTATTCATTAATTTGAATAAATTCTTTTCGAAATCGTTTTTGGCAAGCGTTCGAAACTGGGTATTTAACTTGATATACGAACGCAGCCATGGGGATTGTGTAAATTGTAGGACTCTATGGATTTTTGTGAGGCAAAGTCCATGGCGTAAGCACTGTTGTAAATTCCGGTAGTGTATGACGTAGCGCTTTTTATCGCAGACGGTTGCCAACAACTTTTCCCCCTGCTTACCCGACGGTTTTTCATGTATTGGACAAAACGGCAAGTCTTTGTGCGCATCATGGAGAGATTGTAGATATTCCAAGTCGACTTTAAGGATGTAGCCTATAGGTGAGTCTAGCGCGATGCATCATGGATCGAAATTGGACACATCGTTGACCCATCGAAAATCTGCATATGGCAAGGGTTGACACATTGCCTATCCATATAAATTATTGACATCAAAATACATCAAGTATGATGATGCTTTCGATGGATCAAACGACTCCATGTACTTGTTATTAGCGTGTGCATATCGGTTCGAGCATTGACTCAGACCACCGCGTATACCCCACTCAACGAATAAAACCATGTCGATGTCAGTTAGCAATTCAAACTTGAAATTCGAGTGTTTTAACATTGCATCCCAGGTATACCCCGGCAATGTGTAGTATACACGGGATTTAGGCCATAGCTCTCAACGCATGTATTTCGAAAGTTTTCGAAAATATCGGCTAATAACAAGACATCTGTCTTCAGATACAAATCGCTATAGTCGCCCAGCGTTCGAATGGAGAACCGCTCCCAAACTTTCTCAGCATGTGCGGACTCGCTCTCACATACTGTAGCATCTGTCAGGGAACTGTAAAATGCGTCACGTAGTGGTAGGCAAGTGTCGTCTAGTTTCGTCACGTTGTCAATATATTCATAAGGGAAGACCCCTTTTTGCGTCAGCAAATTGGAATCGTCTGTCGAGAGAGTTGGGAATTGCGTGCGGAAAACTTTGAGTTTGTCCTCCTTCAAGAATGAGGTTAATTTGTCGAGACTGGTGTTGAGGAATTTGTATGAGTCGATAAAGCGCAATTGGATCTTGTGTTTTGAATGGTCTGTAATTTCAACATGCTTCATGAAGGAGATGTATTTCTCCTTTGTGATTGGAAGCAGATCGGTTCTTCCTGCGAACGCTGTGCCTACTTCCTTGATTATAAAATGTCCATCATAACCGGATAAAATCTGGAAGACTACTGGAATGAAAAATGACTGTTTGTAATTTAAGTAGCATTTGGAATGGGCAGGGCCTCTATAGCGCCCAGTCAGATGGCAATGATCTCGAAGGCGTACATCTTCTTGCGCAAATGGTTTCTCACATATGTGACATTGAGTCGCTGCTCGAAAACTAGCCCACTCACTCGGTGTTAAATGCACCATTGGTACATTATCACCGAAAATTTCTTTTATACGCAGTGCTAGATTTTTTAGTTCTCCGACAAACCATGATACGCAATCAGCACTGCGACGAGAGTGATATGAAGATAATGAATCCTCACATGAACAACACACGTAATATCCGATACTAAACACTTCATGATGTTGATACCTATCTTTCGCTAGGTTCTCCCCATCGGTCTTTGTCAGCACACACTCCAAATCAGTATACACAATGAAGGGATGTCGCTCTTTCCGGCTAAAGTGGCTGAACTGGAGCCACTTATTGGTGTTATCTGGTACTCGAATTGCACAGTCATTTATTGCTCCACAATCGACCTCGTGTGATTGCAATATTTCCTCTGATACGAAGTAGTGGAAACACCTGCAAAAAAGGGGGATTTTTTTTCACTCACTGGATATATATAATTGTGTGTTGATAATGTAAAATTTACACACCGATCGCATATGTAATTTTTATGCTTCTTTTTGGTAAGTTGCGCTCTCACTTGTCTCGACAGGTTCTTGATCCATACGAAGTGCCCCACATTGCTGTCCTCAGTATCCTGCATGTACAGCAAATTGATGTGCTTTTCCTTCTTGTGTTGAGTGACTCGTATTGGAACAATGTTCTTTTTGATGGTGGTGGTATACACGTTGATAGATACATTGTTTTGAAGTTCAAATTTCTTTATTAGATGTATCGTCACCGGGAATTCGATGTCCTTCAGATTCAGTACTGTCGAATAATGAGGGTAAGAAGATGGACGGTCACCGTTTGTGTCAGCTTTGTATAGAGCAGCGACAACTGCCCATGCGAAACATGTGTTATCCTCGGATTTGACGTTAACCACAGCCTTCTTCAACATTATTTCCCGCGGCAATGATATGGAGCACCCGGCACGCATCGGATTCTACAGGGTGCGCCAGAGAAACTTACTTATTTGAAAAAATTCCCGCGCGGTGAGTTGCGTGGGTAGAGGGGCGAGAGGGCGCGCATCTGGAGGGGGAAGTTCCCAAGTTTGTTTCTCCCTCCAGTCAGTTGCCATCATGCTCTGGTCTAGAGAGCAGCGGGCCTTCGCAGTCGAGAGCTTCTTTTCTAACGGTCGCTCACTTGTTGCTACGCAACGTGCCTTCCGCGCTCGCTTTGAAATTCCTCCTCACAGACTCGTTCCTGGCCGTAATTCGATTCTGTCGTGGGTTAACTCATTTCGGGAGTGTGGAAGTGTCGCGAAACCCAGAAATGGACTTCAACGGACCATCAGAACTCCGGAAAATGTCGAAAGAGTGAGGCAGTCAGTTGTGCGTTCTCCCCGGCGTTAGGCTCGCAAACACGCAGCTGCTATGGGAATTTCTGACACCACTGTTCGACGAATTCTCCATGAAGACCTTCAATTTCATCCCTATAAATTGGCTGTTGTGCAAGAATTAACTGAACGCGATTTTGTTGCCCGTCAAAATGCATGTGAAATGCTGGTTGACAACCTGCCTGAAGACGCGGTCTCCAGATTTGACTCCATGCAATTTCTTTTTATGGGGTTATTTGAAATCTCTGGTTTATGTCGATCGACCACGGACCATATCACACCTCAAGAACAACATTCGCGACGCCATTGCCAACATACCGATTGATATGCTGCAAAGAGTGGATACGAATTTCAAAAATCGACTTCATCAGTGTATGCGCAATGGGGGTCGCCATTTATCCGATGTCATTTTCAAGACTGCATGAAAAAAAAATTGGGATATTGTTTTCTCAAATAAAAAAAAATTTAAAACAATAATTGAAGTACTTTTGTTTTTATTGACCTTTCAAATAAGTAAGTTTCTCTGGCGCACCCTGTACTTATTCACTTTTATCGTGAGGTTAAGTATTTTCTGCAGAGCCCAGCCACTATCACGTTCTTAAAATTCATCCAGTAAGGTTAAAGTGGGCTCCGTAACTCGCTGTTCATACCACTTGTTCACATCGTTTATGCTAAATAGTTCACAGCTTCGCGTGTTGACACTTTTATTCGCATGTTTGTCACCACTCGCGAATTCACCATTAAACACTGTATTAATTTTAATGCTGTTGTGCTTGTCGATGATATTTTGCACATGATGAAGCACTAGGACACGAGCATCAGTTAGAAAGTGTTTCGGCTCGATGTGGCTGCGATTGATGATGGAACCGGTCAATTTGCGACTCTCGGAGGATGCTTCAATCTCACGCTAGGTTAACTCATGATCACCATGTCCTGCGCCCGTGTGTATGAACCGACTCCGCACAGAATTTCTCAATCCTTCCAGACGCGCTAGTTGGGCTATCAGCGAGTATTGACATCCCATTTCCAGCCCTTCGATGAACTCAACGCATCGTTGCTCCCACGCAGCAAAATCTTCGAACTAGCGTAAAAGCACGGCTTGGTCATGCAACATTTGTTCCATGTTGACGAGTTGGAAAAACTTTCACGATGTTAACAGACTGACTGCTTGATGCAAAGTGCGGCTAGATTTGAGCGGAGCGGATCATTAAAAAGGCTCTTCCTTCGGGGAAACAAAATTTCGCCCCTCTCCCACGGGAAATCAGAGTTTTTCGATAACGCGTAGATTGCTCGAGGAACATGAGACAAAAAACAGGAAGTCGGAATGTATCGGGTCAAAAGATTTTATGGGTCCTGCAGTTCAAGTGGTCCATCCGCGGTCACCGACACTGATCCCTAAAGTTTATCGTTTTTCCTAGAAATCCTGACTTGTCACGACCTGTCTAGAGTGTTGGCCAGACTCCTGACAGGAGTGGACACGCATACAAACATTTAAGCACAGCAGATCCATATGGCTCCCCCTACAAAAAAAAATATTTTTTCTGATGCGCACATATTGACGTTATATTTCGGAATGCAACCGAGATGTGTTGAGACGTTTTTTTTTCAAGAGTGCAGCTGTGCTCAAGAGGTCCATCCGCAGTCAAAGCCATTGACCCTCGTCGTAACCTTCCCACTCAATTTTTCAAACTTCTCCCCACTTTTCCAATCATGAAAAACAAGTTCAAACACGTTCGAAGAACACCTGCTTGGTTGGATGCACTGTGTACATACTCGCGCATGGCGACATCTTGATGTTATATTTCGCAATGGAGACCTCGATGAGACTTTTCAAGAGTGCAGCTCAAGTGGTCCATCCGCGGTCACCCCCTTTGATCCCTCAAGTTTATAGTTTTTTTCCAAGAAATCCTGACTTGTCACGACCTGTCTAAAGTATTGGCGAGACTCGTGACAGGAGTGGACACGCATGCAAACGTTTTAAGGATTTCGGAACCGAAACCACGGCACCACACCTACACGCACGCACGCACGCACGCACGTACGCACGCACGCATGCACGCACGCACGCACGCACGCACACACACACGGACGGACGGACGGACGCACGCACGGACTCACGCACGCGCGCGCACACACACACACACACACTATTGTTTCATTGTGTTTTGATTAAAATCATTATCCCCCCCCCCCAACACTCGTCGTCGGCAGCTTCCCTCTCCCAGTAGTCACTCTTCGGACCACATCGCACCCCCTCCACCGAGGCACCCCTGTGACGTCACACGCGCCCGGCGACCTCTCCTCGACAGTGGCGCCACACTTGGCTTCCCCGCGCTTGACACACTACCTTCCCTTGAGCCAGAATCTCCCTAGCCCCTCTACTCTGACCGTATGAGCAATTTTTTTTCTATACACACATATCTATAAGTCAGTCTAATTTCTATGCAGTAATGCAATTTTTATGCAAAGTAAGGACGATTACGTCTATCTCTTGACGTTGGCTTGCTCGTTGGGAGACAAATATTTTTGAGGAAGCAACGCGCATCTTTCTAATCTTCACAATTTAATTTCGTGTAATAAAATTAAACAAATTTGGTTTTTTTCATTAAGAACAGGTTACGGTTGATACCGATGAAATGTCCGATTTTTTAAAACATAATTTGCATCCTTAAAGTGTTTAGAACACGTGTGTTTGTTTGTATAGGTTGTCATAAGCAAACATTAATTACAATTTTTACCGTTAAATTTTAAATGCGGTTTTCTGCAAAGAGTATTTTTCATCGCGCGGGGCGCTTTGCAGCTTCAACGGATGAACCGGTTTACATGAATCTCTGCGGAATTGAAAGGAAATTCTATTTGCGGCGCCATCAAGAAGCGATTTTGATTAAAAATTGATTTAGAAATATTTTTTTTCGTCCGTTGGGGCAAACAAAATTTTAATCTCTGTCATTGCGTTATCCATGGTTTTTTCAGAAAACAAAAAAGGATAAGGCCCCTCAAGCTTAGTCTAGTTTAAAAATGTTTAACCCGTTTTTGTTTCGAATGAACTGGCAAGGCAGTGAAGCGCCCTGCGCAGACCAAAATACGTCGTCCATGGCTATATTTGACGGAAGCTGGAGCCGCCATATTGGAATTTTTTAAATAAATAAAATTGGAATTTACTCTCCGTTGATAGAAGAATAGAATACGTTGAAACCTATTTCCGAAAGTATTAATTTCATATTTTAAAAATTCCGAAGTTCGTACATTATTCATGTCCCTCGCCGGTAACCTCCCCTTAAATGGTTTCTCTATCATCATGCATGTGATGGTTATTCACCATCATTTTCTATCACCATTATGTTCTATGAATACGATACTTGCTCCGGACGTAACAGATTGTATCTAGATGTCTGTTTATCAAACGACCGAAATGTAGATACCTTCTCGCTACGTTAGTATCAAGGACCTTTTGTAGTGGCCAATGCAAAAGTAGATGGACATTTCTGCATACCTGCAGCGGTATAATAATGTGGGGTCTACTTGTACATTTGTATTTTCCAACTGGAGGTCAAGCTGCTAGGATTAAAATACGATGCCAATACAATATCTATGATTTCGACACGGCTGAACCTGTTTCCATGAACATGTGGCACGTTAAACGCCTTTAGAATTTCCTTGTACTTTGTTTCGTCAGGATGCGATTTTCCCTATGAAAGAACAATTTTCCTGAGCTCAGTAATGACTGAGCTGAACAAAATGTTCTTTTATAAGGAATCGTCAGAAAAACAGGAAAATCTTTTACAAATCTCATCGGAAAAAAATAACAGTTTGAGTCAAATGATGATCTGAGTCAATCTTTTGTTTCTTTTTCTTTCCGTGGTGGAAGTATGAGTATCCATTCAAGGTACTCTTTATGCGGAGGGCCGTATTCTGTGGGGGTATAAGCCCCTTCTGAATTAATGGTAAATTATAGTGAGGTTTAATAAAAATAAGTTACAATTAATTATTATATCCAACGATAAACGGGAATAAAAAATTTCGCGCAAATTCGTAGGTTTGGACATTCTTCCATTTTCTCTAAAAAGTCGCGGCTAAGAAAATTGTTCTGCTAGTCACATTTTTCTAAGTTTTATCATTAATATTTTCTTTAAACATTCGGGGATGCCCTATTTTTATTGGCGTTAAGGAATTGTTAGAATTTTTTACACGCGCAGAGCATTTCATATCCGACATCTAGAGTTATTTAGTATACAAATTAGTAGATAGGAACGTGGCCAGCACGTCATCTCCATAAAGTTCCATACATATTAGACGATTTTTAGAGTTGTAAGTTTTTGTTGAAAGTTCGGTAACTTGGCTTGAAATTTTATCAATAGATTAGGATGTATTTTTACTTAATTATAGATAAAAATCAGTTAATTGTTTGTTTGGGTTCTCGTATTTGCGAAAGGAACACCTTAACTACATAGAAAGCTGTTTTTTTTAACCATATAGAAAAATGGTCTTATGCACTAGGCAAAAGAATTAAAGGATATTGAAAAAGTCCGCCAATTTTAGGGTCATTTTCAAATAGCTGTAACTCCTCGAAAAATGGTCGTGCAGCAAAATAAAAAAAAGCAAATTAAAGGTATGAATCTCTAGTTTTGAGATCTTGAGCTCAAAATTCTTTCGCATCAGCCAATTTTTAGTAGCCATCAAAAAACCAAAGTAAAAAAAAATCAAAATTTTTGTTCATCTTTCACAGTCTGCGCGGATTTTAATAAATTTTTTTGAATGATCGGATCAAAATGATCGTCTAGCTGGATTCTTTCCCTTCAATTTGAGCGGTGGGAGAGCTCTGTACGATTTTTTCTCGCTGAGTTATCGATGTTCAAAGCAAAAATGACACTGTTGACTTTGATGACTGATTACTCGGAGACGAATGGTCACACAGAAAAAACGTGAAAAATAGCATATTTACGAATATTCTTTTAACTAAGGATTATTTTGCCAATATCGAATAGATTTTTAAAAAATCGGTTTTTTGTGACCTCAAAGTATCCTAAAAAAGCCCTCAAAAGTTTAAACCCCTACGATTTTTTTTTTCATTGTGTTCCGAATGATCGAAAGTGTGGTTTTTGCCAAAAATCGATTAAAGGCTAAATCTACCACCTTTTATTCGTCTTTTGAGAATCACAATTTTTTTTGGCACTGATCCGAATTTCCGGTGCTAAAAAATGTTGATTATTGAACAACGGGAACAAATTTTTGCTTAATGAAAAAAAAATAAAAAAAAAAAAATTTTTTTACAAACAAAAATTAATTTAAAAATATCGAAAAAAAATTGTTAGATTTTTTTTATAGCCCTGAACGTTTTTCATGATACGACGAGCGATTGGAGTTATTGGAATTCACAGTTCTTTGAATGTGTGCATATGTACAATTTACATCCCTACGATACGATACGACACCCTACGCACACGTCCCACGATCAGTAGATCAAGATTTTTTTTATAAACATTTTATTCACCACCGGCATTAGCGTAACCTAAAGCGTACCACGTAGAGGTTGCTCGGTTGGATTTACGCTTCTTTGTGTGTGTGTTCCACACGCACACATTCAAAGAACTGTGAATTTCAACAACTCCAATCGCTCGTCGTATCATGAAAAACGTTCAGCGCTACAAAAACAAAATCTAACAATTTTTTTTCGATTTTTTAAATTAATTTTTTTTTAAAAAGAACTTTTTTTAATTAATTTTTTAGCACCGGAAATTCGGATCAGTGCCAAAAAAAATTGTGATTCTCAAATGACGAATAAATGGAGGTAGATTTAGCCTTTAATCGATTTTTGGCAAACACCACACTTTCGATCATTCGGAACACTATGAAAAAAAATTGCAGGGGTTTAAACTTTTGAGGGCTTTTTTAGGATACTTTGAGGTCATAAAAAACCGAATTTTTTTATCTATTCGATATTGGCAAAATAATCCTTAGTTAAAAGAATATTCGTAAATATGCTTTTTTTACGTTTTTTCAAATTCATTTTCCCACATAAAAAAAATCTTGATGAAAAAATGATAAAAGCATCTTATGGAGAATTCTTTAAAGTTTCCAAAACTCTCTGGTTTTTTTCTGTGCGACCATTAGTCTCCGAGTAATCAGTCATCAAAGTCAAAAGTGTCATTTTTGCTTTGAACATCGATGACTCAGCGATAAAATATCGTACAGAGCTTTCCCACCGCTCAAATTAAAGGGGAAGAATCCAGCTAGACGATCCTTTTAATCCGATTATTCAAAAACAATTATTAAAGTCCGTGCAGACTGTGAAAGATGAGCAAAAATTTTGAAAAATTGTTTTACTTCGGTTTTTTTATGGCCACTAAAAATTGGCTGATGCGAAAAATTTTTGAGCTCAAGATCTCGAAACTAGCGATTCACACCTTCAATTTGCTTTTTTTTTATTTTGCTGTACGACCATTTTTCAAGGAGTTACAGCTATTTGAAAATTACCCTAAAATTGGCGGACTTTTTCAATATCCTTTAATTCTTTGACCTAGTGTAGTTTGGATTTTTTTTCATTGATAAGATTTTCTTTTCGGCCGTTTAAGGCTGTGTAAATCATGCGAACCGTTTTACGTATTTTTATTACAGATTTACGACCTTAAGTTACGAAAAAAGGTTCGAATAATAATAAGAATGAAGAAATAACAGAACAGAAAAAAATCCTTGCATTCCAACGATGCAAACTTCAATGTCATAGAGAAAACGTTCCGTTCATCACAATATTGGTACCAAAAGTACTAATGTTACTATGAACCGTAATTAATTCGTTTCATATTAAATTAATTAATTCGGTTTGATGATTAATTCTATGTGATTGATGTTATTATGAACCGTAATTAATCCTTTCAATATCGTTTTAAATAATTCGATTCGATAATAAATTCGAAGCGATTAATCTTATTATGGACTCTAATTGATTCGTTTCATATCGAATTAATAGTCATTAATTCGATATGACACTAAAAACCGTTCACGATGTAAAAACCGGCCTGAAAGCAGGAAAAAACGAGAAAGTAAACAACCTTCTAGTAGTACACGATTCACGCTTTTCTGATTCAGTTTTCCTTAATTACACGCTTTATGAAATTCTGAAATTGTTGCGTGCACATTGCGACTCGGCGTAAATTAATTTTCTCTGGGAATCCCATTCTCCAAGTACTCGGCGCGAATTGCAGTCGCGAAACTGATATTTAGTGATCGAGAAATTTATCCGTTTTATTCCTTTTTCTCGCTTCCTTCGTTCCGCACGCTTTTTCATCTCGACTGTCATGCTGTTTGTTATTTTTCTTTAAGTTTTTTTCCACGTTCGTATGTATTATTTATACGAGGTTTTTCATGTTGAAGGGAACATCAATTATTTTTCTTGGGACTTTTGTTTTCAGCTCTGATTTTTTTCTCGGGTTACTGAGACTGCCACGATTGTGCTGACTTTTTTTCGTCGATTTTTATGTTTTATGGTCTAAGATTCGGGATTTTTCGAATATCGGACGAAATCTTTGCCTGCCTCAGCTTGTTTTCGACGAACCGAGTAACTTTGTTCGTTGAGTCGATGTTTTCTGCGTTCTAAAAATATTCTCGTGATTATAAAACTATTCCAGGAATCCTGAAAATATTCTAGCAATCCTGATAATATTCTAGTAATATTGAAACCATTCTAGTAATCTTGAAGCTATTGTAGTTATCCTGAAACCATTCTAGTAACCCTGAAACTGTTCTAGTTGTCCTAAAACTATTCTAGAAATTTTAAAAATATTCTCTAGAAATTCTAAAAATGTTCTCTAGCAATACTAAAATTATCCCAGTAGTTTTAAAAATATTTTATAAAGTTGATTCTTTTTTAGAAATACCAATATTGCTTTTTAGATCTAGTAGATCTAAAAGTTTTGAAGCATTCCTGAAAATCTTCTAGTAATTCGAAAATAATTCTAGCAATTTAAAAAATATTCTCACAATTCTTAAAATATTCCATTAAGTCCAAAGGGACTTTTTTTCATTTATTTACCTGAAAAGTACCCGTTTTTGGATTCTGAAGACACACGGAAAATTATGTTGAAATTTGCATCGTTGGCATGCAACGAAAACTCTTTTCTATTTTTTTCTTTTCATTATTTCCACAAGTCCTTGCTCACAGATTTACATCGTGAATCTCGAAAACGGACCATACAGAGCATTGGAGTGATTGACGCAAGTCAATTTTACCCAAAAAAAAGATGGGGGCAATTAAAAAAGATTTGCGTTGCATGACAACGATGTAAACTTTAAGGGGGGATTGTCTTTTTTTTTCGCAAAATTTACCGCTTTTTGGGAATTTTTTCGTGAAGAAAGTATACAACGGAAAACTTGTGAAACTTGGCATATAGTTTTATTGATCTGTTTACTACGTATAAAAAAATTTTTAAACAATTTCATAAAAAAATCCGCCTCCCACCCCCCTCGACGCGCGATGGTCCTTTTTTGATGGTGTGCACGATTACAGCCTTCACGTTCATCCTGCAACAAAAACCCAAAAAGCATTTTACTTTAGACACATATAGCTATCGTTCGATGAAGGGGAAAAAAAAATTGACGATTTGGTGACGTTTTGAACTTGAAGTATCGATATTTCGAAAAAAATTGATCGATTTTTTGTTATAAATAAAAAACTATTAAACGTATTGCTTTTTTGCTTCATCAAACGATAGCTATATGTGTCTAAAGTAAAATGCTTTTTGGGTTTTTGTTGCAGGATGAACGTGAAGGCTGTAATCGTGCACACCATCAAAAAAGGACCATCGCGCGTCGAGGGGGGTGGGAGGCGGATTTTTTGATGAAATTGTGTAAAAATTTTTTTGTATGTAGTAAACAGATCAATAAAACTATATGCCAAGTTTCACAAGTTTTCCGTTGTGTACTTTCTTCACAAAAAAATTCCCAAAAAGCGGTAAATGTTGCGAAAAAAAAGACAATCCCCCCTTAATGTCATCTGGAAAAGGCATGAAATTTGACGGAGAATTGGTTTTTTCAAATATAAATAGAAACTTCTCTTCTACTTCTTTCGAAGTAACTTTTGCAATGGGAGAACAAATTAATAATGCAATATTGCCATGCTCACGGCTCCGTAATTTTGTCACTGATCTCCCCATATGTCGTACAGCTACATGTAGATTGTGCGTGGATGAACTGGTATTGATATTATTATCATCATACGCATTTATACAAATGTGAAACAGTTTCGAAGCAACTTTGTATATACTTGATGAGAGAGAACGAGACATGATCCTATTTCGATGCAACTCCGTCGCAAAATGAGACGCACATACGCTTACGTATATATGGGTATATTTTTACGAGGTATTTGAAAATTGATCAGCGTTTTTATCTCAGCCTCTCCGATTTATCTGGATCTGCAAAAATCTTTGGCCTGCATTCGCCTTGATCCCATGCTAATCTTGTAAAATGTTTACTCGCGTTTTGAAGATATTCGGGAAAAATTTACAAGCAGGAGCTTATTTATATCTTCTGGCAGAATCGATTTCACGGATAAAGAAATTTACGACAAGATTTCACAATTATTCCCCAAAACGACCACGATTACTAGGAAGACTACCGGTCGAAATCTCGGATAAGTTGAATTTTGACCATTTTTTATGGATACTCAGTTGATAGATTGAAAATTCCGTTCAAATGCCTTTATTTTGTACATACGTTAAGTATCTTTACAAATATTTCCACAAGATTTGATAACAAACTGGCGGCGCTGGAGGTGGATGAAACGAGTCACCTTTGTTTGATAGTTACCTATGGCCGACAAGAGTTCTCCAATTTTTAACCTGGTAGGAAAATTCAGAATATTTCTAGTTCTAGATAAGTTTTGCAGAATATTTCTTGATAAGTTTTACAGAATATTTCTAGTTCTCGATAAGTATGTAGGGAAATTGAAAAATATCGATTTTTTATGAAATAGTGTATGTTTGAAATAACAGTTGTTGCCGGTTGAAAAAATTGCCGAAAATATTTGCGTACAGTACAGTCATGCTGTCGCTGCAAAACCCCGTAATCGGAAAAAATTAGGCCAGTACTTTGACAGGTGATTATGTAGGTGCCGCTGGTGCTAAATCCAAGTTTGCCTAAAAATCGGGGTGCAGGGTTGTTTTTTAGGGGATGAAGGTATGGTAGATTGATGCGCAACTACAACCCCTACGAAGTCGGTGCCGTGAGACAAAGTGTTCAGAAAAATCCGGGCTTTAGTGTTGTCCACAGCACCGAAGTCGTGGTAGTTTATTTTGAGGGTGAAAAAGTGGCGTGCAATTATGAAAAATCAGTTTTAAATCAACAATTTCTTAGGATAAATTCGTGCAATTTTTGTTCAAATGGGAACGTTGTAGCCCTTGAAAAGACGCGTCGATCGAGTATTTGATCATTACTCTCCGATAAATGTCTTTAACCCCAAAAAAATTGTTGAAATACCAAAAAAAATGTTTATTGAATAAGCCCGCGAGAGGGGTTCGAAAAAGCAAAATTCTAGGGTGGTTCATAGCAACGAAAACATAGAGAAAATGATTCTCTACATTTCGTACATTTGAATCATCCCCGAAAAATCGATCGTTTTTGAGTTATACAATAAACAATGTTTTTTGATATTTCAACAATTTTTTTAGGGGTGAAGATACTATCGGAGAGGGATGATCAAATACTCGATTGATGCGTCTTTTCAAGGGCTACAACGTTCCCATTTGAACAAAAATTGTATGAATTTTTCCTATGGATTTATTGAATTAAAACTGATTTTTTTTTATTTCACCCCACTGTTTCACTCCCAAAATGAACTTCCACGACTTCGGCGCTGTGGACAAAAATAAAGCCCGGGTTTTTCTGAACATTTTCTCTTCCGGCGCCGACCTTATAGGGGTTATACTTTGGCATTAATCCGCCGCCATCCCCCTGCACCCCTTTGAAAAAAACACTACACCCCGATTTTTGGGCAAACTTGGATTTAGCACCAGTACAAGGGCTAGGCCGATTCTAATTCGGTGATCTCAGGGGGAGCGGGGCAGGGGTCCAGCGCAGGGAAGTCAAATGCGAGGGTATGCATGGCGGAGGGGGGGTCTTGCGCGGGGAAGCCAAGTGCGAAGGTATGCCTTACGGAGGGGGGGGGGGGTCCAGAGAGGGTATGTGACGTCACGGAGGAGGATGTCCGGGGCCTCTGTGGGGGGGGGGGGGGGGGTCCGAAGAACGACTGGCGGGGAAGCTGCCGTCGATGAGTGCTTGTGTGTGTGTGTGTGTGTATGTGTGCGTGAGTGCGTGCATGCGTGCGTGCATGCATGAGTATTTGAGTGCGTGCGTGCGTGCATGCATGAGTATTTGAGTGCGTGCGTGCGTGCATGCATGAGTATTTGAGTGCGTGCGTGCGTGCATGCGTGAGTGCGTGCGTGCGTGCGTGCGTGCGTCCGTGCATGTGTGCATGAGTGGGTGCGTGCGTGAGTGTGTGTATATGTTTGTGTGTGTGAACCATATATGGGTAGGAAAATGTTCGGTAATATGAAAACGCTGGGCGCCACATGAAGGGCGGCCTTTCAAAGCCCAATATTTATGACATGCAGCTAGTTCCATTCCAAAAGACAATGTCTATTGCACCGCCCTGTCTCAAAGCTCGCCGATATTCGAGACAGGTACTGACAGGTTCCTTGGAAAAACTATATTCATTAGGGATCAAAGGCTGTGACCGTGGATGGACCACTTGAGCGCAGCTGCAGTCTTGGAAAGTCTCATCGAGGTCTCGGTTTCATTCCGAAAGATAATGTCAAGATGTTTGCATGCGAGTCCACCCAACACGAATCTCACCAACACTTTAAACAGGTCTCGACAAGTCAGGATGTCTTGGAAAAAATATAAACTTTGGGGATCTATCGTCAAGGGCCGTTGGCGCCGATGGACCACTGGAGCTGCAGGACCCATAAAATCTTTTGACCCGATGCATCCCGACTTCCTGTTTTTTTGTCTCATATTCCTCGAGCAATCTACGCGTTATCGGAAAACTCTGATGTTTTTCCCGAGAGAGGGCCGGATTTTTTTTCCCGAAGGAAGAGCTTTTTCAATGATCCGCTCCGCTCAAATCTGACCGCACTTTGCATGGAGCAGTCGGTCTGTTAATATCGTGAAAGTTTTTCGCACTCGTCAACATGGAACAAATCTTGCACGACTAAGCAGTGCTTTTACGCTCGTTCGAAGATTTTGCTGCGTGGGAGCAACGATGCGTCGAATTCACCGAAGGGCTGGAAACACAAAGCCGGATTAAGCGCCTGCGATTATTAATTGGACACCAGCACTCGCTGATAGCCCAAATAGCGCGTCTGGAAGGATTGAGTAATTCTGTGCGGAGACGTTTCATACACACGGGCGTAGGACATGGTGATCATGAGTTAATCTGGCCGGAGATTGAAACATCCTTCGAGAGTCTAATATTGACCGGTTCCATCATCAATCGCAGCCACATCGAGCCGAAAGAGTTTCTTAACGATGCTCGCGACCTAATGCGTCAACATGTACAAAATATTATCGACAAGCACAACGGTATTGAAGTTAATACAGTGTTCAATGGTGAATTCGTGAATGGTGACAAACATGCCAATAAAGGTGTCAACACGCGAAACTGAACTATTTAGCACAAGCGATTTGAGTGAGTGGTATGAACAGCGTGTTGCAGAGCCCACTTTAACTTCTCGACGAATTTCAAGAACGAGATAGTGGCTGGGCTCTGCGGAAAATACTTAACCTCATGATATATGTGAATAAGTATAATTCGATTGTGCTGGGTGCTCCATATCATTGCCGCGGGAAATAATTATGAAGAGGGCTGTGATTAACATCAAATCCAACGATAACGCATGATTCGCGTGGGCAGATGTCGCCGCTCTATACCAAGCTGAACAAAACAGCCAGCGCCTAACTTCGTATCCGCATTATTCGACAGTACTGAATTTTGAATTTCATAACAATGTATCGATCAATGTGTATACCACCACCACCAAAAAGGACATTGTTCCAAAACGAGTCACTTAACACAAGAAGGAAAACCACATCAAATTGCTCTACATGCAAGATACTGAGGACAACAATGTGGGGCATTTCGTATGGATCAAGAACCTGTCGAGACTCGTGACAAAGCAACTGAGCAAAAAGGGGCTTAAAAAATATACATGCGATCGGTGTGTAGTTACCATAACATATATATATCTTCTAGATATATACATCTAGCATTAACTATGCTAGATGAATTAAACAAAACAATCTTTTTTTTGCAGGTGTTTGTACTACTTCGGGTCAGAGGAAAAATTGCAATCACATGAGGTTGATTGTGGAGCAACAAATGACTGTGCGATCCGACTACTAAACGACAACAAAAGTGGCTCCAGTTCAGCAACTTTAGCCGGAAAGAGCGACATCCTTTCATTGTGTATGCTGATTTGGAGTGTGTGCTGGCAAAGACCGATGGGGAGAACCTAGCGAAAGATATGTATCAACACCATGAAGTGTTTAGTATCGGATATTACGTGTGATTAACTTCAATACCGTTGTGCTTGTCGATAATATTTTGTACATGTTGAAGCACTAGGTCACGAGCATCGTTAAGAAACTCTTTCGGCTCGATGTGGCTGCGATTGATGCTGGAACCGGTCAATATCCGACTCTCGAAGGATGTTTCAATCTCCCGCCAGATTAACTCATGATCACCATGTCCTATGCCCGTGTGTATAAACCGACTCCGCACAGAATTCCTCAATCCTTCCAGACGCGCTATTTGGGCTATCAGCGAGTGTTGGTGTCCAATTAATAATCGCGGGCGCTTAATCCGGCTTTGCGTTTCCAGCCCTTCGATGAACTCGACGCATCGTTGCTCCCACGCAGTAAAATCTTCGAACGAGCGTAAAAGCATAGCTTGTTCGTGCAATATTTGTTCCACGTTGACGAGCACGAATAACTTTCACGATGTTAACAGACCGACTGCTTTATGCAAAGTGCGGCCAGATTTGAGCGGAGCGGATCATTAAAAAGGCTCTTCCTTCGGGAAAAAAAAATTCGGCCCTCTCTCGAGAAAAACATCAGAGTTTTCCGATAACGCGTAGATTGCTCGAGGAATATGAGACAAAAAACAGGAAGTCGGGATGCATCGGGTCAAAAGATTTTATGGGTCCTGCAGCTCAAGTGGCCCATCGGCGCCAACGGCCCTTGACGATAGATCCCTAAAGTTTATAGTTTTTCCAAGAAATCTTGACTTGTCAAGACCTGTCTAAAGTGTTGGCGAGATTCTTGGTGGGTGGACTCGCATGCAAACATCTTGACATTATCTTGCGGAATGAAACCGAGACCTCGATGAGACTTTTCAAGAGTGCAGCTGCGCTCAAGTGGTCCATCCTCGTTCACAGCCTTTAATCCCTAAAGAGTATTGTTTTTCCAAGGAACCTGTCAGGACCTATCTCGAGTGTCGGCGAGCTTCGAGACGGGGCGGATGCAATTGACATTGTCTTTCGGAATGGAACCAGCTGCATGTCATAAATATTGGGCTTTGAAAGGCCGCCCTTCATGTGGCGCCTAGCGTTTTTATATAGCCGAACATTTTCCTACCCATATATGGTTGTCACACATAAACATATACGCGCACACACACGCACGCACGCACTCATGCACACATGTACGCACGCACGAACGCACGCACGCACTCACACACACACCCACGCATGCATGCACGCACGCGCGCACCCACGCACGCACGCACGCACGCATGCACTCACGTACGCACGCACGCACACATGTACGCACTCACGTACGCACGCACACGCCCACACACGCCCACACACACACACACACACACACACACACACACACACACACACACACACACTCATCGACGGCGGCTTCCCCGCCAGTCGCTCTTCGGACTACATGGCTACACCCCCCCCCCCCTCGCCCCTCCACAGATGCTCCGGATATCCTCCTCCGTGACGTCACATACCCTCGCTGAATCCCCCCCCTCCACAAAGCATACCATCGCACTTGGCTCCCCCGCGATAGACACGCCCCCCCGCCGCTCCGCCATGCATACCCACGCTCTTGACTTCCCCGCGCTCGATCCTCCCGCCCCGCTCCCCCTGAGATCCCAGAATTAGAATCGGCCTAGCCCTTCTACTAGCCCCCGCGGCACCTATAAATCACCTGTCAAAAAACCAGCCTTCTTCTAATTTTTTCCGATTCCAATATGCAGCACGGCCGAACTAGTACTCTGATGTGAAATGTGGTTACATTATTTTATTAACATGTTATTGAACAGTTGCCACAGAATCGCATCGTTTTGATAATTGATTAAGCAAAAAGTTCCCCTGGATTTTTTCCGTCATGATTTTTCGAGTGGATTCTCGTTTCTGCATTGGGCGGGGGGGGGGGGGGGGGGTACCTTTAGGCGAGGGAGAAACTGCTGCTTTTCGTGATTTTTTTTAAAGGAATGATTTCTTCATAATTTCTTAGACTTAGGGTACGTCTTACTACTACTGTTCTCTGTTACATGGTATTTTTTTTATTCACTTTTGAAAGAGGCGCAGGTGTCGCATGGTCTTCAAAACGCACAGTAAAGCCAGATCGCGCGTAAAAGTTACCCCCCCCCCTAGTCTCTCATGCGCTCATCACACAATCATAGTAGCGTGTGTCCGTGAGCGAGCGACGCTCGGACATCTTCGGAAAGAGCCGAGCGCGGTCGACGTTCCCAGACCGCGCCTTCGGCAGCTACACCAATACATGGACGGTGAGCACGTTCATGTGCGGCCAAGCCGAAACGAAGGCTTCGAGGGAAAAAGCAATCTGAGGACGTCTCGCGCGTGACGTCACCCGACGGCACGCGCCAGGCTTTTAGATGATTTCAATGCTTATTTAGCTCTTGATTCTCTGCGTTATTAATGTATACAAAAAAATGTATCGCGCACTCTGATCGCTTATTTTCTTAGATTATACGTTCATTTAAATATGATAATAAATCTAAATTACAACTTATTTATCTTCTAAAAAATTGTTTACAATTTACTCACACCCGTCCTTATTCCAAATAAATTATAATTCATAAAAGTAAGCAGAAATATATTTATATTCGTATTATTTTTTTTTCTAATTGTATCTGCTACGGCGAACGGTTCGCTAATTATAGCTTCCATGTACAGGGATTTCTCCTTTTTACATTTCCCACCATTTTTCTCCACATCCCTAATTGATCTCCATCTTACGGCCGCAGCCGACTTCCCCCTCTGTATCGCATTCATCGTGACATTTTCTGTCATGGGTATAGGGAAACTGCGGAAAACCTATACCAATACAGCCGGTCACGAGTTCGCTTCCAAGCCTCGGAGCTAGTCGCATTTCGTCGAGAAATAGCTCACAGGCTACAGCCATACACACCCGACACACACACACGTACCGGTCCGTGTGTGCGAGATCTGTGTAGAATTGGAGCTACGTCACGCCTGTGTTTTTATTTCTCTCCGAAACTACGAGACGGTGATTCGAATCCGCGACCGCCCGATGTGTTGATTTCAGAGGCAAGCACGCTAACCACTAGACGAATACATCGGTTTATTTATATTTGTATTATTATATTAATTCTCATACTTTCATCAAGCGATAAAGCATTATCCCCATAAACAAGCCAATCATCCATCCGGCCGCGAATCGTGCATACCAGAAAGTGCACATATTCTACAAGCGATGAGATGGTTCCGTTGGTAGGGTTTCTGGCTTTGGCCCGCAGGGGCACGGGATCGTTCCCCACGCTCAGTCCTTTTTTTTAATTATTATTACTGTTAATTCTTACTTGATTAGTTGTTTTTATTAGTTATCATTATTATTTTAATTAGTTATCTTTTAGTGTTGAAAAATGTATCGCGCACTCTGACCGCTTATTTTATTAGTTTGTACGTTAATTTAAATATAATAATTCTCGGGTATCGGGTCGGGTCGGGTCGGGTAATTAGACTATGATCCGATCGGGTACCCGAGTTTCATCGGGTACCCGAATTTCTTTGGGTAGCCGTGATCGGGCGGGTATACCTACCCGAGTTTTTCGAGTACTCGTCTCACATCCGGTACTCGATAAGTCGTGTTGCCGGAACAAAATTTCGTTTTATAGTATAGATAGCGCCACGGAAACGTACCAAAACGGATGAAATAGACTCCAGCTTTATGTTCTCTCCCCTTCGCCGATAGGTTGGAGTTCATAAGAAATACAAATAATTTATTTAATAATTTTAGTATTTTTGTTATGTACATATGTAAACATAGCTTTTTTCCGGCAAACTTCTTCTAAGACACTCGCATTTCAGGAAATATCGATAGAGATAGAGAGAGATAGAGATAGAGATAGAGATAGAGATAGAGAGAGAGAGAGAGAGAGAGAGAGAGAGAATTTTTGGGAATTAAATTTAGAAAAAATGGTGAAATCTACAGTGTTAGTATTTCATTGTTATATTTATACTTGTTTAAAGTTACATCTTAAGGGGCTCCATCTACCTAGGGGCCCGAAGGAATGTCCAAATTGTGACACTTTGGTAGAATAGTTCTGGGAAACGGTTGGTAGAAAGGAAGATACTTTTTTTTTAACATACAGGTACATATATTAAGAGTCTTAAAAAAAACCTCCAAAAAATTCAGAAAGAGAAAACCATGACCATCGGCAGATGATGAATTTTTTTCGCGCCGTTTGGCAGTGGACACTCTACAGCTTGAAGGGTCCATCTGAAATCTAAAAACCGAACGGCTTATTCAAGTTAACAATAAATACGACTCGTTGACAATTGTCGAATGATTTTTTTTTTAACAACGTGGCGACGAATTGAAACTTGCACATACAATATCTATGAAAAAGTCTTCGTTTTTACGTAACTTTAAAAATGAAGATCGATTTAAAAAAAAAGTGCGATCATCAACAATCTATACATTTTTCTCAAATTATCTCCTGTAAATTTGGAAACAATCCATCAAGTGGTTCTCAAGATATCATTTCCACTGACTTTGAAAACAGTGTTTCGGCCTTGCCGAACTGTTAGAGGCTGTAGCTCATTCAATTTTAGAAATATTTCAACGAAATTTTCAGGTAACATAGATAAAAGGTGATACTGTCGAATAAAAATATTTTTGGAAAATGCAGTTTTTTTACACACCTAGGTAGATGTAGTCGGTTAAGTTTTAAAAAAGCATTCTATTCGAAATTGTACATGACATTTGATGTTGCACAAGTCATGTCGCAACATTTTTTTTCATCGTCGGGTGGTGTGATTGCGGCCGTCCTTGTCATCAGAAACAAACGATTTTTTTAGTCTGTTCTTTACGAATGTAGTTATCGTTCGGCCCGCTTATAAATAAATTTGGCAAACATTTACGAAATGGTGGCACTTGAAAAAGAGTACTCTGATTTTTACGATAAAATGTTCACTTCGAACGACCCGGAAAATACTAATTACAAAGCAATCAACAGATATGGAGGCCCAAAAGATAGCCCGACGTGTATTCTACGTGGGTGCCAAATTGCAAGTCGATCGGCCTAGTAGTTTCTGAGAAAAATACACCCTCGACTTGAAAAATGTTCCTTTAAGAAAAACGTGTTTAACGTTTCTTCTGCAGGTATAGTTATAGTCGGCTATATCAGGGCCATACGAGATACCTTCTTCAGCTTCAAGGAAATCGTGGCGAGCGGTTTTTTTATGAAGAATTTTTTTTTGATCACATACTATGATACAAGTTTACATTCGAAGCGTCATGTCATTGCGATCGGCTGTCGCATAACTTAACGTTGATATCCCCATCCAGTCTGCTCGCCGTCATCGAGCATACACAGCCATCTGCGTATTCCATTGATACATGAAGGACCGTCGCGAATGCGCGGCATTATCATTATTCGTGACCTACGAGTATCTCTGAATGATTCTAGCGGCTGCTCATTTAATGGAAATTCTCTGCGAATAAACAATTCGCCGTCAAAACTGTTGCGGCTAGGCTGTACACACGATGTACAAAGTGCAAATTTTCATGAATTTCTTTACCGGCTGAGTCGCATGTCATTTGGCCCCAATGGCGAATTACTGGAGAGTCAACTTTGTTCGCCCGGATATTCGTTTTTGTCCACACAATTTACTCATCACGGGAAACCGTATAAAGCTTGGATTATCGGAGCTTTTTCTATTACCGGTATTGTTTCGGTATCAACAAGTTGTAATATCGGAATACCGGTATTTTGATATTTTCCGATCTTTATGTGGAATCTAGATTAAAAACGTTAGAAGCGCGAAAGTGAAGATGGAAGTTGTAGAAATAATGTTGTATAACTTAGTGGAACCGTAGAATTTATTAAAAATCAGTCTTTTATTGAGATGTTAATTTATTATACATTTTTAAACGTACTCTACTACATTCTCAAGGGCGAAGGGGACGATACGTTTAGGCGAGGAAAAAAATTGGCTGATTTATTTTCAAGTGAAGATTTCTTCACCATCGGCGAGAGTCAGGGTATGTCTTATTACTACTTGTGGCTATTACATGTCAATTTAATTATAATCTTTAAATACGGCGGATGTATAGCACGGTCCAGGGGTGTACCCAGGATCTGAGCTGGGGAGGGGGGCAGCTCATACTAGTTTTGCGGAAGAGCGAGGGGGCAGATAATAGACTTAGTTTTTTCTTCTAGCGGGCAGCTGCCCCCCTGCCCCCCGCTGGGTACCTCCTTGGCACGGTCTTCTAAGCGGGTTGCGGTGGATGTTGTCAGACGGTGTGACCCGCAGCGTCGGCGGGATTGTTAGGAAAAAAACCAACGAAAATTTTTCTATCATTAACACTCGTACGCACAATATGAACCAAGAAAAAGTGAGAAATGTTGAAAATGGATAAATTGCTACGCTTTGAAAAAAAAACGATTGAATTTTCCGAAAAAACGGCTAGGCTTTGCAATAAAAAACACTTTTCTTTAAATTTTCAAAACCACTTAGAACCATGTTTTAGATAATAAGGTTAGAAAGATTTATACCACATTTCATCAGAATCGGTCGATTAGTTTTTTTAGATATACGTCACGTCAGTTTTGAAAACGCAATTTAAAAGACCGTGCCATACCTCTGCCATTTTCAAAGATTAATGAGAAAAAATACCCTGTAACAACCAAAAGTAGTAATAAAATATACCCTAAGTCTCAAAAATGGTGAAGAAATATTTCATTTTAAAAAATCATGAAAATCACGAGTTTTTTTCCTTGCCTAAAGGTACCCCCCCCCCGCCCCCTAAAGACATACAGCTAAACATAAAATTAAAAAAAAAACAAAAAAAGATAAAGAATAGGAACTTAATGCAAATTAAATAAACAGTAAACGAGCAAATTAAAAAGAGGATGTTGCAAAAAACAGGAACTAAAACGCTGCAAGTCAGCGTAATAGTAGCTACCAGAATGCAAACGAATGGCATGGCTTGTGGCAGGCAGGCAACAGCATAATGACTTAAATTAACGAGATTAAGATTGTTGAAACTATGACCGCATCTAGAGTTTCATTTTTCAGAGACGACCTTACCTTATTGCACGTATAAGTCGCGGAAGAAAAGGCCCTTTCTGATTTCACAATCGTGGAAATACACTGCGACCTGTCATATCGGCACAGCGGCGTTATTGGCTCCGCATCAGACTTGCAAAAATGGAGTTGCGCACTATCCACTCAAGCCGACTCTGCACAGTCGAGGTAGCAAATTGCAGTACCTCTCAAAGCCTTCTCTTATTGCTAGGCCCTATCGGTTCTTCCACTATGCCCTACACCGATCGATATTCGGCACATAGCGGGAGGGGGGGGGGGGGGGCTGTTGCATCCGTGAAGGTTTCGATATGAGAGGTCGCAGAGTTATAGTTGGCACTTAGGAAATATTTAAGGTAGGTAATAATATTTTAAGGCTGTCAAACGTAATAAAAAAGACAAGTAAAAGTAACTTAGATGAAAATAATAACAATTAAGATATTTTGATTTTTTCAACTCTGATATCAAAGTATCCGTTTTGGATCGAAAAGCGTAATGGAAAAACCTTTTGAAAAATCATTTTTCCGGCCACTCGCTGATCGCAATGATCGAGGACCTAGTCATGACGGAAAAATGCGTTTTGGCTTTGCACACATTTGTTTGTGTCGAAAAATTGGTGAGAGAAATTCTTGCACTCGGACATAATTTTCCGCGTCTGCTCCTATTTTGAACGACCCTGTACATCCACGTATACGTTGATATCACACAGCGCTGTGCAAATCTCGCTCTTGCGAGCTTACGGACCGTGATTTTTGAAGCGATACGCATTCTGTTTACCGCGCATACACACAGCGAACGGTACGTGTATGAGGATTAATTCTAACAACTACATTCCGCGGTACAAAATCGTGCACTCGGCTAGACATTGTAACGTTGAAGATTCTCTTGTACGTAAATTATCTCAGCTTTAGCGCACATTCGCGCATTTTGTGATCGAATGATAACCAAAACAATATTAACGGGATGGACAACATCAATAATAATAATAAAATAAAAAATAGTGAAACATAAATATTTTGATGAAATATTTTTTTTTATTGAGGTCTCAATTAGTTCCTGAGTTCCAACGTATCCCCTTGCGGGTTTGTACGTATGAGGTATGTATAATGTACCCTTCCCAATTGAACCCTTACCTATCACTCCCTACCCGCACTTCGCTAATCTAACCTAACTTCCGTTACGTCCACATCCGTCTTAAGCTACACTATTTGCCGAGGGTGCGGGGAAAGTTCGGAAAACCCGCATCGGTATATATGGACGGCCCTATAATTATTCTGATTTTTTGGTGCACATACTTTAAACTCAAGTTCCTACACCAAGGTATCAGAAGTATTGGCCTCCTCGCTCGCTGGTTGATGCGCCAGCCGGTGCACGGCTAAGCGGTCACCGCTCCGAGTATTGGCCGCGCACAATGCTGCTGCTTAACTCGAAGTACCGCTAGAGCCGAGCCCCGACCGCCCATCTACCGGCGTCGGTTATTTTAATGCAATATTTTATCGATCATATCACCTTGATTGTTATAATAATCAATAGGTAGTAGCATTTCATTCCTTGTATACTCTTTTTAGAGGTGTTTACAAAAATGCCCCTCCCATCTCATTTACATCAATTATTTTACATTGGTTTTCTTATATCTACCCTAGTTGCCAGTTTTGCAAATTGTCTTACGTTATCGCATAGTTGCTTTGCCGGTTGCATTTTCGGTTGCGCTTCTGTTTTCCGGTCAATTTCTGACTCCCTGCTATTTTCCAACCACTGCTCCAGTTTGTTTACTATTTGTTGGTTTAGTTTTTCCTTAAAGGAGGTTTCTAGTATATTAGGCCAACAAGTGCTCGATTTTTCACCAATTTTTTATTCGAGAAAAAGTAAATATCAAATGTTGAAACCTGGTATGTTTATTAAGCGGTCTTTATTGAACATGATAATATTCTTCACATTTTGATAAACATGATACTGGGAAGCAGGAGGAGCTACTAATGGTACTGGGAGTATGTCGGTACGCTGGCGATTATATTCTTTGCTTGCGAAAGTCCTAAATCCTGTACAGGGGATCTGAAACAAAAAAGTAAAACATATTTTCACTTTGTATAATACTGTGTGTCAGTCGAACTAGAATGAAGAAAAAAAAATTTTTAAATAAAGAAATAGTGATCGATCGAAGGGGAAGTTTAGTTTTTTACCAATATTTTTTACAGTTTTCTGTTTATAAAATAAAAACGTTTAAATATTTTTGGATAATTCTAGTTCAACTAATGAAGACGTTTGTTGTACACGTGCCTGCCAAATTTCATAGCGATTGCTCATCTAGGGCGTGTACGAACACTTTCGAGAATTTGAAAAATGTGGTTTCGAGAAGGTGGTTCCTCCCACTCCCAGTATCATGTTTTGTGAAACTTAAAAAAATATTATCATGTTCAATAAAGTCCGCTCAGTAAACACACCAAATTTCAACATTCTATATTCAATATTTTTCGCATACAAAATTGGTGAAAAATTCTACTTTTTTGGCCTAACAAAGTAGAAACCTTCCTTAACTTCCATATGAATTTCCCGTTGAATTCTCATTTCCATGCCTCTTTCTATTTTACTTTCGAGCTTACATATCGATTCCATACGGCTTGACAGATTTCCCGGGGTTACCATTTATAATTGCTCTAACTTCTTCCCTCAGGCATTTTTTTGGCCACCTACTTTCCTCTATATTCATTATTTCTAGTAGATACCTTATGGCCCTTTTTCATACTTCGCCTTCATTCGTCTGCACTTATAATAATGAATAATTAATATAATCTTATCATGATGACCAGTCATAGTAAGCCATATTAATAAAATGTATTAATAAATAAGGCAAACAAATCAATAGTAATAATAACCATATGGATTTAGCAAATTTAGAAAAAAAGGAACATTAATGTTAAGGTAGTCCTGTAGTTTTGGTCAAATTTTAGGAATTGGCTGAAATCTGACTAAGTATGGTGTAGATATGACTTTCATGGACTGATGCCTAAAAATTCAATTCGATTCACCGTTTAGTTCATGAGATAATTGCAATTAAATATGGGTATTTTTGTACGCGATCCCTATACCTAACACGTAAACCGATAGGAGTTTGCTCGCATTTCTCGATATAGGTTCTTAACGGATCTTCGGGTTTCAATATAAAAACACACGTGTACGCAGTACAGGTGTGGGATTGATTTAAAAAAAATGACAAACTTTGACCGTTTAGTTTCGGAGATATCGACTTACGAAAAATGGTAATTTTATTCCACACCGAACTCGGACCCATCCATCTGTAGGGGAATGGCAACAGTGTACGCTGCAGCCAACTGATCGGCGCGTGGTCTGGGAACTCGAAGCGTACTTTTTCCCGAGTTCTAGTAATTCTGAGACGGATGTGAAATAAATTTATTCTGCAAAAAAATTAAATTTGTTCAATTTATGCATGTATTCATGCATGTATTTGTCTTTGTTACAGCAAATACAATTTAAACTGCCGGCAAAATGTTGTAAATCCACGATCCGGCGTCCTTCAACAGCGAATTTTTGTTGCTGATCGTTGAGGTTGCGGTTATTCTCATCGCGTTTCTTACAGCTTTCAGTCTTTTAGGAAGCATCTTTTTTCTTGTAAAGTTCCCTTTTGGGTTGACATTTTTGGGTCGACATTTGGGTTGACATTTTGGGTGTACAATTTGGGTTGACATTTTCACGTTTTTTTAATTTATATAAAATATTTCGCGAAAGACAGATCGTAGGAAGCTCAACGCTATGACTGCAGGAAAGTCGCGCGGTTGCCACGATTACAGCGTCGCTCTCTATACGTGTATGAGACCTATCTATGTATGAGGTGCGAATGTGTGGGACATATAGAGGGTTCAAGGTCTGTCAAAAATTTACAACCAGCAGCATCGTATAGGCATTGGATGTTACTATACGCTTCGACCGAAACTTTTGGCTCATACGTGTACCTACAGAACTACCTTAATAGTAGTAGAAGTAGCAGTAGTCGAAAAAAATTATCGTAAAAAGATCTTAATAAAAGCATTTAATCATAACGAAAAAATAGTACAGTCAAAATAAAAAATAACAATAGCAATGACTTTAGTATGGGAAAGGAAACATAACGAATAGTAATGACAATGACTACAATTGACATGATAACGGAATCAACAATATTTTTTAAATTGTTAACAAAGCCATTACTTAATTAACGGGAACCATAACAACAATAATGAGAATAATAACGGGAATGAAAATAAAAACGATTTATTCAATATGAGAAAGGTCAAAATAACGAAAACGATAAAAGTAACAAATTATTTTCAAAATAGTTTAAAAAGTAATTAATCAATGAATAATTAGCAAACCTTTTTCTCTTCGTACGAAACAACCAAATTAAATAAAATGATTTTTCTAAATCCGCAAGGCTTTTTCCGGCTGATTTTCTTCAAATTTTCCAAACGATTGCGACTTCAAATTGTTTCCATTTTCACGGAACTATTGCTTGTTCAATGGTTTAAAATTTTTCACGAATAGCTACGAACCTTTTTGCGAGCACGTATGAAAAGTTCCACACCATGGGGGTGACATTTTGGAAACAATAAAGATGAAACTCGTTACGATTTGCGATTGTTGGAGAACGATGAGACGAAGATAAAGAATTGGCAATTAAAGAGAAAGAAGGAATTGAAAAGTGGCGAATGTGTGGAGCGCCATCGGCCCCGGCGTTATTTTCTGTGGACAAGGCTAACCGGTCAATGAGCCCCGAGTATTGGCCCGCGTGCGACCAGCTCGCACCTTCTACACGAGCCAATGTTGATCCCTATGCTACCGCCGTGCTCTTCTTTTCCCCTTCTCTGTTTTATGATTTTTCACCGTGTCCATTTTTACCCGACGAGATACGAAAGTAGCAATTTTACTACCGTCAAGGGCGCGTCGGAATGCGCGCATTGTTGGTATGATTCTTCATATTCAAGAGGAGAGATACCTTCAGGCGAGGAAAAAATGGCTGATTTTCATGATATTTTTTTTCACAAAACATTTCTTTACCATTTTTGAGACTCGGGGTATTTTTTATTACTACTTTTGGCTGTAACTTAGTATTAATTTTCATTAATCTTTATGAAAAAAAAATTGGCGGACGTATGGTACGGTCTTCTAAACGGGCTGCAGCGGAAGTTGTCAGACGGCGTGATACATATCGTCAGGGGGATTAATATGAAAAAAAACTAACGAAGATTTCTCTTTCACTAACACTCATGTGCAGAACATGCACCAAGAAAAAGTGAGAAATGTTGAAAATGAATTAAATGGTATGGTCTGAAACAAAAATTAAATTTTCCGAAGAAATGGCCACATTTTGCAATAAACAAATACTTTTTTTATTGCCTAGAACATTTAGGGTTATGTTTTAGACAATAAGATTAGAAAGATTGATACCAAATTTCATCAGAGTGGGTCGATTAGTTGTTAAGTATAAGGTACCTGCGGGTTATGAGGCCTACCTAAGCGAGATTTGCGATAAAATTAAAAATATTTAAATTAATCGAGGTGTTTTTAATGATAATCGAATTTTCGTATCAACGATAATAAAATATAAACAAAAATGAAAACTTCCACCATAAACAAAAACAAAATTAAATGATTTGGACCAGAGTTATGACCGGTCAAAGTTGAAAAATGCATTTTTTCGTAAAGCTGCGATAACTTGGCTAAAAAAAATCGCACAGAAATTGAACAAAAACCAAATTGTTGGGAAAGATACAAGCTTTCGAATGGTCGAAACAGATTTTCGAAAAAAAAAATTCTGTTCCCCGTGTACCCAAACAAACTCGAGCAAATTTTTTGATTTTATGTTTTGTTTTGTTTAACAACAAATTTCTTTATTTAAACAAAACGAAAAAAATTATTATTAATCAGTCAAAGGTTTACACTACAAAATGCTTTTTTTTTCATTTTTTCTCCGACCATTTTTCACCGAGTTACAGCGGTTTGAAAAAAGGCTATTTTTGGTCGAAAAAATAGTGATCCTTTAAGGGACAACACCACTGTGACGGCTTCAAAAAATCGATTTTTTGAAAACCATCTAGAAAAATCTAAAATACATTTAAGATTAAGATGCCGTTGGACCCAGGTCGAAAACATAATTATTTTCGGAGATATTGAATATTTTGTGAAGCGGTGCAGCGCTCCGTGACGTTCGGGGTCCCGCGCAGCTGCGCGCCTCAGGGTCGGCAGGTATACCGGGATATATAAATTTGAGCAGAGACGATTTGCTGCAGCGTTGTTTGGGCGGCTTCACGCAAAACAACAACGAAAGTTACAACAAATCAGTTTGGGCAATAGCCCCCAAGTGTCAGTCCGGGAGCAAAAAAATCGTCGATATTGCAGCTGATATCGCGGTATTATTATTCAATGATGGCCTGAGAAGCCTCATGAAAGTTTTGGAGACGTTGGGGATAACTATCGGCCCAAATTGTTTCAATTTTTGCGTTGAAACCGACGCAGCGCGGATCGAGCTGGCGGAGCGCTCGCTCACAGATGCTGCAAAAGAGGCAAGAAGAGCCTCTACAAGTTCGAGAAAAGATGCTAGGGACAATGATTTGCTTCTTGAAGGCCAGCTATATGGTGCCGGCATCGCTGATTAAAGGTAGACATTTTTTTTTCCAATTTATCGCATAAATTAACAAACCTAAAACTTTGAACGCGTTTTTCTCAAAACCACTTTTTTGAGTGCGGCACGCAGCAGAACTCGAGCAATTTTTATCCGATCGACTTTAAATTTGGACTGCATCAATAAAACTAGATTATCTAAAGAAGTACATAGGATTTTTTCGATATCTCAATAATAAAAAAAGTTATAGCCTATTTTCGACGAGAAATTTTGCTCGAAAATCGTCCTTTAATTTCGAAAGCGTGCCTATTTTTTAAAAATCCATATTTTTTCAAATCCCTATGTACTTCTCTTCAAAATATCATATTATTAACGAAAACACTCGGTATTTTTTTTCAGATCGACTTTGAAGAGAGTTCTGCTGCGTGCCGCGAACCACTGCAGAGGCAACAGTACCTGATGCGGGAGCTTCCCCAGCATCACCATGAGGCGTGAAAAATTTGAAATTTTTTTTTTATGTATCTTCAATAAGCAACGAACAAAACAAAAAAAATTTCGAATACCTCTTTTTTTTCCAACAAAAAAAAATTCTTGAAAAATGGCAAAAAAACAGGGGGTCACAGTGGTGTTGTGCCTTAATTGTTGCGCTTAGTGTACACACACACACACACACACACACACACACACACACACACACGCACGCACACGCACACGCACACGCACACGCACACGCACACGCACACGCACACGCACACGCACACGCACACGCACACGCACACGCACACGCACACACACACACACACACACACACACACACACACACACACACACACACACACACACACACACACACACACACACACACATATATATATGTATGTATGTAAAATATTTCTTAACATCGAAATTCCGCGACTCGTAGTAAAAATGGGGCGAGGTTCGTGACGTGAATGGCATTTCTCGCGAACGGATTGAGCGGTGCCTTTAAAAATATCCTAGATAAGAAAACGGCCACATCACAAATAGAAGGAGCGCTTGGCGATATACTCGCCTCTCGTTCACGTGACGCCTGTCTGAACGAGCGTATAGTAAATCAAACACGTGGTCGCTCGTACGTATGAATGAGGGCGCGCGTCGGATCTCGCTTCGCACTCAATGGCGGAATGATACACACACACGCACAGACACCCATATATAAACACGCACATTCGAGTTCTCGGAGTATTGCGCTTTACGGTGCAAAAGAGCTGTTATGTGAACATATTCCTTCCGCGCGTTTACTTCGGGCAGGCTACGTAATCTCGCTGACCCCTCAACACCTATCTGTTCACTCTCCATACTGTAGATAAGATTGGCAATTTATTGACAACATTTTTCATCTCGATTCTCTTGATAATTCTTTGGTTTGCGATGGGATGAGTGAACTTAACGGACGCGACGAAGGCAGCGAATGAAAAAAATGAAAAATAATGACTTTCGTTTTATCGAGATATTTCGAGATCTTTCCACAAAGAATTTTCTATACAACATTATTGTTTCTTTTACATATATCATATAGCTCGTATAGTTAGATACAGAGTTGTGAATAATGCATTATTTTGATAGTCCATTACTGTATACATTACAAATTACAAAATTAATGTGTAATGGATATATGTTCCATTACAAATTACAAAAGTAATGTGTAATGGATATACGTTCCATTATAAATTACAAAAGTAATGTGTAATGGACATATGTTTCATTACAAATGACAAAAGTAATGTGTAATGGATGTGTGTTCCATTACAAATGACAAAAGTAATGTGTAATGGATGTGTGTTCCATTACAAATAAGAAAAGTAATGTGCAATAAATGCATGTTCCGTTACAAATTACAAAAAGTAATGTGTAATGGTTGCATGATCCATTACAAATTTCAAAAGGTAATGTGTAATGGACGCATGTTCCATTACAAATTGAAAAAGTAATGTATGATTAATGAGTGCTTCATTACAAAATACAATTACAATAAGGTAATTCGTAGCGGAGAATATTCCATCACAAATAGAAAAATTGCCGTGCTCACATTAGAAATTTGCACATTGCTATCTCATTATTTTATTTCGCTAATTGCAATTTGTTTTAAGTAAATTCGTTTTTCTTCTGCATAAAACTCGACAACACAAAAAAAAGGTTTATACAAGCCAGATTTGTATCATCAAAAAAATTACTTCTCAATACAAAGTCATGATCTCCCATACTTTTATGTGCACTCTTTCAGAATCCGGGGTCAAAATTGAGTTTTGTGCATTAGAAAAATAAATATGGCCGTTAAAAAAACCTCGTGTTACAATTATAACGACAGAAGCGAGAAAAAGATCGAGAGAGAAAGAGAAAAAAGTGGCTAAGATGATGTTTCATGTATCTCACGAATCCGCAGAATAGGCGGAAGAAATTATACTTAACACAATTATAAGCATTCTAATAAAATATACGTAACCTAGCTAATAATAAAAGATGTAAATAATAATATAAGTAATATAACAAAAATGAATACAAGTTACTGAAACAAAACATGTCGCTTTATATAGTTTCTGCATGATATACCTATTTTATTATTTCAGATAACTATATAGATCGTTTGAAATTTATAACTCCTTGAATGGATTGTTCAGTAGACCAAACAATTTCGATCTATTTGAATTTGAAGTGGAGTTTTATAAGTTTGCAACGCGTAATCTGTTACACGTTGCTTTTATAATCGATATCTATTATCAATTGATAATAATAATAGTAATTGCTCTTTGCATTTATTCATGGTATATTACTTTTTCAATGCTCAATGAGGCACGCATTCATTACACATAATTTTTGCTTTTTTAAAGAGGAAGCTTTGTGATAAAAAGAATTTGTTTTCCAGTTTTCAATGTTAATGCTCGAAAAATTCTTATATATCTCAAAACTTCGAAAAATCATGCGAGACAATATATCATATCAGATCAATTTCAATATGCAGTTTTTTTCATTATTTGTAACCAGCTTTTGCTTGCAACTTCGTCCATGTCTTTAAAAGTATCGACTTTTTCATGTAGATAGCTTTGTCTGTGTAAAACAGCAAGGTGAAAGTAATGTGCGAACTTCTAATTTGAACGTTTTTCGTCTGCATTATTGAGTTTCAAGCAAAAAAAAATGAATTAGTCTTGAAAGAACTTTTAGTGAGCGAAATTAAATAATAAGACCCCAACTTTTAGCAAATGTGCAAATTTCTAATGCAAGCACGGCAATTTTGTTATGTATAATGGAATATTCTCCACTATAGATTACGTTTTATCAATTGTAATTTGTCATCGAACATGCATCCATTACAAATTACTTTTTAAAATTTGTAATGGAACATGCATCCATTACTCATTACTTTTTGAAATTTGTAATGGATCATGCAACCATTGCACATTACTTTTTGAAATTTGTAATGGATCATGCAACCATTGCACACTACTTTTTAAACTTTGTAATGGATCATGCAACCATTACACATTACTTTTTGAAATTTGTAATGGCACATGCATTCATTGCACGTTACTTTTCTCATTTGTAATGAAACACACATCCATTACACATTACTTTTGTAATTTGTAATGGAGAACTTATCCAATATACATTATTTAAAGTAATGAGTAATGCATTATTTTAAAATTACTATTTTCACAACTCTGGTTAGATATCAATATCAACGCAAATGACTATTTGCGCTTATTTGTTTTTTTTTGTCGTGCTGTTATGAATGTCATTGCTCAAGATGTGTGCTGTCATCATGGTGTAGTTGTCGCAATATTTTTTTATACATTATTTCCTTCCCAGAAATATATGCAGGCTGAGTCACGAGAAACAGAAAACCTGAATATCTCAGTTGGGTTTGAAAATACGAAGTATGTGCATATCGGCATTTAAATGGTTTAGAAGGACGCACATGGCTATCATGATTAATTTTGTTTATTTCATTTTTCTTCGGTTTTTTCAAGGTCATCAACGTTTCTGAAAATGGGATGGAAATTTTTTCCCCCCTTGAACATTGTAGCCGACATCCAAACGAATCCAATCATGTATCCTTCAAATGACCATCAACCCAGAAATATTTAAAAAATAATTAAACGTGTAAGAGTTTTTTCTTCTTTATTTCTGTTACGGTAAATCAGGGTTTCCCAACCTGTAGGCCTATTCTGTAACTCGTTATGTCTCGGTAACGACAGTTTTCGTTATCGTTCGCTAGCGACAGCCAATAAGAGGCCCCCTTTCGTCTTTGAACGTGCATGCGATTGGCTGTCGCAAGCTAACGATAACGAAAACTGTCGTTACCGAGTTATAACGAGTTACAGAATAGGCCTACTGGGGTCCGTGAGCATGTCCCAAGGGGTCTGGCGACAACATGAATAGAGATAAAAAATTGACGAACGAGGCCTAGGTGGTCCGCCATTAAAGGGGGAGGGGGGAGGGGTCGGGGGGTCCGCCGTTAAAAAAGGTTGGAGAAGGCTACGCTAAATGATTCCTTTGAGCTGGGTTACATTCAAATGTATCACAATAACACAACAGAATAACACGTTCGGTGATGACGGGAGATTTAAACACCTTCACCTATTCGTATGTGCATCAACGTGTTTATCGGCGACTTATTACTCTGAAGATCTTTGTGCTATCAGATTTCTGAAGTTTCTAAAATTTATAATCTATCAGCGTATCGACAGATGTTTCACAATGCATTACTCGAAGGAAGAAAAGATCGACATGATTTTCATTTATAGAGAAAGTCGGCAGTATTTATTCAATATCTCTGGGTAGAAGATCATAATATGTTACATGGTTGCATTTTTTTGGATGCCGGCTACAGTGTACACGGGGGAAAAATATGACACTCTTTTAAAAAACTTTGATGACCTTGAAAAAACCGACCAAAATATATTATGATAGCCATGAGCATCCTACCAAATCATTCAAATTCCGATATGTACCTTCGTATTTTCAAATCCAACAGAGGTATTCAGGTGTTCTGTTTCTCGTGACTCACCCTGTATATACGGACCTGCCTTGTGACATCGATAATTTGTGAAGTAGTATTTTGTGATTGACATTTATTGAGGTTGGTTGTCATTAATATTTTAATATCAAATAATAGAATGAATAACAGTGATACTATTCTACCCCATAAGAAATACACTGTTATGTATTTCTTATGGGGATAAACTTCCGAAAAGCAGAAACCGAATTTCGATCTGAAATTTGGTATCAATTTAATTTTACTTTTAATTTTTTTTTAATTTTAATTATAAATTTTACCTGCATTTTAATATTTTAAGAGATCCCATCAAAGAATTTTTGGCGACGCGGCATACTTTTTGGCATATCGATTCTTTATAGTTGTATTTTCACCGCGCTCCTACTATATCTATAGCTGAAGGGCCCAGCTTTTGCTATACCTATATATGTTACCGAGCTCTCCATTTTGTGCGAATAGTTAAGTGGGGTCCGTGGAACACTGGTATGGACGCGGTACCTCGGATGTGCGTGTGCAATGGTGGGGTGAGTAAAACACTAGTGTCGGTGTGGGTCACCTCGGATGTGCGTGGAATATGGAGATAGACAGAGAGCATCGTAGATGCATTGTTTCGTTTTTCCACAGTTCATTTTTTTGCAGGTGTTACAGATTTCTAGGGTTCATATATTACCTTTAAATCGTTTTGGGATTTGTTTGCTTCTCTAGTTTCTAGTACCAATTTTTAATTTTTCGAATTTTGTATGATATTTTAAATCTTTGCTTGGATGTTATACTTTTAATTTTTTGTAATTTTACATGGTACCTTCTTATAATGGTTGATAACCGACGGCTACAGTGATGGAGGGCCAGTTTCTACCGCCCAAACTTGATGAAGATCTACACAATGCGGAGAGCGCGATAGGCATAGTCAGAGCTGAACCCGTCAGTTATAAATATAGTAGGAGCGCGGTAAAAAAAGTTTCAAAAGTCAATCTCTCGAAAACTATGACGCGTTGCCAAAAATCCGTTGACGGGATCTCTCAAAATCTTAAAACGAAGGTCTGTGCCGAATTTCAGATCGAAATTCGGTTTCCGATTTTCGGAAGTATACCCAAATTGTTATTTGCTGCATTGTTACTACATAGTTATTGCAGACGAAGTTTCATGGTCGTGTTATCTCGCGCCGCGGCGATATAACTTGGCCCCCAAAATCGTGCGATTTGACGCCATTGGACTTTTTTCTTTATGTACGTTACGAGTATACGTTTTACTACGTTACAGTGCCAGTATTTACACAAATCAGAAACATCTCCGACTATTGACATTGTTGTATCCGTTGGATAACCTGCGACGCTATCACACCAGAAACTATTCGAAGGTCAAGAGAAAAATGTGTCGAGGCTAATGGCCATCACTTCGAACATTTGTCACAATAAATGTTCTGCATAAAAAATCGATTACATTATTCCGATATCCTTATTATCAATACCATCAAGAATGCCCGTTTTTACACGTGTATTTTGGTGAAAAATTATTTAAAGTTCATGATATCAACAGTCGCTCGATTCGTCCGAATATAAGGTACAGTGTATCAATTAAAAAAGAAAACATGTTCCTCTTGGAAAAAACGGTGACTGGGGGTTGCGAAGCGATCCCTAGAGAGGCCGCTGGGTCGAGCGTTAGACAATGCTCTCTTTCGCTCTGACCCAGACCGCTGGTTCGAACCACCTGCGCCTGCCCCGACAAAGCGCCAACAGCTGTTCAGGTGAAGAGGTTTTGGGGCGAACTGTAATGTGAGGAGGGTCATTTTGATGAAAGCTCTCCAGCTCTGGGGCGGTTTAACGCGTTTTACCGGCAACAGCCGAGTCCGAACAGCACGAAGAACCACAACGCTCCCGGGCCGGGTGGGATTAACATCTACGGGTAGAAGAAATTCATGGGCACCCCCACCCATCTGGCCCCCATTTTTCCGTCGTTCATCGATGGGATAGTGTCAATCCCTGCGGGGCTGGCAGAGGGAAGGACGGTGCTACTTCCCAAAAAAGGAATCCGTCTCGTCCGGAGAACTACCGCCGGATAACATGTTTGAATGCGCTCTATAAGATCTTCACAAAGATACTTTATAAGCGTGTTTTACGCGAGATCGAGCTTACATGGCGGGAGATATACGAACAAAGAGGATCCAAGAGGGAGCTGGGAGGTTGCAAGGAGTATCTGCTGGTGGACCGCTGCATCACACAAGATGCGGTTCAGCACATGCGTAATCTCCCAGTCACTTGGATGGACTACAGTAAGGTGTTTGACACTGTCAGCCACAAATTTATTATCCACATACCCGAACGCCTGTCGGTGAGTCCTTACATGGTATGATGTATTAAGCAACCCATGCCGCTCTGAAGGACACGCTTCACAGTTAAAACTAGTGAAGGCAACGTGTCTACTAAAGCGGGGGGGCTTGAGATTTTCTTAAACATCGGAGCGACGTACACGCGGGCGGCTGGTATGGACTTTGGGTTGGACAAGTGGGCTGATCTTCATCTCAGAAGAGGGCGGTAGGGAGGGCAGAGGGTGTCGCGGCGTATGTTCGGCTGGCGGACGGGAGCGTCTTCAAACACGTGGATGCTGGAGGGTCTTGCCGATACCTTGGAATCGATTAGCGCTTTGTCCAAGACGCTGAGGGTGTCAAAAAGGGCCCCTGCAGCGAGTATAGGCGGCGTCTCAAACGGATCTAGAAATCAGATTCGTCTGGGAAAAACTAGATCACAGCCACCAATATGCTCGCTGTCCCGGTCCTGCTCTACTCATTTGGCGTCGTCAAATGGCGTAAAGATCAGCTTAAGGCGTTACCCCCATTTGTAGCACAAAAAAGGCCTTTTTATGATTTTTTTTAAAGAAAACTACAAAACTTTTTTAATCGATCAATATACCATCTTAAAGAACACATCTTGAAGAACTTTCAGTAATTTTTTTATTGAAACATATTACATTGTTTAGTGGCAAATGGCCGTCAATGAAATAATGTTTTTATATGCACGGTTTGCGGTGACCAACATTGCGGCGAAGTGGATCATCTGAAAAAAAATGCGGATGGATTTAGTCAAATATAAGTATAAACTAGTCTTTAATCGAAGGATTTTAAAAAATATTCATTTTTCACAAAATGGCGGACAGTCAAAGTTAATAGTTCGATTTTAACGAAAAAAATCGAACGATTAAAGACTACATTTTTATGTATTAAATAAGCCTGCACAATTTCAAGAAGATCGGTTCATTAGTGTTCGAGTAATCTTGGTCACCGACTTCAGAAATGCCATTTTGAGAAAAACGCGTTTAAAGTTTCCATTTCAGTTTACACGAAGAAAATATTTTTTTTTGTAAACTTACATAGTCATCTATTCCGGGCCCATGCAGAAGTTCTTCCGCCGACGATGCCGCTTGCAAAACGGAAATTTGGTGTTGCCTTCGTAACATTCTTCCTTCACGAGTGCTCTCGGCCGCACGTCTCTCTGCCAGTGCAATCCGTGCTTCGTCCATTTTATCAGCGTATTCGTGCGCGTTATATCCACACCTCACTCCGATTGAGTTCAAATAAAATAATAATGATTTTGAACCTTCGTTGAATAGTCCAACGGCAATATAAGCTGCTAAATTTACAACGATTGCTCCACTCGAGACGATTTTTGGGCTGATTTTCCAAATAAGTTGGTTGAAGCTTTCGTTGTTATTTTGATTGAAGCCACCGACGCATCTTTCGAGTAAAATTTCCTTACTCAGATCGTTGTATATAGGTCTGATGGCATCCAATACATTTGATGGAAGTGGTTTGTAATCGTGTTGGAAAGCCTCGTTTCTCGCCTGAGCTCGTTGATACGAACACCACGATTCTTCACCGGTTGGACATCTCTCATGGTGTGGATTTCCATCGGTTGAACTGTAATGATCGAAGGTCGCCCATATTGCCTCATGCATATCGTGAACAGAAGCAGAATGGCGTCGAATAGCAAGTCCATAGTACACAGTGAGCTTGTCAATAAATTTTCCTGTCAGCTGTCCTTTACCACCAAGCTTTTTGGTTTTTTTTTTACTAAATTACGAGGGCGGGATCCCATACGCTTTTGGACGTGACCGATGCATTCTTTTTTTATAACTTCTACGTCGTCATAAGGATGAGAATTTACTAGCCCAGTGTACGTTTTCGAATCTCCGTCTCCAATATAGTAACGGTACAGGACATTATATTTTTCTATTGAACGCTTGAAGATTTCGATAACGGAGTCCACCTCCACTTTTCCCGAGGAGCCTTCGTGATTTGCACTGCAGTTATCTTTGTGTGTTTCGTACCATTCTTCGTAGTCCGCATCATTTAGCTTATGTTTCCACGATTCACACATTTTACAATACGCACTTTTTACCACAAGATCAAGTACTTTTCCACTGTAGTAGCCTATGACTGATGTGACTCCGAACAACGACGTATATCCTTGCTTCCTCCAGGATCCATCTCCGGAAACTGTTAATTGAGGAGTTGCATCCCCTTCTGCATTAGGTGTATCTTCAATTTCTTCTCGTACGGCTTTTTTAAATATTACATCTGCACATGTTTTCACAGACTCATAAATACTTTTCAAAATTATTGAATATGTAATCTCGGTAAGAAACCTTGGCATGTCCATAAGTCCGCAAAATTTTTGTGCTCCAGCCAATCCTATGCCGAGAACTCGCATGGTGAATATAAATCGACGATTTATTTCATACGAATGTTCCAAAAAAGGAGAAGATGGTATCAAATTATCTGCACATGAGTCACATTTCACAACGATTTTGAAGCCTAGTCCTCTTCCACTTGCCGTTTCAAATGTAATATTTCCATTACACGTTTTGCACTTCACTAAATTTGAAATAGCAGCAAACACAACCCAAAAGTTCAAAATCCGATATTCAATATTAGGACTTTGATTCACAGTCATATCAATATTATTTTTCAGTTTCTTCGCAGACGTGCTGAAACTTTCAGTTTCCGTTTCGGCCAGGTTGGGGTTAAAAACACCCTTCCTTTTTTTTTGGTCGAGATTTCCGTAAATTATCACTGCTTCTTGTTTGTCGCGAACCTTTTTTTCGATCCATTTTTGAATGTAAAATGAATGAAAACTGCGCTTATAATATTATGAACGGCGGAATATACGTCTTATATAGTCGAACTTTCGAGCTACGCTGACGAGTTTAGACCTTAACAGACAACGAAAATACGTTTTTATAAATTCCAGTCTATTATATGAACGTTGTGAATGCCAGGTATGCGACCCTTTTCATTGAACAATGCATTGAAGGTCGGAGGGAGGGTCGAGCGCGCCAGACGGCAGACTAGCCGGTCGTTTACACAACGGTGTTACATCCGTATCTTATTGTCCAATTTTTTCCGATTTAAGTCCTTCAAGATTGAACTCATTCGACCTTTATATTACAAAGCCATACATTCCTTTAAATTGCGACACCTCACATTGCGGAACGCAGAGTTTTTAGGGCAATCGGAATTCCTATTTCCCCACAATACTGACGACTTATTCAGCAATTTGCGAAGCGAATGAACTTCAATGAGGACTCGGAAAAAGCCACAGCCGCTCAGCCTATACGTATTTCAAAATTCGTTGATTAGCGACAAATGTTCACACAAAAATCGAGGTGCAACCTACCATCGAGTTGCAACCAAATTCGACAGTCTCTCGCGAATCTTAGGACTGAGCGGAGCTCAACAGAGGCCGAGGCTCTTTGTACCCTGAGTCTTTTTCCGTGCCCTAAGAAGTTAGTTCCGAGTACGCGTCTTCGATTCTTAGCGATCAAGCATCACTACCCGAGGGTTAAGTGAGGCACTGAGGTGCAGCATCTCATCACGCTTCGCAGGCTAAAAAGAACTCATTATTAGTGTGTAGAAATAATAATTCGTTCAACAAACCTCTCATCAAAAAAACCCAACTTGTAGTTTGCGTACGTGAGTGTCGTACTATTGCACTGTCTTCGAGGAGACCCGAACGTCCAGCGTCAGCACGGTATCAAATTATAAGCTCACCGAATCGTAAGTCCAATCAACCCGTATTTAATGTAATAATTTCCAACTTTGTCAAACCGATTTAACCAATGAAAGGAAACTGCGATGATAAACAAAATTGTCAATAATAAATTTCCTTATCGAAATTGTAACCTCCATTTCCAATTTCTCAAACCTTGATAACAAAATATATACATATATTTCTAAAGAGCATACTTTGTCTCTTTATTCAATTGGCCCAAGACCCTTACATTAACTGACTAGATAGGTGCGCTAAGCGCTTTAATAGCTAACCCGAAAAATATATTTAGCGATAGATCGGAAGACTCCAAGTCTAGAGTCATTCCAAAATCATTCTAAGCCCGCTCAGTAACACGAGCGGGTACCACAACGGATTCTTCTCTTTCAACGCTCATATCTCAGTCAATTTTGTTCGGATCGACTTGAAATTTTCAGGACATATTCTCAGATACTTGTACTTCAAAAAAATGCAATAAAAAAAATCGATTTTTTCAAAATCGCAAGTGGGGGTAACCCCTTAAGCAGCTGGACATCGGCACACGCAATATAATGATCATCCAGCGGAGTGTGCACCCTCGATCTTCCACCCCGTGCCGTTATGTACTGCGTCAGAGCGGCGGACGTGGGCTCTTAGGATTGGAGTGTCTCCATGCCCCCATCGTTCTCAGAATAGCAAACGATGTAATAAGGAGCACGGAACCGCTCCTGAAAATCGTGCATCAGAACGAGCTTCATGGGGTGGGGGCATTTCTTCATACGGCGGCCGCTCGTGCGGCAGCGACCCATGGTTTCAAGTTTCACCGGCGCTGGTGTGGCGCCTTGCCAACGGATGCCGTCGCGCGGTTGCCCGAGTCCCGACGTCGGTGAGTAATCAGGGCTGCCGAGCAGACTGTCCTGACTGGGTCCCTCACGGGTCGTCCGGTGTCACTGGCCCAGGTCGGGGTCACTGGGCGATTCGGGAAGTAGCGCTCCCGGGGCTCTGAGCTCAGTCTAATTCCGGGGTGTGAGTGCCTGTGCCTCGGATGCGAGATTACCTGGATGGAAAAAGCGGTGGTCGTCGCAAACGGCCTCCCAACGATTCCATTGGAGCCGGTGCGCGGGTGTACATAAGTCCTCTCACCCCGGTATCGAGGAAGGCCGGGGTGGACCTTTGTAACCGACCACACTCGTGGGAATAAAAAAGGAAAGACAACAAAACATAAAAGAAGCAAAAACCGGAACGGAAACGACGACGGCGCAAGGCGCAAAGGATAAGGCAAAGAACACGCAGAAGATTGAAGGCATGTCGAGATGTTCGAGTGTAGCGTCGACCGTTTCTGAGGGAGGACGCTCCCAAGGAAGCGTGAAGCACTCACGCGAAGAGCTCATTTTCAATAGTGATTCGGCGGAGTCCCCCGGACGTGGGGGCACTCCAAAGACTCTTGCCGCAAAACGAAAAAGGGCTGGACTCCAGTCGAAAAAGAAGAGCGAGAGCTGGATCGAGGACGCGTTCCTAAAGCCAGCGGACAAGGCACACGAGGCGATTGAAGCGACAAGCACACCCGCAGAGGTAGAAGAACAGGAGGTGGAGAAGGAGCTAGTGATCACGGACGAAGCTATGGCAAACGAAGATACGGAGGCAGCTGACCTGGAGCATTGGCTCGACGATCATAGGACGAAGCTGGAGAACTTCATGTTCCAGGAGACCAATAAAATAAACAGGCCAGCAACCAGGTGGTTCCTGGACAAGATTGCCCAGTACGAATTCCAAATTCGACGCGAAAGGAGACACGTGAACGACTGGCGCAGGAAGGCGTACGCCACGGCAAAAGAGGTCGATGGCCTCGAACGGGAGCGGGACGAGGCAAGATGGAGGGCGAGGCAAGACGGAGGGCGGAGGAGATGAAGGGAGAGAAGAGAGAGGCGCTTTAATGAAGCGACCCGGAGACTGGAGGAGCTCCACAAGGATAAGGAAAAGGAGATGCCGCGGCAGACGTACGCGTCTGTCGTGGGGAAGAGAAACATCGGCTCGACTGATGGTGCGCAAGCACCATCGGTCGGGCCAGTCACGTTGGGGAGAAAATCTCCTCAACCAAAGACAGTGACTGTGTTGGTCCGACCATCCAGCGGGGAATACGATAGAGGCGTGCAGGAGGTCCGAAATGATCTCCTTCGCGTCCTTAAAGAGCACCGTAGTACCCTGAAGCTAGCGTCTGTTAGGCAGACGCGCAAGAAGGGCATAGTGGTCAACGTCGCCTCTACGGAGGATGCCGAGACCATTACTAGTGCATACCTTAGCGGCATGAGCCTCACGGCAGTGATTGCTGCTAAGCGGACACCATCGGTGATAATATACGATGTGGAACTTGAAGTGAGCAAAGAAAACCTGAAGGAGGACTTTGGACCTGAAGGAGGACACGAAAAACTTCCTCAGGCATTTGAACTAGGAGGAAGCTGTCCTGAATGAGGCAGTCTCCTTCATGCACTGTTTCAAGAACAAACAGGGGTTGAAAGATTGGGTTGTCCAATTGCCCATGCGATACATGGAAGGAGTTCTCAAGCGGGGACACGTGTTCCTCATGTGGGGCTCATACAGGACCCCCGAGTATCTTAACTTTACTCGGTGCTTCAAGTGTAGTGGCTACGGCCACATCGCGAAAAGCAGTGCTCCAGACCAAGTCTGCGAGCACTATGGATCGAAAGATAACCTGCGGGACACCTGTCCGGTCAAGGAGACACCAAAGTGCGCCAATTGTACGCGGTGTAGAAACAAGGACGCGGCGCACTCCGCGAGGAGCAAGCTGTCCCCGGAGTACATCCGAAACGTCGGATTGTACCGGGCACAGCTTGATGACACTTGATCTCAACACTGAACTATCTGGTTGGCATGTTTCTTGTATCGTTCGCTCTTGGCAACAGTCAAGAGCGACGATTTTTTGTCGTTAAATATATTTTTACATTTGTACCGTGTAGCGCTAAGTGTTGAGTGTTGTGACCGTTCCTAGCCTCGGCCAGTGAACGTGACAATTTTTTTGTGTTGTTTTTCGCCTTTTATGTATGTTTTCGCCTCTGGATTCTTGAGAACCGCGGGGTCACGGCCCTGTGGTATGTGACTCTTTCGGCAGGAGGGTTCCTGCAGTCTGACTCCTACGGGACGAAGCCTGTGGAAATCTCGGTGAGCGGCGACACCGCCGTTCCAGGTTGCCTACCACGGACGTCGGGGCGGGATTCGCAAAGTGTAGTGGCACGATTATGTGTCACGGAGACCCCACCAGTGATCTAAATTGGTGCAATGAAGGCTGGGAAGTCACCGACGAGTAGTCGGTCCAGCCGCGAGGTTGGACTCATGGGGGCAACGGTTGGCCGCATACTGGCAAGGGATCTGTTAGGGGTTGCGACGGCTGAGCTGCGCACCAACAGCTCGGGCAGCAACCTGCAGAGCTGTTAAGGTGCCGGTAAGTCACTCGGCTTCACCAGTAGTTGCACGAGGATCCGCATCCGAATGTAAACTGGGAGGCTTGCATATGCTCGTCGCGTGGTCGGGCGTATCTCGACCCCAAACCAGTAGGATTCGTGTTGTTTAAGGCTACTGGCCAGGTACAGCACGTTCAATCAAATATGCAGTCTCCGGGTAAATCCATCGCCGTAACGCGGCCCTAAGGGTGTTGAATTACCATCTACGACACTCTTATAGGATAGACCGGGAGCCCGTTCCGCCTTATTTACCAGGAGGTATTAAATCCGTTGTCGTGTGAGAGAGGTGCAAGATTTATTGGAATTTCTCGTTCGCAACCATCGAGCCGCTTCAAGCGACTAAGCCCGGTGTTGTCCTCTTCGATTTCGACGACAAGACGATACACGCCATCAAGTTCTCGGCGGCGGCCGAGGTGAACGTGCCGCAAAATGGAGAGGAGAAACGGCTAAAGTATCAACCTCTCCTGGCTGAGGTACGTCGTCTGCACCGCGGATTCAGGGTGACTCCCGCTGTCCTCATCATCGGCGCGCTTGGGGGGATGAAGGTGTATTTTGTATCAGGCCTCGCCGGCATACCAGTTTGCAAACCCAGTGTCCGGTTGGTAGCAGGTAGGATGCAGAAGGTGGTCATACGTCCCTCCGTTTACTTGGGCACCACGATTGTGGACTGTGGGTGGTAGCCACTCATTCACCCTCTGGTTTGAGGGAGCAGCTATCGCAGAGCGATGTTTTATTTTTCTCGTGTCTTTTTGACTGGGCAGCAGGCAAGTTTGTGTTGGAGCCCTCGACTGTCGCCCAGTGTTATTGTTTCGGTCTAGATTAAGATCGAGCCTAACCCCCGGGGGGTAGGTGAATGTTTCCCAGTGCAAACTGAGCAAGTGCATTGCCCAGAGCAATAAAATTTATTATACATATTGATAATATTATGATTATTCTTTTTTATTCACTTATTGATAATAATAGAAACATTGCTACAAATAATATTCCACAGCAACGGAAGATGGTACGTGGCCAAAACAATACCGCAGGGCAGGAGTAGGAGGGCATTATAAACGGCAACCCATCAAAATAGAGGAAAAATATATTAAAAACAATGGAAAACGTAGGTGAGAGGGCAATCTGGCAATCTGCATGGATTGGAAATGTAAGGGAGCGCGGAAGAAAAATATAAACAGGCATGAAAATGAAAATTGAACAAGAAATTCAAGAGAATCAAAGGAAACGTGGGCGAGGATAAAATGTGGAAATATCCAAAAAGACGGGAAAAAGGGTATGTCGACGCCAAATGTAGAAAATGCAAGTAGGAGATAAAATATTTGAGAACTATTTGCGAGTGCACGGTAGTAAAGGGAACAATACACCAAGAAATAGGAAATAAACTGGAGTAACGATTGGAAAATAGCAGGGGGTTAGCAATTGACCGGAAAATAGAAGCGCAACTTAAAATGCAACCGGCAAAGCAACTATGCGATTACATAAGACAATTCGAGAAACTAGCATCTAGGATAGATACAAGAAAAACAATGTGAAATAATGAATGTATATGAGAACGGAGGGGCATTTATGTAAACACCCTTAAAAAGGGTATACACCGAATAAAATACTACTACCACAACAATATTTCACAACAACAAAAATAATATTTATATATCCAACCTTAATATTGACATATTCAATCTTAATATTGATATATTCAATATGCCACAGGAAGTAATCGATGTTTCTTGAGGTTGGTTGATGTTAATATTTGAATAAAAAACAATGAAATGAATAACAGTGATATGACTGTTATTTATATTTTATTTTTTATTAGGATATTATAGAATAAAAATAATAATACTAATAACAACAATATACTATTATTGTATTAATAATTATGTGAGTGAATAAATAAAATATCAATAAACTTAAGAAAAGCCCTGACTCTGCCTGTAACGCTAGAGGTGTTTCCCTGCCGGCTACGATGATGTGTTTTTGTTTTGTTTCACCATCACCGGCACGTAACAGTCGCCAATGCTATGTCGCTATGAATGACATGTGTCAATGCTCTCAATATGGATGAATCGACAGACCCAGCAGCAAAGAAACGTCGATGAGCCGGAGAGCGGCAACAAAGACGGCGAGCACGTCAAAGCCAACGCATGTTGATCAGCGGTAACAATTTTCAATTGTTGGTGACTGGAAAAAGTCAATAAATCCATATAAAAAAGTTACGAATTTACTTCTTTAGCTCTCAATATGGATGAATCGACAGACTCAGCAGCAAAGAAACGTTGATTAGCCAGAGAACGGCAACAAAGATGGCGAGAACGACAAAGCCAGGAGACGCTTGATCGGCTTCGCAGAGAAGACGCTGCTCCACATGCTTTAAATAGAGCAAATGAAGCACCTGAGCAGTCCCAGGCAAGAAGAGTGGAAGATGTTGCTCGACATGCTTTAAGGTATTCCTTTTACGGAGGGTCGTATTTTGTGGGGGCATAAGGCGGGCTCTTCTGAATCATTGGTGAATTATAGTGGCGCTGAATAACAATAAGTCACAATTAGCCAGCTATTATAGCCAATGATGAACTGGATAAACAAAATTCGCCCAAATTTTGTAGTTTTAGACAATTTTACATTTTCTCTAAAAAGTAGCGACTACGAAAATTCTTCTGCTAGACACATTTTTCTAAGTTTTATCATTAATATTTTCTTCAAACATTTGGTGACTCTCCGTTTTTATTGTCGTTACGGAATTTTTAGATGTTTTTACACGCGTGGGCCGTTTACATCACACTACGAGAGTTATTTAGTGTATTACTTATTAGATAAAAATGTGGCCAGCGTGTCATCTCCATAAAGCGCAGTATAAATCAATTTTTAGAGTCATAAGTTTTCGTTGAAAGTTCGGTAACTGCTTGAAATTTTACCAGTATGTATTTTTACTTGATTATAGACAAAAATCAATTAATTGTTCGGGTTCGTGAAAGGAATACCTTAACCGGGTATCCCTCTCTGGAAGCCGAATTAAAGGGTCAGAATGATGCATTTTTTTCTAGTAACACATTGGTGGGTATAAATTAATTTTTTCCAGCATGTCGTACACATGTTTGTGGTGACAATGTAATTTTTTCGGAAAAAAATGGTTCAAAGTGTTTGCGGTGCTGCAGTTGGCGTTGCAGTCCTCCAGCGGCGAGGCCCGAAACAGCGGGATCTCTACCAGGCTCAAATGTAATCTGAAACGAAAACAAAAAAAAAACAAATTCTTCAAATACTTACATCTACAATTTACTTACTTATCATCATATACAATACTTACATCTACAACAACTTACAATTGGATCGTGAACCCATAGTCAGGGTTCACGATCCAATTTCCGAAATTTCGAATAATACGAAAATCGACAGCTTCTAACAAAACCTAATTTTTCTCCTGAAAAACTGCATGCTGAAGTCGTTGTTATTGACAAGGGGGCGTACGCAAATTACGTAACGCAATTTGGGAGGGGGGTCCGGCCAGACGTTACGGTCTACGTCCGTCCGGGGAGGAGGGGGGGTCAAGGTTTGCGTTACGTCACGATTTTAGGACTGCCAGAAATAGCAAAATGTCTGCATGTTTAAGTTTTGAATTTAAAACTTGCGCGCCATTTTACCGTGAAAAGTTGACAGCTTTCCATACGAAATGTCAGTTAAGGGGAGAAGTCACAGTGCAAGAACATGCACAGTAGTGTTCCCAATTTCCCCAAGCACAATTTGAAGAAAAACATGTTGGCGTTTTATAATTCTTAAAAGTACATGTATTCAAAAATATGTTGGTAACATATTCATTCACAAGTCCGAAAATTGACGGAGTTACAGTCACTTTAGTAAGAACAGTTACGCGACCGGTTAGTGCCCTCAGTCCCCACAGGTGTGGCATCGTTCACAAAAGATGAAGTGCAGGCTCTTATTATTTTGTGGAATATAATGAAGATGAAGAATCGTCATATCGCCGCGACTAGATACCTTAATGTAAGGATCAATATTCTAGAAAAAAAAACATAACTTTACATCAAGAAAAACGGAACGAAAACTTTGAACGCGATGTTCTCGAAACTACTATTCTTTTTACATTTTTGTAAGCGCTGTGATTAAGGTTGAACGTAGCCGATTTAAAAAATGTTGATCATAATTATTTTTGAAGAGCGCTCGGATACAAAAAGCGCTATGCAAATAGAAAAAAGTTGGGGAATTGGGCGTTACCTAATTTGTGTATGCCCCCCAAATGGTTCATTCAATTAAAAAATGCGACCGTGAAACGAAAGTGACTAACGTTTGAACGCTAACTGTGCAAATTTCAGTCATTAGTGTGAAAGTTACTCAAGATATCAATCTCGCCGTGTCAAGGCATGTAGTTTCGAGATAATCGCGTTCAAAGTTTTAGTACATATTTTACACGTTCTTGTCAAATATTTCCACCTTAAAACTGAAAAAACGACTTTTTTAAAGTTTGTTTAAGCGCTCCTTCGCAGCGCTTAGCCCGCCAAGAGCGTCAAAGTCAAGCAACACGTGACGAAGCAATCAATTACGGACAAGTTCAAGTTGCTCAATAAAATTGCGGTCCAATAAACACCACTTGCCAGTTCTGTGGTTCGAAAAATTTCATTGCCCAGCTGATGGAAAATTCACAAACCGTTGCCGCAAAGGAAAAGTCAAGCCCCTAGAGCCTTTAGACGAAAACGACGTGGAAAAGTCGTATCCAGGTTTAATGTGAAGATTGTTATCCGATCAGAATGATTCCAATCGAACAAATTTGCGCGACAACATCCGTTCATACAATAGTGCACTGTCGTTTTCTGACATGGGTGCTAAATTCATTGATTTCCGTGCAACAGGTCAAAATGTCTTCAAAGTGCATGGCCAGACGATCACCGAACTTCACATTACCAGCCTATCGATGCTTAAACACCATAGTTTGCTCAACTTTAACTCTTGGGTAGTATACAAGCTACGGAAATTCATCATAACCAAATGAGCAATGCAATCCACGGCTCCTGGACCATTTGGATCGTTATTTTCGAAACGACAATCAGCCTGCAGAAACGTTCACAACGATGCGAGAAATCAAAGCACATGCCGTACAAGCAGCTGTCTAAGCTGGAGAAGAGCTTCCAAGTGTAAACATGGTTTTCAAACGACACCATTAACAAACGACGCCCAACGGTGCCCCGAAACAGAAGAAAAAAATCAATATTGGCTGAAAAAAATTCAACTAAAAAAAACAAAGAGATGTGAGAGAATTACATTTGAACTGCGTGTCTTCGACAAAGTCGAACATCAATAAACTGTGATTATAGTCAAGTGTCATTTAGTGTTATAGTTTGCAATTTCAATTCGATTTATTCAGTGACTTTCTAACAAGCTTTCCTCCAAATTTGGGGGCGAAGCTCGCCCTAGCGGTCCAGGCCGCCGCAGCCACAGACTGCCCTGAAAGCGTTGTGAGAAGTTGCGCAGCGACCCCCAAACGACCTCGTTTGTCAATAACAGCCATAACAATATCAAAAATAATATTCCACAATAATAATAATAATAATAATAATAATAATAATAATAATAATAATAATAATACTATTATTATATATTATTATTATATATTATTATATATTATTATTATATATTATTATATATTATAATAATAATAATACTGAACACGCGGGCGGCGGGAATGGATTTCGGATTGGACAAATGCGCTGTTCTTCATCTCAGGAGAGGGAGAGCAGAGGGTGTCGCGGCTGATGTCCGGCTGGTGGACGGGAGCGTCTTCAAACACCTGGACGCCGGGGGGTCTTATCGGTACCTTGGCATCGATCAGCGCTCTCTTCAAGACGCTGAGGGTGTCAAGGGGGCCCTCCGCAGCGAGTACAGGCGGCGTCTCAGACGGATCTGGAAATCAGATCTGTCTGGGAAAAATAAGATCACTGCCACCAATATGCTCGCTGTCCCGGTCCTGCTCTACTCCTTTGGCGTCGTCAAATGGCGCAGAGACGAGCTTAAACAGCTGGACATCGGCACACGCAAAATAATGAACATCCAACGGAGTCTGCACCCTCGATCTTCCACCCCGCGCCTTTATATGCTGCGTCAGAGCGGCGGGCGTGGGCTCTTGGGATTGGAGTGTCTTCATGACCGCATGGTCCTCGGAATAGCAAGCGATGTGATAATAAGCTCGGACCCGCTCCTGGAGATTGTGCACCAGCATGAGCTTCATGGGGCGGGTGCTTTTCTTTATAAGGCGGCAGATCGTGCGGCAGAGACCCTCGGCTTGGAGTTCCGCCGGCGCCGGCGTGGCGCCTTGCCAATAGACTCCGTCGCTCGGTTGCCCAAGTCCCGACGTCGGCGGGCAATCAGGGCTGCCGAGCAGACTGTCCTGACTCGGCAGCACGTGGACAGACCCATGCACGGTGTGTTTTTTCACCACATCGAGGAACAGGGGCTGTCCACCCAGCTGACCTTTTCCTTCTTGAGGTCAGCTGGACTGATGTCCGAGACCGAAGGGTTTATCTGCGCCTGCCAAGACGGAGTCATCAACACCCTGGTCTATCGCAGCCGCGTTTTGGGTCAGCCTCTGCCGACCACTTTGTGTCGTGCATGCAAACAATCGCCGGAGACACTAATGCATCTACTGTCGGCTTGCCCAGTATATGCAGTCTCCGGCTATATCCATCGCCATAACGCGGCCCTAAGAGTGTTGTACTACCATCTACGGCACTCTTATGGGATAGACCGGGAGCCCGTGCCGCCTTATTTACCAGGAGATATTGAGTCCGTTGTCGTGGGCGAGAGGTGCAAGATTTATTGGAACTTCTCATTCGCGACCATCGGGCCGCTACAAGCGACTAAGCCTGATGTTGTCCTCTTCGATTTCGACGACAAGACGATATACGTCATTGAGTTCTCGGCTCCGGCCGAAGTGAACGTGTCGCGAAAGGAAGAGGAGAAACGGCTCAAGTATCAGCCTCTCCTGGCCGAGCTACGTCGTTTGCACCGAGGATTCAGGGTAACTCTCGTTGTCCTCATCATCGGCGCGCTAGGGGGGATGAAGGAGTCATTTGTATCGGGCCTCGCTGGCATACCGGTTTGCAAACCCGGTGTCCGGTTGCTAGCAGGTCGGATGCAGAAGGCGGTCATACTTGGGTCCCTCCGTTTACTCAGGCAACACGATTGTGGACTGCGGTAGCCGCTAACCCTCTGGCTTGAGGGAGCGGCTATCGCAGAGCGATTCATTGGACTTTTCGCGCGTTTTTTTGACTGGGCGGCAGTCGAGGTGGTGTCGGAACCCTCGAGTGTCGCCCAGCGTTATTGTTCCGGTCTAGATTAAGACCGAGCCTAACCCCCGGGGGTAGGTGAATGTTTCCCAGTGCAAACTGAGGAAGTGTGTTGCCCGGAGCAATAAAGTCTAATATTAAAAAAAAAAGATAATACTGATAATCATCAAAGTATTTAAATCAATTAAAGGTAAATATTCGGAAGCGGGGCTCCTGCTAGAATCAGGCTAATTTTTTTCTCATTTCTTTTAATGATCATAATAGATTATACGAAGTAATATTATGACGGCGCACGAAATTTTTTTCTTCAAAAAAATTATTAAAAAATTTAGACGTGGATCCCTGTTTGCAGCGCAGATGCAAGCAGGGATCCTCATCGAAAATGAATGGCGTACTATTCCATGGGTGCGTGGAATCGTGGGGTGCGTAGAACACTGGGGTGGGCGGGAAGCAGTTGGATGGGTGCGTGAAATCGTGGGGTGCGTAGAACACTGGGGTGGCGCCCCACTGTTCTACTAACCCCAGTGTTCTACTAACCCCACAATTTCACGCACCCATGCGAGGTGCCCCCCGCCCACCCCAGTGTTCTATGCACCCCACGATTCCATGCGTAGAACACGGGGGTGGGTACTTTACTGCATATGGTAAAGTATCCACCGAAAAGCATATGGTTAATTTTTTTCCGGAAACATCATGCGCCTTTACAATAATGATAAGAATAATGTTTGTTAACCATATTAAACCATTTATACAAAAATTAGCCTGCTTCTAGCAGGAGCCCCACTTCCGAATATTTACCCAATTAAAACGAGAATGACAACAATAACCATAAGATCAACAATACTCATAGCAATAACACTGCTAATAATGTTTTTAAATATTCAATGACAAGAAAACTAGCAACAGCAACAATAACAATCCTATTTATTATTGGTAACATAATTTTTTATGGTAATAATACGACAATAATAGTATTTACATCCCCCGTGAAATTACATAATAACCACAAAAATAATGATAATATTAACAAGAGTAGTATTTACAAAAGTTATTATTAGCAATATTTATATAGGAATTTCTGTCGGACGACGATTCGACGATCCCATCGCGTGGTAAAATCGCCAAGCCAACTCCACGATGTACACGTGCCTCTCTGTGCACATTTACCTCCCACCCTCGGACCTTGAATGTATATTTATTCCCACTACGAGGGTGCTCGTGAGCTCTTCCCATTTGCAATTGGCGCCACGTGCCTGCTCACGCAGCAGATATGCCGATACGTATCGCTGCATACGAGCATAGTAAACATATACATATGTGCGGATACACGTACATACGCGATTACAAGTGGATTCAGAATCGATGGTGCATTTTCTGACGGGGCAAAAACACTGGGCAACGCCTTCAGAAGACAATGATGCAAAATGTTATTTACAAATAGCATAAACTAATAATTGTTCAATAACCAATTGGCAATAAAGAAATTCTCCATGTGTAGTGACTTTGTTGATCTTTTCTCAGTTCGTGCGAATTTTTTTCAAAATGTTCTCTGTTTTGGAACTTAGTTTGTCAAAAACGTTTGAAAGCGGATAAAGAATCGCTAGTTATTGATTTTTTTTGTAGAATGGTTCGACTTTGCCCTCAACAAGTTTCCGAAGTCATTGAACAATTCCATGGAAACTATCTTTATGGAGGAGAATTGGAAGAAAAATTGTAGTTCAGAAGAGAGGAAATCCTAAAAAAAAAGTGAGCGTATCTGAAAAAGTTAAGTATTTAAGGGGTTACGCTGCTGTGACAACCTGAACATCAGGGTTATAAAAAAAATCAATTTTGACGGAATAAGTAAGATGGTTGGAAAATCGTTTGGACATTTATTTGTATGTACATTAACAAATTTGTGTACCAAATTTCATTGACAAACATTAATACTTAGAGAAGTTGACGGATAACTTGAAAAGACGTCGTTTAAAATCTACTGTTGTGCAAAACAACGTTTCGAGAAAAACGCACACCGTCCGCGCCAGGCCTCACGAAGCTGGTCGAATCCCTTTTTCTAAACGAGGCTGTAGCGATCGGAATAATTCGAATATCGCGACGAAGTTTTCACAGCATGTATATGAAAGTCCACATTTTACGATAATGCAAACAAAAAGATTTTCAAAAATGTTTGCACTGGAATGGTCCTCCCAAGTTTTACTAGCAGTTCCTCCGTATTCAAATGACGAACGAGTGTTCGGCATTCTCATAGAAGCCTAATTTCAGTTTGACATAAAGAAAGACATTCTTCACGAATTATCTTTCGCACAATTATTCGCTTGGACGATTTGTTAAACATTTTTAACATTATTTTTTGCGATATCAACATGGTGAACATGTTTCTATTGCGTGTGAATTTTTTTAGAGATTTTTGTCACATCGGCAGTGCAGAAAAATCAACTAGAATTTTTGGCTGGAAATTTCTGCGATACGTACTCAATGAGGATCATAAACGTTTCAGACATTTACGCACCCCGAATCTGCGAACGAAATTGAGCGATAAAAAAACGTTTTTCGCATTTTTGAGCAATTGTAATGGGTATTTAAAAAAATTATATTTATAAGAGTTGGCGCCGATCCGACAACATTGAGGATTATGTATGGACGCAGCCTATTATGAATCAGTCGCCTTATCAGTACACGTGTGGTCATGCATGTACTCGAGCCTAAGCGGCATACGTGCGTCAACGATTGTCCCAAGTACGACGATTGTTTGTGCACCGCTACTACCGATTCGTCTGAATGCTCACTCATTCCCCCTCCTATCCCCGCTCCGGGAATTCTTCGGCACTTGTTTTGCGCGAATGAACTTCGGTATTAGTTTTGCGTGACGATTTTACACTTGTATTGCCAACCAAAGATCTTTTGCTTCCTCATACTCGAGGTAACTGACGTTGACGTGAGATATTTTTGGAGAACAAAATTTTTATAGCGCTTGGTTTTCCGAACGATCTCTTTGCTTCCGTTAAAATCAATGGCTTTGGTCGAGCTTCGATGTTTAATGACGAAGCGGGAGCTCGGGCGGGAAAGTTTTATTTATTTGGAGCCTCGGAATAAGAGACATTTAGGTCGGTAAATAAATCGATGAAAATAAATTTTTAAACTATTAACAATTTCCTAGGCTGTCGCGTAGCGTAATTGTTGATAATTGTGACAAAATGAGTGGGGTGTCGCTCATTCACATGGAGGTTAAATTGTAATTATGCACGACTTTAAGTCGATGAAAAGTGTAAGGTGCATTAAGGGCGGTTTCTACTTTGTTAGGATAAAAAAAAACATCCAATCAGGGCTCAAAAAGAACTTTTTGAAGAAGAGGAAGGTGTACTCTATGGTTCTGGCATAGCAGATTAAGTGTAAGTATGAAATTTTTCATTTTATTCGCACATAGACTTCGGCTTAACTTTAAACGCGTCTTTCTCGAAACCACGTTTTTCAAGTTTGCGGAAGTGGTCCTACACGCCCTAGATGAGCAATCGTTATACAATTTGGCAGGCACGTGTACAGCAAACGTCTTCATTAGTTAAACTAGAATTATCCAAAAATATTCAACCATTTTTATTTTATGAACACAAAACTGCAAACATTTTTGGTAAAAAACTAAACTTCCCCTTCGATCACTCGCTATTTTTTTTATTAAAAAATTTGTCTAGCGCGACTTATACACAATATGGTACAAAGTAAAAACAGGTTTGATTTTTTGCTTCAGGTCACCTGTTCAAGACGTAGGACTTCCGCAACAGAAGAATATCATCGCCAGCGTACCGACATCTGTGGCTCCTTCCAATCCTTGTACCATGTTTTGTCAAAGTAAAAAAATATGATGTTCAATAAAGACTGCTCAATAAACATATCAAAGTTCAACATTTTATATTTAATATTTCTCGCATGAAAAATGAGTGAAAAATCCAACATTTTTGGGCCCAACAAAGTAGAAACCCCCCTTATCGCGCAAGAGAAGCCTTCGAAATTTTCTCAGCGTTATTGTGTCTTACTTAAGGCAGTTTTACTGTCTGGAAATTTGTAAGAATAGTTTTTTATTTGATTTTATTATTCTACAGCCCGCTCTGAATACGTCTGTGAAAACCGTTTAATGATAATCATAAAATTAGCCGAGTTATGGAAATTATAAGGAGTACGCTCGGGGAGCGCAGTCGAAACACAGCAACTTTAAATACCTTTTTCTCAAAACTATGATTTTCAAATCGGCAACCACGATATCTCGATAACCAATTGGCCGATTGAGCTCAGATTTGACATAACACCTTCATAGTACAGTCGTTAGAAGAAGTCAAATTAGAAGAAGTCTAGTTTTTTGATATGTGATTTTGTAGGTACGGCGGGTGCTAAATCCTAGTTTGCCTAAAAATCGAAGTGCAGAATTTTTTTAGGGGATGGAGGAGGATGGGGATGGATCAATGCCAAAGTACAACCCCTACGAGGTCGGCACCGGAAGATAAGATGTTCAGAAAAATCTGGGCTTTATTTTTGTCCACAGCGCCGAAGTCGTGGAAGTTCAATTTGGGGAGAAATTTTGAAAAATTAGTTTTATTTCGATAGCTCTTTATTCATTCAATTAATACAATTTTTGTTCAAATAGAAACGTTGTAGCCCTTGAAAAGACACGTCGATTGAGGATTTGATCATCCCTCTCCGATAATATCTTCACGCCCAACAAAATTGTTGAAATATCAAAAAAATTGTTTATTGAATAACTAAAAAACAATCGATTTTTCGGGGTTGCTTTAAATGTACGAAATGTAGAGAATTATGTTCTCTATAATTTCTTTTCTATGTACCACCCTTGAATTTTGCTTTTTCCAATTCCTCTCGGAGGTTGAAAATTCAAAATGAAATTCTGAGAAAAATATTGACCTCAAATAAGGAGATACGGATCTGGCGCTGTGGACAAAAATCTAGCTGAGGGTGCAAGCTACAAATTGTTCCACGGCGACAAATTTTTGCGGTCAATAGTTTTCCCAGAATTTCACAACGAAACATTTCAAACGAAAATATAGAGAAAATTATTCTCTACATTTCGTACATTTAAACCATACCCGAAAAGTATGTTACGAAAAGTATTCAATAAACATACCCGAAAAGTATGGTTTGTTTTTTAGTTATTCAATAAACAATTTTTTTTCGGTATTTCATCAATTTTTTATTGTTCCATCACTCTCCAATATTGTTGGAGAGTGATGATCAAATACTCGATCGACGCGTCTTTTCGAGGGCTACAACGTTCCCATTTGAACAAAAAGTGTACGTATTTATACTAAAGAGTTATTGAATTAAAACTGATTTTTCAAAATGACACCCCACACGGAGAAAACAGGGGCCTCGAAGTTTAGAATTAATACTATGCTTCTAAAAAAATATCATTGAATATCAAAAAGTATTGAATGGAAGATAACAATTGTAATTATGGTATAGTAATAATGAAGAAATTTAAATTTTAACCTATGATATGGCACGTAAACTGATACAAATAATACATTTTATTCGGCATATTGTGATTTTTTGTAGTATTCAAAAAATCAATTTTGCCCACCATTTGATTCGAACAATTAGTTTCCAGTATTCTACAAAAAGTACGGTATAAAGCGTCACATTTTACTAATAACCTCGTAATATTTTTTGCTATACGCCGAAGATTTATGCTATGCGTATAGTGAAATCTATACATACACGAAGATTCATGCTGTATGTATAGTAAAATCCATATGAAAATATAACTCGCGCTTATGCGAGAATAGTTTCAAATGTAATATGCACGCATCATTTTTACTATACGGTGTGAGAATCATTTTCACACTTCTATAACAAGTCTAAGAATTCCGAACTGGCAGTAAACTGTTATACTTTTCTAGCACTGAATATTAGAATTCTGGCAAGCAGTGTTAGAATTTGAGGCCGTATTTTTCTCCGTGCACTTTTTCACCATCAAAATGAAATACTACGAGTTCGGCGCTGTAGACAAAACTAAAGCCCGGATTTTTCTGAACATTTTGTCTCACGGCGGCGATCTTGTAGGGTTTGTAGTTTGGTATTAATCCACCCCCATCCCCCTTCATTCCCTAAAAAACCCTGTACCCCGATTTTTAGGAAAACTTGCATTTAACACCCGTGGCACCTACAGAATCACCTATAAAAAAACTGGCCTTCTTTTAATTCTTTCCGATTAGGGGCCGTACGCAAATTACGTGATGCAATTGGGGGGTCGGCCGGGCGTTACGATCTGAGTACGCCCCTAAGTAGTAAGGTTAAGGTTGCGTCTCGTGGGGGTCAAGGTTTGCGTTAAGTCACGACTTTAAAACTGCCAGAAATAGCAAAATTTTGCATATTCAAGTTTTTAAGTTAAACCTCGCGTGCAATTTTACCGTGGACAGCTCACAGCTTTCTACACGCAATGTCAGTGAAGGGGGGACAGTCACTGTGCAAGAAATTACATAGTAGCTTTCCCACATCCCCCAAGCAAAATTTAAAGGGAATTGTTGTTTTTTAATAATTCTTGAAAGTACATGTATTGAAAAATATGTTGGCAACATTTTTATTCACAAGTCCGAAAATTGACGGAGTTATAGTCACTTTAGTGAGAACGGGTAGCGCGACCGGTTAGTGCCCTTAGTCCCTACAGGTGTGGCATCATTTACAACAGATAAAGTACAGGCTCTTAATATTTTGTGAACTATCATGAAGATGAAGAACCGTCATATCGCCCGCGAGTTGATACTTCAATGTGAGTATCAATCTTCTAGAAAAAACGCAACTTTATATCAAGAAACACTGAACGAAAACTTTGAATGCGTTGTTCTCGAAATTAGTTTTTTCGACCTTGTTTTTTCGAGCGAATACTCAAAAACTTATCACCGATTTTCAATTTTTTTGAAAACATTTTTGTAATCGCAGTGACTAAGGTTGTACGTATCCGCGTTTTTAACATTTGATAATTACTATTTTTAAAGACTGCTTGAATACAGAAAAAGGGCCTTGAAAATAGAAAAAAATGCCCAAACTGTCGGCATTTCGTAAAAAAAAAAATACCAAAATAAAAAAAACCGCTACGCATAAAGATAGCTACATTTGTATAGATATCGATGAATTGTTGACTTTTAATTTACAGATAACCTTTCATAAAGATATCGACGGGACAATGAAGAGAAATTTCTTTTTTTCGTCGTCGAATGAAGGCATATATCTCGGTTAATTTTCAAGATTTTGACATAAAAATTGGTATAAAACTTGATGAATATATACTTCATAAAATGAGCCCGATCCTTTCATAATTAGTTGTGTCTATGAAAAAAATCTCAACTATTGACGACAAGGCCCCGTTACGTAACGGAATGGGGGGGGGGGGTTCTGGCCACACCTTACGGTCCCGTTACGTGGGGGAGGGGGGGTCAAAAATTGGGAAAGGTTGCGTCACGTAATTTGTATACGCCCCCTTGCGGGGGTTTTCAACGACAGCACGACTGTGCTATCAGTAGAATGTTTTTCAACGTTGGTAGCAGGATTGAGTCGGAATCATGCTTCAAAATGTTTATTTGAATTGTAGAACGGTTAAAAAAATAGGAAAAAATCACAATCGAAGCATGCTTCGCACTTTAGCATGCCGCCAGTTTGTACAATACAATTTTTTGCTGAATTTGGTATCAAACATCACAACACTCATACATATTAAGGATGTATTAAGTTTTTTTTCGGATTCACATAACGACCACAACACTGGTCGCTAATGGGGGCGTTTTCCACGCACCATTGTGAACAAACGTACAAAAGTGCATGATAATAATTTTCTTTTTTTAATTGTACATATTCTTGAAGGATCAATAAACATGTTTTTTTTAGTTATATCGTCCTGAAAATCATCTCCAAAACAGCGCTTCAAACAGCAATACTGCCTTAGAGAGTCTAGAAAAGCTTGAGGTCCAAAAACAGATCCATTTTCAAGATTTTTTTCTGGACAGAGTATTGGGATGATGGGGTCGGGATTTTAAACACAACTAATACATACACCCGTATTCATAGATGTACCTTGAGGAATCCTTATTCCTTATTCTTTGTTTAGAACGAAGAACAAGGAGGCCTTATTTCTTGAAGAACAACTATGAATACGGGTGATAGTCGCCTCAAATTGTTTTAGTGTTTTTAAAATGACAAATATGTTTAAGCAATGAAGTTATTAGTATTTAAACAATGTGCCGCCGTCGCTTCATGGCCAATGGGTGTGGGTGATTCTGGCAACTAGGATCATCAGAAACGAGGAATAAAAAAATGTACTTTCAGTACAACAATACAACTTTGATCCGACCGGGTATTATTTTTTAATTTTGGAAATTACGAAATTTGCGTGCGGAAGAAAAAAGTTCGATCTTCGACTAAAAAGAGACTTTGAATGAATTGTTATTAACAAATCGATAGACATATCGAGAAATCATCCGGTCATACGATAAAGGAGCCCTCAAAGAATTGAAATGAAAAGTTAAAGCGAGAAGAAAAAACAACTCAAAAATAAAAAATGAGCCGCTTGCAAAATCATCGATGGAAATAGTGTCTTGCAGCCTTTCGCTCTATCCTCGGGGTGCAAGAAAAGCCGATAGATAAATGTTGCACAGATAAGAAAACAGAAATAGGGAGGGAGAAGAAGGGAGATATCACTTCTGGAAACAAAGATACGACAAGCACAACAAACATATCAAAGTTTGTGACCACTACGGCGATCCTTCCATTGGCTCTTTTCAAATTCCCCCTTGTTGGGCTTCTGATCAGCTTATCTTATCTGCTAAAGAACTCGTGGCATATATTTAAACAGAAACGTGTCATTAACGACATAAAGAAGGAAGCATGATAAATAGAGAAAAACAAGAGGAAAATAGAGACGGCGAGAAAGAGGGGAGGGGGTGAGAGAGAGAGAGAGAGAGAGAGAGAGAGAGAGAGAGAGAGAGAGAGAGAGAGAGAGAGAGAAGTGAGAAATCTCGTGGCAACCTCTTGCCAATATTGAAGCTTTTGGTGAGACGCAACAGAAGCAAGGACAGGGCACAGCAACACAGTAGTGCCATCTCACCCCTCAATTGCGCACGCTATTTTTAATGTTACCAAGTGCTCCGTATAAATATAAGCCACTTCCAGTGCTATCACCAGGGAAACTTTCACATATAATTTACGCTCGATCTCTACTTCGTGTGAGTATATTCTTGCTCTCTTGTTTCTCCTCGTCCTCCTCTTTAATTCGCGTCTTCCCGAACTCCCGAACTGCCGATGCCTTGCGAATTTGCAATATATACGATATGACGTGTGACGTATTCGAACTTTACTTCAATACCAGATTAGCCATACACACTAGGCACAAAAAATAAAGGATACAAAAGAAATCTAAATTTTTACGTGTATTTCAAAACGCTAAAATTTTGTAATAAATGGTCGTAGAGCAATAAAAAAAAAAAGAAAATTCACGTTTAAAGTCTTTAGTTTTGAGCACCGGAGATCAACTATTTTTATCGTTGACCGTTTCTGAGTAAGCTTAAAGAGATCAGCGGAAAAAAATACCAAATTTTTACTTGCCTTTCAAAAGGTCCACGGTCCACTTGAATACATTTTTTTCAACAATTCATTTGAGCGGTTCGTGAGCTTTCTACGATGACTTTTCACTGACAAGGAACATCCCTCAGGTGACACCCTTCGATTTTGTTGAAATTTTAATATGTTATAAAGCACCGAAAAGTAAGCGATAGGTATTTTTTTTATCGGTGAAAAAACGGCTTTAAGGGGTGAAACCACCCCTCAAAAAAGGCATCTCTAAGGGTAATATAGCAGTTTCACACACAAGGAGTCCACTGATTTTAATGAAAAAAAAAACGAAAATTCTTCTAATCCGAAGCAATGAAAAATCCACTATAGTGACATTGCAAAAAAAAATTAAGGGGTGAACCACCCCATATTAAGGGGTGGTTTCACCCCTTAAAATGGTTAAAGTTTCACCCCGTTTTTCCGCTGATAAAAAGAAATACGTATCCCTTACTTTTCGGTGCTTTATAACATATCCAAATTTCAACGAAATCAAAGGGTGTCACCTGGGGATGTTCTTTGTGAGTTATCGTCGTCCAAAGCTAAAATGATATTTTTGGCTCTGATAATTCATTACTCGGGAAGTAATGATCGTACAGAAAATAAAAGGAGGTTTTCGAAAAGTTTAAAGTATCTTCTATAAAGCGCAATTATAGTTTTATGATAAATAATTTTTTTTCAATGCAAGAACGTTGATTCCAAAACAGGTACAAATTGCGTTTTTACGCATTTTTGCTAAACTTGAGATAACTTTATAAATAATGGATAGGCTAAGGATATTTTTGGTTCTTTTCTAACCTCAAAGTATCCCAAAGAAACCCTCAAGAATTCAAACCGCTGCGATCTTTCTTTCATTGTGATCCGAATGATTGAAATGGTCACTGGTCACTGAACCTAAGAGGCTGTTGAAGCATAAATTATGCATCTTTCATTCATTATTTTTAATTGAAAATTAATTTTTTCTCGCAAAAATTAATTTTTTTTTTACAAAAAAAGTTAAATATTTAAAAAATTTAATTTTTTTTAATAACACAAAAGATTCCAGCTTTTTTAAATTGTCAATTAAAAAAGCTAATTGTAAAAAGTTGTATACCCCCTAATCAATCACCTTCTTATCTCCGCAAATTTTTAATACTTGTAGAGTTTCCTAACGCACAAATCGTTAGAAAAATTTTCGAAATATTTTTATTACGTTATTTACGGTGCTACACAGCCGTAAAAAAACATTCTTTTTTTTGTTGGTTGGTTCCATCTTGTTTTTAATTCCAAATTCAAAAATTTGTACACCCTCCAATCAATCGCTGCATTTTCTTCGGTGAATCTCGAATACTTACGGTAATGTCGGTGGTAAAAAAATGATAGCGTCGTAAAAAAGAAAACGAATGATTTTTTCGACGGCTGTATAGCATTGTGAATATTCAATATTGTAAATACCAATTTTTTCGATTTTTTTTTCAAAAAACTTTTTTTTCTTCATTTTTACAACAATTTTTGCAACAACTGCAATCATGCGGATCACATTGAAGGAAAAATCGCAGCGGTCTGTATTCTTGAGGATTTCTTTAGAATACTTGGAGGTTAGAAAAAAAACCAAAAATATCCTTAGTCTATCCATTATTTGTAAAGTTACCTCAAGTTTAGCAAAAATATATAACAACGCAATTTTTTTACCTTTATAGAATCAAGGTTATTGCATCGAAAAAAATGGTTTATCAAAAAACAATAATTACTCTTTATAGACAATACTTTGAAGTGTTTGAAACCCTCCTTTTATTTTCTGTACGATCATTCCCGAGTTCTGAATTACCAAAGCCAAAAAGGTCATTTTTGTTTTGAACGACGAGAACTCAGGGAAAAATCATCGTACAAAGCTCACGAACCGCTCAAATTGTATCCAAGCCCGTGGGCCTTTTGAAAGGCAAGCAAATATTTTGATTTTTTATCCGCCGATACGGATAACGGCCAACCATAAAAATATTTCACCTCCATGTCTCAGAACTAGAGACTTTAAGCGTAAACTTGCTTTTTTTGCTCTATGATCATTTTTTTCCAAGTTTCCAATCTTTGACTACTCACAGATTTGGAATACTGTTAATACGTAACTACAATGTTTATAGTTAGGCGGCAACTCACTTGTTACTTCTTACCCCTGTCTTAAAGCCCCTATCTCCCCTACTGGCTGGGTCCCGCACGTCTGTTACTCGTAGCCCCTATCTCCCCTACTGGCTGGGTCTCTTACCCTTGTTACTTGTAGCCCTGATCGCCCCTACTGGCTGGGGCTCTGTATGGTGGGAGAAGAGCTCGACTGGGTGGGGGAAGCTCTCTGTGTGGTGGGGGAAACGCTCCATGTGATGCGGGAAGCGTTCTCTCGTGGGGGTAGAGCTCTGCTAATTCCTACTTCATCTGCGTAGAATAAAGTGTCCAACCACAAATTCTACATCACACGTACACATTTTCACAACTATAAGGATAATATTTGAGTGGGGGAATGTTCCCTTTTTTCTGGATTTGTGGGGCCACCACCGAGCTCATGTTCCAGTGTATTTTGAATCCTCCTCTACATGCGTGCTTCATAGGTCGAGGACAGTATTTTATTAGGAAACCGTTAATTTGCAGCCGTGTGGCGTAACTTACATATGCTGTGCACGGGCACTTGGCGTCCTTTCACTATAATATTGATTAATAACTGATATTACAATGACGAGCGTCATCGCAAACAAAACATGACGTCAACGATTTGGCTAACGTCCCACGCAATTCGAAACTCCTTGTTATTGTCGACACGATTTGCCAATAATTTTCTCTCTGCGGTCTCCGAGCTCGATTTCGTATTGTAATTTGTCACATATTACCATTTTAATATTCGCCACAAGTGTTATGAAATATCATGAAATATTATCAATACTAAAGGTAATATTAATTATGACAATGATTGTTAATGGTAAATAAAACATAATATTATGAATTAATATCAGGAAGTATTTCATACACGTCGTGCTCCGTCGATCGTCCTAAGACAATGCACGCTCTCAACTTTGCATTTTTGACAAGAGAGAAACAAGTGAGCTGTTTCGCATGCCACACATTTTGTCTGGCTTATCGATTGATCCATCGAAATATGGTGAGGATAATTTGTTTTTAAACATCTATATTACACTTCCATTGGATAAAAGAGTTCAATGACGCGTATACTCCGACTGTTTTTCACGATTAGAAAAAGAAAAAGAGACAAGGAGAATCGCAATGATATTGAGCGAAATAAATTCTTATATCTTGATAATTCTGGTGATAACAAAACAGTACGGGTTATTGAATGTTTACAAATTATTCAGTCGCTTTCCGATAACTCATTGCAGTATACATTTTATACCCTATATACCTATCCATTATAAATACATATACAGGGTGTCCCGTAAATATCACGTAGTACTCGAGGGCCTGCTGGATTGGATCTTGACCTACCAGAGTATCGAAATTTGCATTGAGTAAAAACCCCACCGTTTCTTTTAATTGTTGGACTCTTACATTTCGTAAAATGCCTTGCCTTGCATGATCTTTATGCTGCGTTTTCGACATACTAACGTTTTTGTAATTTTTTTTCTCATGGAAATAGTCTTGAATAGTTGTTTTCTTTATTACTCTATTGCATACAATGTGGTTCGAAAAAGTACATAGTAGTACATGCGCGTACATATTCGGAGTACACATTAATTCGATGCTTTCTATAAATCTTGTTTGTTAACTGCAAAGGAACCGAATGAATATGTACACCTAATGTATATATATATATATATATATATATATATATATATATATATATATATGAGGCATTCCACAGATTTCCAGCAAGGTCAAAACCCTCACTATTTTTCAGAGTCGTGCAATTTTTTTACTATCAAAAGGTACCTGCTAGGAGTGTCTGTGATTTTTTTCAGATTTTTTTTATGAGTCCTGCTGCAGATATCTCATTTTTTGAAAAATGAGAATCAGTTTTCAACTAGATGTACCTTAAAAACTATGGCCCAGGCAAAAACAATTATCGGACAAAATATTTTTGATTTTAGATGAACTTTTGACTTTAACAATTACATTTTTTTTTATCGTACAAAATTCTATAATAAATGAAAAAAAATCGATTTTTAAAAAGTATGTCACGTTTGATTTTGCTCCAAATTTTTCTGAATTTTCTGTTCTTAGTGTGGACATACAGAAAAAATTGGCATCATGGGCCGCGAACTGGTTTAGAAGATATTGCATTTTTTTGTTGTTGTTATTCATCTTATCTTTATTTGGATCAGTCTGATTTGAATTAGTAGTGGACATAACTGAAAAATAACACTATAAAATGAAACTTCAAGCAGCTTCGGATGGTGTAATTGACGATTTCAAAATTTATTGCATTTCTAACTTTACATACTAGGTAAGAAAAAAACACAATATTTATGACAAATAAATATTTTTTATTGCCCAGTATTAGCAAATCTTGTGAATTATTATATGTTTGTCATCCGTCGAATATAATTTCGAAGTAATCGTGCCGTCTGTTCCCGGAATGAAAGCATGTTGCTTCTGGGATTTCTTGAGGGGGACGATTTTTTCTTTGGTCAATAGATATTTGAATCGCCAATCAATTTAATTCGTCACTGATGGTTGGAATATTTATCGCGATTTTCGATGAACTTGCACTAGCATAACATACTTGCACCGTCAGAAGCCGAAAAGTGAAAATGAAGGTTATGAAATTTCACATACAATCATAACATCGAAACCGGCCAAGGAAATACGAGAACGTTTACTTCCGACCTTGCCGCCGGTGTCGCGTCGTTCGGGCGGGAAATTTGAAAATTTGAAAAAATCAATCTTATAACATACAAAACACTTTGATATATTTTTTTATGTGAAATTCAAAGTTTCTCCCAATTAATGATCCAATTCATATCGATATAAAAGATTTTTAAAAAATGCAAATCAGCCTGTATCTTCTATACCAGTTCGCGGCCCATCTTGTCAATTTTTTCTGTATGTCTACACTAACAACAGAAAATTTAGAAAAATTTAGAGCAAAATCAAACATGACATACTTTTTGAAAATCGATTTTTTTCATTTATTATAGAATTTTTGTACGAAAAAAAAAAGTTTATTGTTAAAGTCAAAAGTTCGTTCAAAATTAAAAATATTTTGTCCCACAATTTTTTTTGCCTGGGCCATAGCTTTTAAGGTACATATAGTTAAAAACTGATTCTCATTTTTCAAAAATTGAGATATCTGGAGCAGGACTCATAAAAAAAATCTGAAAAAAATCACAGACACTACTAGTAGGTGCCTTTTGATAACAAAAAAATGCAGGACCCTGAAAAATAGTGAGGGTTTTGACCTTGCTGGAAATCTGTGGAATGCCTCATATATATATATATATATATATATATATATATATATATATATATATATATATATATGTTTACATTCGCGTCCGAGAGCTGGTAAACACTCATTCCCGCAGCAAATCGTGCCGCGGCAAAAATGCTATAATTTCATATCCGTTTTTCCACAGCCATAGTAGAGACTTTGTTTTATTTATTTGCCCTTTCGTGGGACACGTTTGTCAATCGTGTGCAAGTGCGCGAATGCTGCACGGTATGACGGTAAACAAGGACAAAATCTAAAACGTATGCACACCCGATAGGGTGGGAAAGATATATCCAGCGATGAATGGAACCTCACTCGGTTTTCTTTTTTTTTATCAGTAGGTCGTAGCAAATGATGGTAGCTGGAAATATCGTAGCAAATGATCGGATACAGGTTGGTTTTTTTTTCAACGACGTGAAAATAATCGGTGCGAGATTTTCTCGTATGAAAGTTGATCGTAAAATGATGAACGGAAGATAGGAAGTAACGAAGAACGAGTACACTACGAATGTGGTAATCTGATCGATGGAAAAAATAAATTTCTCGAAATATCTATCATCGTTTAAATTATTTTTTTTTACTGTTCCCGCGGCAGGGGAAACGAGGAAAATAGCAGATCCGCGATTTGTTGATATAAAAACAATATAAATCATAGCCCTTTGTACTTCATTCTTCCATCGCCCTCTCACACTTTTTTCCATCCATCCGCTGGTATTCCTCGCGGGCGTAATAGTAATATCATTCTAGCGCGATTTCTCTAACCGGACGGAAGAATCGTGAGACTTTTACGACGTTCGATTTCACACGCGCTGCACGGCAAGAGTCGCGAAACATGCGCGCCCCCATACCGATCTCATCCGTTTACTATTTAACGCGTCGTGTACAAATTGTAATAGCGTTAAGTGAAGAAGCCGAGGATTTCCTCTGCGGCAAATACGTTGGTCAACTTCCGGTGAAGCGGACGCGAGTGAGTGCGGTACCTTTTCGGAATTGTGAAATCGTTGAGGCAAATCGCACCTCGTGTCACCTGTTCGAAAAGCTACGAAACGTTTTCTGAACATTTTTCTTGACAATGTCACCGTTTTTCGGAATTTTTCTCTAAAACGTCAGAGTTTTTTTTTAGTGAATTTTTCAGGAAAACGTCACAATTTGTCGAAGTTTTTCTGAAAATCGTCAACGTTTTCGGAATTTTTCTGTAACACATGCAATTTTTCTGATTTCTTTCTGGAAAATATAAAAGTTTTTCTGAAACAGATTCTACACAAAGGGGAACTCGGGGCAAGACGAATACGCAGAATGAGATGAATCATAAGTCTAGCTACTAAACAGGGTGTGCGAGCACAGTGCTCCCGTTGGAGTTGGGAGGGGCGGCGGTGAAGTGAATGAGTGTGAAAGTATCAACTGCGGCGGAAGCAACGCGTCTCGAGTGAGAAAACAATACTTATATTTTGACAAAACGATGAAATTTTTGGTAAATTTTAACCTCGTTTTAGTTCATTTGAGTTGCCGCTGTTGATTGGAGACGGCTAGGTATGATATGATATGGAAGCAAGATTTTTCGGGCTAATCCTACAGAACTTAAACGATTGGCTTATCAAAGTGCTGGTATTGAGAATGAAACCACTTTTGTATGCGAAAGATGCCAATAATTCGTGTCCCATCATTGTCCCAGCGCTGTTTCATCTTGCCCCGCATACGGGGTAAGACGGGAAAAATAAAGGTTTGATTGGAAATATATATTGTATGGTACAAATCAGAAGGACTGTTTTTTTTCGTTTGCTAAATTAAGAGATTCATAAATGTTAATTAGTTTAATTAATAATTATAGTAAACTGATTCTTTTATTATTTATTGTTTTATTTGAACATGACGTTAGCGTTATCATCTTGCCCCTACTTTCCCTACATGTAAATAGCACGGCTTGGTTTTTATTATTCTTAAAAAAATATTGATACATTGAGGTATACAATTGGGTTTGTTTGAGTTCGTTTGTATAGTAATTGTGATATAATTTTTTAATTAATAACAAGATTAGAATTGGGTCAGGAGAGAGTATTTTTAAACCAATCACAGGCATTCAACATGTTGCAGCCACAGTGGGAGTGGAGTGGGGGTAGCGTTAGTTTCGTGTGACATCCAGCTAACTCAGACCCTATATAACTATACCCAGCCTACCTCAATAAACATATACAGTTTTAAAAGCATTGCCAATGCTAAAACGTCAGAGCTTTATTTTTCACAGGAACTTGAATTGAAAAATGGCTAGATGTCCTTCCGGTTGATCCGATCGAAAATTGCAGATCATGTTGACCTGGCCATAGCAGAGCCACGCATTTTCACACCTAAATCATTGAAATATGTTAAAAACGGCTGAGAAAAATTTCTAAAACTAACGCACAGGTTTTTGGTGATAATTGTGACAATATGTGTGGGTGCGCGGCGCTTACTTGCATAGAGTATATATCACATGTGTGTAAATCGCGGACGTAGGATCTGCCAGTAAACAGTATCGTTAAGGGGGCGTGCACAAATTACGAAACGCCAAATGTCCCAATTTTTAAGGAGGCTGCTCAGGGTCTTTGCGGGGCAGGTGTCAAGAGGGGAACGCATATGCTTAAACACGGGCGGCTCTAACGGCTGCCAACCCCGAATAATCCAATTTTCGCTTACGTAAAATAAATAAATTTCAGGTAATAAATATGTGTAATGCATATAATTAACTGTTTAGAAATGTTATTGATCTTTTTTGTTTATTTACATCGCGAATAAGTTATGAACCAAGTTGAAATGTGGCAAACGCGCACTTTAATTCTCATCGATTGGAATCACTGAGCTCACATACAAACGCCACATCGTGAGCGCAAAGGTGTCAAACATCCTTCGCAAATTCCGTTTTTTTTTGTTCGACGAAAATGAAAAGATGAAACGGAAAAATGCAAACCGAAAAAGAGTACAATCGACGGTTGGGGCAAGTACAACCTGGAAAGCAACGCAAAAACGTAGTTGAGTCGGAAAATGAATGCGCAGTCGAGGGACGACGCATAATTAATTTGAAGGTTATGTCGAAACACACGCACTTCAGCTTTTGTAAAGAATTATTAAAAATATTTAAATACTCTTTATGAAACCGCGGTAAGAAGTTTAGAGCAAAGAAGCAATTGTTTGCGCATTTCAAGTGTTGGCGCCTTTTCAAAATGGCCGACTTGACAGCAGCGTTGCCACGTGCAGTAGGGCGCTTTATCGCTTTACGCGAATCAGCTGAAATTTCCTGTTTTATATCACGAATATCTCGATAGCGAGACAGACAGAACGCTGTAAAACCTTCATAAAAATCTTAATAATATTTTCCGCCTATTTCCATTTAATTCTTACTATTTTTATTATGTTGGTACCGTCGTATTCTCTAATAGCAAAAGCTTCATGAGAACTCTTTCTCATGAAACTTTTGCCATGTCACCCATGTATAAGAGCCTAACTTCAATAATTAATTGCTCAACAATCACGCAGCCGAAGTATTTGTAATTTTACACGGAATCGTAACACCTGTTCGCAAATATCCTCAATAAATTGCAGCAAATTCTTACTATTTCGCGATAGCTGAGCAACCTCCTTTAATTCAAAACTTGACCATGCAGAAATGTTGCCATTTCTGGCAGTTCTAAAATCGTGATGTAACGCAAACCTTGACCCCCCCCCCCCCCCCCCCCCCACGTACGTAGACCATAACACCTAGCCGGACCTCCCCAAATTGCGTTACGTAATTTGCGTATGCCCCTTAAGTCAGTTAAAAACGACAAAGCACTACCGCAAGAAAGGCACGACGTAAACGTTTCTGAGCGTGTGACATTTCGACTCAATATGCAGTCAAATTTTTCTCCCTATGCGTTGTTTCTCAAAGACGATCGGGATTTGTTATAAATTATTTGTTTGTTCGTTCGTCCGGAAGTTACGTACCCACAAAGTGCGACAGTAAACTTTCTGCAGTCGATTTGTGGAGAAAAAATTTCGAGCTTGAAAATACATATGATTATTTTCACGCAGTATTTCAGAACGAGAACTGAAAGGACTTTGAATTTGAAGGAAAAAAAACGTTGGCCCTCCGTTTTTTGACATCTTGGGTTTTGTTAAGGGGGGAGGTATCTTTAGGCGAAGAAAGAATTGCTGATTTTCATGATTTCTTTCTCATAAGAACGATAACTTCATCATTTTTGAGACTTAGGGTATGTTTTATTGCTACTTTCGGCGGTTACATGGTGTTTTTTTTAATTAATCTTTTAACATGGCTGAGGTATGTCACGGTCTTCTAAACGGGTTGCGGTGAATGTTGTCAGACGGCGTGACACGTGGCATCGGCGGTGATAATCTTCGAAAAACCAACGAAGATTTTTCTTTCATGAGCACTCATACGCAGAATATGAACCGAGGAAAAGTGAGAAGCGTTGACAATCGATGAAATGGTATGGTATGAAACAAAAGTATTGAATTTTCGAATAAATGGCTCGATTTTGCAATGAAAAAGTACTTTTTTTTATTTGCAAAAAACAGTTAGGGTCATGTTTTACACAATAAGGTTAGAAAGGTGTATACCAAATTTCATCAGAATTGGTTGACCAGTTTTTTAGCTATACGTCACGCCAGTTTTGAAAATGCATTTAGAAGGCCGTGCCATACCTCGGCCATTTTGAAAGAATAATAAAAAATTTTTAAATACCATGGAACAGCCAAAAGTAGTTATAAAACATACTCTAAGTCCCAGAAGTGGTGAAGAAATTGTACCTTTGAAAAATAAATCATGAAAGGCAGCATTTTTTTGCTCGCCTAAAAGCATCTCTCCCCTTAAATCGACATGTGTCTGCGTCGCAGAATTTTTTTTGTTTGGTCTTGAAACACTTTCTTTCTCTTGCTCTCTGTCTCTCCTGTTTTCTCTTTTATTCTCTCTTTTTATTACCATTCCTGGCCAGACTTTCCTCCGCCGACTCAGTTCCGGTGGTGCCGGTACGTCTCGATGTTTTGGGCTTCGAGGACGAGCTTATTGTCTACGACGCACACCCATCATAAAAAAAACCCAAACGTTCGTCGTGAAAAGTCTTGCCAGCAGAGGAAAAGAAGCATAATTCCAAGATCACGGTACAGAAAGGTATCGAACTTTTTTTATGGTTCGAAAGATGATACAAAGAAGAAAAACGATTAGATACAATGGAGTGTGCAACAATGTCTACACTTTCAATTTGTGCCTGCAAACCTTCCATACATTCATAGCGACCTATTACGTCACACGACACACGCACGCACGCACGCACGCACGCACGCACGCACGCACGCACGCACGGACGCACGCACGCACGCACGCACGCACGCACGCACGCACGCACGCACGCACACACACACACACACACACACACACACACACACACACACACACGCACGCACGCACGCACGCACGCACGCACGCACGCACACACACACACACACACACACACATATTTCAATTTATTTGATTGTAGACAATTTATGCACTTGCTGCATACAATGTTCTGCGCCCTTGCCACAAAACTCTTGTAGATTGAATCTTTTTATCTTTTTATCTCTGGAACTACGACATGTACGCATTGTAAGGGAACGAATTGGTGTTGAATTTTTCTTGGCTCGAAAGAGAAAAGATCAATCAACCCTAACTGCGAGAAATCGCAGTTAGGGTTGATTGAGTAATGGTGTGGCGGTCACCATCCATTTGAAGGTTATGAAGCAGCGGATGTACGAACCTAATACGTCTACTTACCCGTCTACGCATATTTATTCCAAACAGTCATCCAAGCAATCCCAAACAAACCCAATTGAACGCACGTGTATAGCAAAGCCGTACGCAAATGTTTAAAGCTCAAAGTTGCATTCATTTCGAACGAATCGCGATGGACATACTTCAAGGTCGGGATTACTCGAATTGAAGCAACCAAATGTATGTACCAAGGTCAAGGTCCATATGTGATGATATCAAGATCAATATATGACAAGGTTGAGGATTAATATATGAAGAAGTCAAAGTCGACACAGGATAAGGTTAATGTTCCACTTGGAAAATGATAACAAGGTGAAAGTCAATATATAATGAGGTTAGAGTATCGACAAGGCCAAGGTCAATAAATAACAAGGTCGATGTTAATATATGACTAGGTCAAGGTTAATATATGACTGGGTCAAGGTCGATACATGATAAGATCAATGTCGTACTTGCTAAATGACAGCAAGGTGAAAGTCAACGTATGCAAAAGTCAATGTATTACAAGGTCAAGGTCAAATAATTACAAAGTTAAGGTCGATGTATGACAAATCTAAAACGAAACCTTACCTTTTTTTTAAATATAAATCAGTAGACATCTTAGCAAATGATCGCTTACGGGTTGGTTTTTTCTTCAACGAGGTAAAAATAAACGTTGTATCAATTTCTAACGAATCGCAATTGCCACGTAATTCAAGGTCAGCATTACTCGGAATGACATAACCTACGATATGTATCATGGTCAAGGTTCATATATGATGAGATCAAGGTCAAGGTATGCCAAAGCCGATGTCAATTTGTGACAAGGTCAAGGTCAATGCATGATGAGGTCAATGTGGCACTTGGTGAACAATGGCAAGGTGAATGTCAATGTATATAAAGGCAAGTGTATGACAAGGTCAAGGTCTATATATGAAAGGTTCAGATCAACATATGACAAGGTCAAGATTAATGATATGGGTAGGTGAAGGTCAATATAATATAATATCAGTAGGCGAAGGTCAATATATATGACTAGGTCAAGGTCGATACATGATCATTTAGTAATGGTTTTTATACTTTTTGGGTACTCGTTTATATAATTTACTCATCAGATACATTGGCACGACTAACGCCATTTGTTAAATTGCTAGGAAAGTGCTGTCGCGTTTCTCATAAAACCTTCACAATCAAATTACCGAACTACTTAAGTATACTGTACTTATCTAAATCTAGCCTATGCAATTAGCATACTCTATTGAATGTCTTGTTTGTCACTCAAAACACTTATGACATTCCGATTGACTGGATCCTGGGCCTAAATTCTGTAGGACAGATCAGTCGCGTCATGTGCATACCACGTTGATCGGTCTCATCTGCATACAAATCGGCGCGGTTTCAAAGCAAAGATGCGCTCAGTTGTCATTGTGAATTAGGGCCCAAATGTTGAGAAACATGATCGGTTTATGAATTCCTTCCGGTCTTTTGTAAAACGTATTTAGCAGATTTGTATAACATTTTCATGGGACTGCATCTGGGTCATTCCATGTCAAATCGACAAATTTTTTACCTGACCCCCTTTGATTTCGCTGAAAATTTTCTATCTTTTTCTACCCCCCGAAAGTTATTTTTCAGAATTTTTTCAAATTTTTTTTCCCGACTCAAAAAAAGTTATGAATTTTTGAAAAAAACCGCTCTTTTATTTTTAAATTGCCAGAACTTTTTCAAAAATTGACCGTTTGGGAACTTTTTTTTTTCAAAATTTTTGTTTTTAAATGTAGTTTTCGAAAAAAAATATGAAAAAATTTTCAGAATCCCAGATATATGAAATATTTTAGTTTTTTTGAAAAAACCGTAATTTTCTCAAAGTCCGACCGTTTTTTTTTTTTTGCTCTAAAAATACTTCAACTAATTCTGCAATGATCCCCGTTAATCAAAAGATGTGACGACAATCGCTTCTAATTTTTTTTCTTGATTATAAAAAAATTTTTGTTGAATTTTTGCTGATTTTATATAACTTTGTTATGAAATTTTTTTTATTTCCTCGTGAAACCTCAAAAGTTAAAAAATAAAATTTTATTGGAGAATTTCAAGTGATTATCGTCCAAGAAATTGTTATTTAAAAAAAAATAATTTTTTTCTCTCATTGACGTTATTTTTTTACTCTTATGGACGTTTTTTTTGGTACTGAAATATGACAACTTAACGTCATTTTGGTACTGAAACATGACAAAATAACGTCAATGAGAGAAAAAAATTATTTTTTTTTTTAAATAACAATTTCTTGGACGATAATCACTTGAAATTCTCCAATAAAATTTTATTTTTCAACTTTTGAGGTTTCACGAGGAAATAAAAAAAATTTCATAACAAAGTTATATAAAATCAGCAAAAATTCAACAAAAATTTGTTTATAATCAAGAAAAAAAATTAGAAGCGATTGTCGTCACATCTTTTGATTAACGGGGATCATTGCAGAATTAGTTGAAGTATTTTTAGAGCAAAAAAAAAAACGGTCGGACTTTGAGAAAATTACGGTTTTTTCAAAAAAACTAAAATATTTTATATATCTGGGATTCTGAAAATTTTTTCATATTTTTTTTCGAAAACTACATTTAAAAACAAAAATTTTGAAAAAAAAAAGTTCCCAAACGGTCAATTTTTGAAAAAGTTCTGGCAATTTAAAAATAAAAGAGCGGTTTTTTTCAAAAATTCATAACTTTTTTTGAGTCGGGAAAAAAAATTTGAAAAAATTCTGAAAAATAACTTTCGGGGGGTAGAAAAAGATAGAAAATTTTCAGCGAAATCAAAGGGGGTCAGGTAAAAAATTTGTCGATTTGACATGGAATGACCCATCTAGTCCAGTCAAATTACCGAAATGAAAAAACAAAATACCGCATTTTTGGGAGTATGATGGATCGATAGGGGGGTGTATTCTGAGCTTAAATTTCAATTTGTGGGGTTCTACTGAGGTCAGCTCAAGGTCATTTCGATGAAAACGCGTTTAATTCGATATCTCGAGAACGGTTAGTGTGAGGCCAAAAATTGTAGAGACCTTTTCTCTTCTAAATTAAATTTCCTAACTTTTTTATCTGAAACTTTTTTTTTTATCATCAATATTTTTCAATTTATTACTTCCGGAAGGCAAAAATTTTACTTTTTTTTCTCCCTATTTTTCATTTTTCGCCATTTTCTCCCCAACCGTTCAATTTTATGAAATTTTACCATTTATCAAAGTTGTAGATCCTTTAATTATGAACAACTTTTTCCGATAACTTTTTTTTCTAATACCAATATGTTCGGAGTTATATATTACTTTACCGAGCAAAATCCGCGCCAATGTCGCAATATCATCGACATCAGTGGGTATTCAGTACTTGAAAGAAATATTAAAGTATTCCATGATAATTTATTAGCCAACTTACCTGTATCAGAAGGTGAATCGATTAAACTATTTAAAAATTGTACTTCATTTAAATATTAAATATTGTAATCATTCAAATATCATTTAAATATTGTACTTCTTCAATTTGGGTATTTTTTATTCCATTCAATGGGATAATAATGTGAATAAGGATTAAAAAAAAGAAGTAAATGAATAATTGAAACTGTTTCACACATTTATTGATAAAAAAAAATAGGTAATGAAATTCATAAAATTAAGCATCCGAGGTCGATGGAAGTGATTCATTAATATTAAAGGCCCTGACGGTATCGGGGCATACGTCGTCCTCGTCCATTGCGTCAAAAATATTATCGTCGACAACACTGGCGATATTAGAACAATAGTTCTCTTGGCAATTAGTACAAATTACTGAGCAAAACAAGCCGGCCTTTCTGCATCCGCACGCTTTGCCGCAGTTGGTTTTGCATTTGCACGCCATTGATCTCAGTAAATCTTCCGGAGCTGGTTTCAGCGACATTGGTATCGGCTCCAATCCACGGAGGGTGCGACGCCAGCCCCACTCCTCGGGTTCCAGATAATTTTCGAGCCAGTATTGCACTTGGTAATAACATCTCAACGAGTGAAAAAATGCGGCATCAGAGGTAGGGGGAAGGGATTCTAATTTAACCCTCCCACTGCCTGCCATTTTTTTGTATGCCTTATAACGGAGCTCGTTGAGATTCGTACAATTCGTGTCACCTGAAGCCTTGCGATACAAATTCAAAATGAATTGTTCGCCGTTTGAAGCGAGAGTTATTTTATCTGCTTTATCTTGCAGAAAAACTTCAGTTAGCGAAACCAAATCCGGAGTGCTGTTCAATGCGGTCATTGATTTGATCTTGCCTATGTTGAATGGTGCCGAAGTTGTGTCGCAATCACTAATCGCGTGCAAAAATAATATGTTTTTTGCGGCATTCGCCCCATATATCGGTTTGAGGCAGTATGGGCTATATGTAGCGTCTGTCGATTTGCCTCGGCCAGGTTTTCTCAAGTAAATGTTGTTGCACGCGCCGGCTGTCGCAGTCAGCAAAACCAGTAAATCCACGTCCTCACCAACAACAACCGCAGCACTATACTCCTGCGAAATTCTCTTAGCCGTACTGATAATTAGACCATCCGCATCCTCTACGGCTTGCTCCACCTCGATGTCTGATTTGATGAGAACAGTCTTCAGTAGTGAGATGAATCTGGTCTTATTGCTCTCGTTGCCTAAAAACTTATCTTGAGTTGAGGTTACGGTTGAGTCGAGGAACAGATGTCCTTTACCCGCACTAATGCACGCGACAGTGTGTCTGTGAATACGCGTCGTGACATTGGCGCGGATTTCGCTCGGTAAAGTAATATATAATTTCATGACCTATTTTTGTTATCAATAAATGTGTGAAACAGTTTCAATTATTCATTTACTTCTTTTTTTTAATCCTTATTCACATTATTATCCCATTGAATGGAATAAAAAATACCCAAATTGAAGAAGTACAATATTTAAATGATATTTGAATGATTACAATATTGAATATTTAAATGAAGTACAATTTTTAAATAGTTTAATCGATTCACCTTCTGATACAGGTAAGTTGGCTAATAAATTATCATGGAATACTTTAATATTTCTTTCAAGTACTGAATACCCACTGATGTCGATGATATTGCGACATTGGCGCGGATTTTGCTCGGTAAAGTATTATATAACTCCGAACATATTGGTATTAGAAAAAAAAGTTATTGGAAAAAGTTGTTCATAATTTAAGGATCTACAACTTTGATAAATGGTAAAATTTCATAAAATTGAACGGTTGGGGAGAAAACGGCGAAAAATGAAAAATAGGGAGAAAAAAAAGTAAAATTTTTGCCGTCCGGAAGTAATAAATTGAAAAATATTGATGATAAAAAAAAAAGTTTCAGATAAAAAAGTTAGGAAATTTAATTTAGAAGAGAAAAGGTCTCTACAATTTTTGGCCTAACACTAACCGTTCTCGAGATATCGAATTAAACGCGTTTTCATCGAAATGACCTTCAGCTGACCTCAGTAGAACCCCACAAATTGAAATTTAAGCTCAGAATACACCCCCCTATCGATCCATCATACTCCCAAAAATGCGGTATTTTGTTTTTTTTTCTCATTCTGAGCCGTAATTTGACTGGACTAATCGCCGTGTTTCCCTATACAGCAAAGAAACAACCATTCATATTCGACCAGCTACGCACCGAAAAAGTGTACATGCACCCAAAATAATAATAAAAATACATAGCCGATGAACAGCTTGAAGCTGGTTTAAAATGGTTTATTTGAAGTTCGAAAGTAAAATTACCTACTTGTAGGTTCAATACTATTCTGTATTAATTTTGTACTAATTTTGAAGTATCAATATTGAAATGATGTAATTCAATTTCCATATATTTTTCGCTTGATCATATGAACCGGTGGGAGGGGGGGGGGGGGCAAGTTCCCCATCCTGCGCCACCATGGCTACGCTCATGGTCCATACATAACAATGTTAACGTCAATACATGCCAATGTCATGGTCATATTGTCCATTGATCGCCGTTTTTTTAAGTAGCAATGCCGACTATAGATAGAAAAGGTTCCAAATTTTAACGCTATTCTACGCAGTCGACGTCATCATATGGGAAGGTCAAAGTCGTCCTTTCCAAAACGTTGCCGTCCATTGATGTAGCCATACCGAATATGTTCTAAGTTGGCACTCCGGTCGGACGAAACCTCATGCAAATTTGTAAAACGAGAAAGGTCGAGGAAAAGTAAAAATGATATCAAGACTGTTAAATTATTTCTCCCGTCCTGTCTTTAGAGATTAAAATATGTATTTACCCTATTTACGCGTATAAAGAAACACCGCCGCATTGGTCGATGCACCTCTCTCCGTTCGTGCAAAAGTCGCGTTTCCAAAAAATAATATATTTTTTTATTGGTTCGTTTCCAGCCGTACAGGGCTTCCCATTTTTACGAGCCCCAATCTGCCGCAACTTCGTTCTTACCTCCCATTCCACACACCCCTCCACCTTGCGGCCGCAGCCGACTTCCCCCTCGGTATCGTATTCACCATGGCATATCTGCCATGGGCATAGGGAAACTGCGGAAAACCTATACCGATACAGCCAGTCACAAGTTCGCTTCCCAGTCACGGAACTAGTCGTCTTTCGCCGAGAAATGTCGAAGAAAAAACATTTCCCGACGAAAGTACGCGACTGGGTTTCGAACCCGCGACCTCCCATCCGCTGGCCAGCACGCTAACCACTAGACCAACGCAGCGGGTCAAATTATAATATTTTTATTATATATTTTTAAGTATATAATAAATACATGTATTGTTGGGAGGAAACTTTTCCTACAAAAACTGCATATTTCGACGGGGGTATCGAGGATTGGCTGTGAGGTGGAGGCGCTTCGGAAATTTCAAGGTTACCTCCATTTTTTCAAATGTGATCACTATTTTTTTTAGAATTTTATAAAAGAATTATAAATAATTTCACACACCAAATTTAAAGATAATCGATCAAGATTTAGTATAAAAAATCGATAAAAAGGAATTTATTCCTCCTTTGATAAAGGTGCTCAAATTGATGGCCACCACTTTCAATGCACGCTTGCAATCTGATCCGCATTGATTGTGTACTGACAGAAGGAAATTCTGTCGTAGTACTTTGCGTTGAAGAAAACACACATTATTGTAGAAATCGCAACTTCTCACTCCTTTTCGAAACAAGTTAATAAGATTCTTAGTTGCGAACAATGTAAACAAAGCCATACGATTATATACTTTTTACACATACAAATATATTTCTATTATACAATATATGCAAATATTTTTTGACAGTATGTTATCCTATTAGTGTTTCTTCAAATTTTCAAGGCGATTAGATCAAAATTGACAGATTTGTAGGCTGCTATGATGACGCCCGTCGGAACACTCGGAGCGTCATCCGAAACTTTAAACGCTTTTTTTTCTCGAAAGTAGGTTTTCAAAGTCGGCGAGCAAAATATCTCTAACATAAGCTACTGCATCGATCTTTCTGAAATTTTGAGGCATTTTTCTCGATGCAAAGACATAGTATTCAATCGAAGCATCTTTTTTCCGATGTATACTTTCGATTTATCAACGAAAAATGACCGATTTTTTCGCAAAAATCAAGACATTCACTTTAAATGCGTGCCACTTGTTTAAAATTGTAATTTCGGAAATGCTTTCGATCAATCATTGAATGAACTAATATACTAACGCAATCTGTTTAATTTTTTTATATTAGATAATTTGGTTCAAAAGGGCATTGCTCACCGCAAGAGACGTTCTCGAGAGGTGCTTCCCCGACAGCGACTGTAAATCGATTATAATTAAATATTTTGACACAAAAAAATTACAGAGTGTTCTTCAGATGATACTTGTTCAAATATCTACTGTTTGTAGACATTTATCATCACGATACTCTATTTTATAATATCCCGAAAAGCAGATGTTTTCGACTGTTCCAACTAGGCATAACCTGTTGATCAATTCTAGGCTAAAGACATTGAAATAGCTTTTTCATCGATTTGTTATATGAAATCTTGATAGATCATCTTGAAATATGGTGTGTGAACTTATTTTTAGTTCCTTGACAAAATTCTGGAAAAAAATATTGCTACCGTTTAATAAAATGGAGGGGACCTTGAAATCTGCAAAACGCCTCCACCTGGATGAACCTCGTAGCTAACACTCGATGACCCCCTTCGAACTATGCAACTTTTGTGGGAAAAGTTTCCCCGTAAGTCTGATGGGTTCGAAAATATTTCCATACTGCTAATAGTTGTTGTTTCACTCAGTATATCATTGAAAAAAAAATACATTAAAGATTTATATATGAATATAAAATCGTCGTTCACGATACTGTGTGTGTGCCGCGAACTAAACTATCACGCAATTCGTCAGCGAACTCTGCGACTCGCGACAAACGCCGATCTCCAGAGGGTATGCAGCTTTCACACGCACGGCACTTTATCGGAGTCGTAAAAAATATTACCACGCTGCTAAAAATACGATATTTGTACGGCTATTTGTGTCATTTATCTTTGGAGCGTTCCTTGATCCAATAAAAGTCCATTGAGGAGGAGTGCGAATTTTCGCATACTACGAACGAAAACGAGATGCGCGGATACATAGGACGAGGTAGTGTTTATCCCAATTTGTGGATAATGTATTCAAACGCAAAACATTGCTATGAAGAAATGACGGTGGATGCTGAATAATTTTGTGGCTGCTGTGGAAACATTCCGTCTTAAGGAGACACGTCGAAGGCCGATTGCGAGGCTCCGTTGATGACTCGTTGATTGATCGATCAATTGAACAATAGAGCAGCTATTAGCGGAATTAATTGATCAAATTGTTTACCAGTTAAGGGAAACATACCCTTCGGCAAAAAAAAATTCGCTGATTTTCGTGATTTTTTTTAAGTAAAGAGTTCTTCACAATTTTTGAGACTTACAAGGGGACAGTACGGCAGTCGGATTTTTGTAATTTTTCGTACTCATGGTACGTGAAGTTCAGAGCTCGAATATTAATATCCCAAAGCAGTTCGACGCCATATTCAGAAATTTTCGAGAAAATTGACTTTGAAGTTTTCGAGCGCACTCTTATCCCACAAAGATGCAACGATATTCGAACCGGGCTCGTGGCGTACCCGGTAGCGCTCGAGTCTAGTAATCGCGGGGTCGTTGGTTCGAGTCTCACTTCGATTTTTTTTTTTTTTTTTTTCATTTTTTTTTCATTTTTTTTTTAATTCGCATACATCCGTCATTTAAATATCCCGATAAATTTTTGTTGTATATAATCACATATTATTATATATAATTAATATAATATATCTATATATGTTTATATATGGACAAAATCCATATATAGTTATTTATGTACAAAATTCATTATAGTGATACATAATTATATATTTTCTCATATATGATCATATATTATTTATATATAACAATAGGTGATTATTTATAAAAAAATAAATAAATAATCCCGGGATAAAAGTCATAAAATCTATGCTAATTCACATATATGTAATTATAATTGTCAATGATAAATGCAAGTCTTATTTTTGATTATCTCTTGCTTGAAATTGCGAATAGGCGACGTAAAAATATCCAGTAATAATATTTACATAAACTCCCTTGTAGATTAATAGGAATATAAATAGAAGAATAAATGTTGAAATATGTGAGTTATATTCAACAAAAATTTATCGGGATATTTAAATGACGGAGGTATGCGAATTAAAAAAAAAAAGAAAAAAAAATCGAAGTGAGACTCAAACCAATATGTGAATATAACTCACATATTTCAACATTTATTCTTCTATTTATATTCCTATTAATCTACAAGGGAGTTTATGTAAATATTATTACTGGATATTTTTACGTCGCCTATTCGCAATTTCAAGCAAGAGATAATCAAAAATAAGACTTGCATTTATCATTGACAATTATAATTACATATATGTGAATTAGCATAGATTTTATGACTTTTATCCCGGGATTATTTATTTATTTTTTTATAAATAATCACCTATTGTTATATATAAATAATATATGATCATATATGAGAAAATATATAATTATGTATAACTATAATGAATTTTGTACATAAATAACTATATATGGATTTTGTCCATATATAAACATATATAGATATATTATATTAATTATATATAATAATATGTGATTATATACAACAAAAATTTATCGGGATATTTAAATGGCGCAGGTATGCGAATTAAAAAAAAATGAAAAAAAAAAAAAAATTTCGAAGTGAGACTCGAACCAGCGACCCCGCGATTACTAGACTCGAGCGCTACCGGGTACGCCACGAGCCCGGTTCGAATATCGTTGCATCTTTGTGGGATAAGAGTGCGCTCGAAAACTTCAAAGTCAATTTTCTCGAAAATTTCTGAATATGGCGTCGAACTGCTTTGGGATATTAATATTCGAGCTCTGAACTTCACGTACCATGAGCACGAAAAATTACAAAAATCCGACTGCCGTACTGTCCCCTTGTTAGAGTATGTCTTATTACTACTTTTTGCTGTTACATGGTATTTTTTATTTTAAAAACTGGCGGCGGTATGACCCGGTCTTTTGAACTCAATTTTCAAAACTGGCGTGATGTATAGCTAAAAAACTAATCGACCGATTCTGATGATCTCAAATGTTTTTGAAAAAAAACAATATTCTTTTATTGCAAAATGAAGCCATTTTTTGGAAGATTCAATCTTTTTCTTTAAGAGCGTACCATTTAATCGATTTTCAACATTTGTCACTTTTTCTTGGTTCATATTCTACGAAAGAGTGTTAATGAAAGAAAAGTCTTCGTTCGTTTTTTTTTTTAAATTAATCCCGCCAACCCTAGGTTTCACGCCATCTGATAACATCTGCCGCAATCCGTTAGAAGGCCGTGCGAGAAATAAAGATACCATGTAACAGCCAAAAGTAGTAACAAAACGTATCTACCCTAAGTAAAAAAAATAGTGAAACAGAGTATTATTTTTCAAAAAATTATGAAAATTGTCAATTATTTCCTCGCCTAAAGGTACGCCGCCAATTAAGTCTATTCTGTCGAAGATTTTGTCAATATTTTGTTTCTGATGAGAGTATTGGCATGATGAGTTCGGGATTTTACACACAATTAATACATAGTGTTGCCAAGCTTGAATTTTTTTCCATTTAGAAATATTGATGAACAGGAAGTTACTATTATTCAACCAAAGTTTCGCCGCTGCTTAGAGCAATTGCTCAGAGCAATGGCCAATCGGCGTAGGCGGTTCTGACAATTAGGGTGGCCTGAAATGAACAATGAAAAAATGTGCTTTTAGTTTAAAAACAAAAATTTTCATATCACTGGATACCTTTGTGAAAATTTCATTATTAGGACAATGACAACCTGCAAATAAAAAATTCGACTTTCGACGTGAAAAAATCTTTAATAATTTGTTATTATGTACCAAATGGATGAACATATCGAAAAATCATCCGGTCATACGATAGAAATTGTTATAAACTATGGTCGGTTCGAATTTGATGTGAGTCGGACGAATAGATTTTAAGGTTTTTATGGGGTCTAGCCGTCGGGGGCGATGTACGAGGTGCTTACGATGTACGAGGTGCTCATGCATGTGACCGATTGACTATTACCAACTATTGGCTATAAAATAATTGTCATATTAAACGTACGTTTTTGAACAATTTTGTTACACCAATTTACAAAAGTAGCAATTTTGAAACATTCGATGATTACATGAAAGTTTTCATTACTCTGTATAATTGTTTTCTATAATTGTTTCTCGCTTAATTAATGCGAGACGAATTAGGAACGTCGTGAATCGTGGTGTGTGATAATGCTTTGGTTGGCAGAACTATTGCGAAGTTATAGACCTACGCGCCCCGTTCATAACCTCAAAATCGGCTCGAGGAGCTGGCGACAATAAATACCGGTCTGAGCATAAAATTCTTTTGCTGGAAAGGGAAGGGCGGCGGGGTACTGAAGCTATCTACAACCTAAAAGAAATAAAAAAAGCTTCAATCATTTTGCGATATTCTGAAAAAGTATGTTATGTTTAGAAAATCTTTTCTGAATATAGATCTCAAGTTAATATTAAATAATAATTGCTAATTAAGAGAATAAGAACAAATAATATTCCTCGTCAATTATTCTGACAAAGTAATTCGAGGTCCTCCCGCGCATAATTACCGAATGTGGATAAGGTAGGTAGCATTTGTGTCGTCTGCGACGTTGCCATATTTGCTAATAGTCTGGGTGCTTGATTTTTGCACAAATTCGCGATTAAAAACATCAATAATTTTATAACGGTGCTGTAAATCCACATTTTCACGGTGCCAAGTCTTATAATTATTCGAACCGTACCGATTTTTTCAGTTCCATAGTAGCATTTTCGAAGCAGTTATGAAAAATGTACTAAAAAATGATCGAGCGGTATCCATAAGCGTTATGTAATTAGCCTACGAAATGCGTAGTCTCCAATTTTTTTTCTTCTAAAAAACGGTACGGCGGATCATATCTAAACTACACAGGATGATAAGGAAGGGGTTGTATAGTACCAGAAAAAAATAAGCCCGGTGGAAGCATTCGGACCTGGCCCCAAAATAAGCTTAAGATACGACTCAAAGCATTTCACAAAATATAAACTCGAGACAAACACAGTAGAAAAAAGTAGTGGGCGATCTGACGCTTCATATAAATCCTGACAATTCGGCCAGATTTTACAATTTTTCGAAAACCTTTGTTGCACATTGAAGTTGAGACTCTATCGTATACCTAGACTATACAACGATTTTTTTTGTTTGAAATTTAAAGCTGATCTTTCTTATGCAGGTCCCTTATACAATTTTACAGGATTCCGCACCTCAAAAGTTTGAAAAAATTAAACAAAAACTGATGGAGCTAGGAAAATAAAAAAAAACATCATGACCATCGATTACGTCAAAAAGAAAGAAAACCGAATAATAATTTACTTGCTGAATAGGAGTGTCGTGTCATTCGGAAGCCCTTGATTTCCCAATGCACTCCCGGAAATAAGGGTCCGAAAAATTCTTATATAAAAACATCTATAGATATCGGTTGACCGATCGCCGAGTGATAACCCCAAATGGGAAACCTATACCAGATAAGTGTCTCGATTTCCGCAGCAAACGGAAGTAGGAAATTATCTTGCGGTAGTTGATTAGTGATCTCTCCGAGGCTCCAAAGTAATTAAATCTGGAAAGGGAAAAACGTCGAGCATATTCAACCGCACACATCATAGCCATATTATTTCTGTTTGAGCTGACACGTATAAAAGCCGAGGATAATATAATTTGTATATAGTCGTTTATAAATAGCCCTACATTCCCGCGTCTCTCGTACACATGCATTCAAACGTGAGAACACAGTGCGCCGTCTCGCCGACATCAATCTTAGACGTCATTCGTTTGCTCCCGTTCTCTCGTATCGTTCTTTTTTCTTTTGCTTTTTTCGCACGTTCTTATGCCCGTAAGCCTCTTCGGGTCAGAGGTTTCGTACTTCAAAGGCGGCAGATCGACTTTTATCAATTGCAATTTGACGCAATTGAGAATGGCAGGAGGGGGGTATCCAGTCGACGACGAAATAATAATTTGATTCCGTTGGATTTAATGTCATGCTTCCAATGTAAGGTTCTTCGGACTCAGGCTTCTTTTCTTTTGTCTTTATTTTCGTGTACCAGAATTTAATGTTGGAATCAGATTCGGCCTGTTGTTTTTGCAGATATCTTAAAGTGCGTTGAAAAATATCTGGAGCAAGATCAGCAGGTGGAGGATGGGAAAAAAGAAAAAAATTATTTGACTCGTAATCCTTTAAACAATAGTCTCGAGTCGAAAAAGATGGATGCCGCGTTCAGTTTTATGACACCAGCCTAAGCGGCAGACATCGACATTTTTTTCACGCCTTGATCTGCATGGAAAATTCGTCTTTACCTTACAACTTGAATTATTTAACAACTTATCAATACGTATCCAATGCCGGGATTCACAAAGTGAACTTTTACTGCTTAAAAAATCTGTTTTTCAATTCCATCATTATAATATGAATTAAATTTTAATTATTTATATTAAAATTAAATGTAATATGAAATTTAATATACATATATATAATATAAAAACGCAACAGTTTTAATTTAAAAATTGGTATAGTTATTCTTACACAAATCGTAGATATTGGAAAATGTGACGCATTACTGTCGAGATTTAAAAAAAGCCCCGGATAAAATATTCAATAATTTAAGTATTCAACTACCAGAGACCGAATACCAAGGCTCAAAGAGGATTTGCGCCCCCCCCCCCCCCCTTCGTCGCGTATTGAATTCAAAATCAAGCATTCGTAATCCAAAATTCACCAAACCAGTGATTATTTTTGAGCTTGGAAAATACTGCAGTAATTGACGTCAAATAAAAGAGGCTCGTTCCGATTCCTCGCTACATCCGGCATTCCATATTCGCCTATCTTGATGAGGGTATCGACATGGCAATTTACCTGCATCGACCGGATGTACGACGATCGAGAAAGCCTCCATCGATATTCTCTTCACGAACCTTCCTACCACACTGCCTTTCTTCTCTCCAATTTCTCTTCGTCTTTTTGCCCATCGGGCAGATCTTATGAAACGAACGGTAAATAACTCTGCCTTGAAGTCAGTGGTTTGTGACGTCTCGTCGATGTTGCATTCACTGAACAACATTTTGACATCGTTTAGTGTTGTTCAATAAGAGCGTCAGGAAGAAGAGCGAATAATAACCAATGGGAAATTTGACAACGAATTTGAAAATCAATAATTCATCGTGTAAAAACCGTTCAAGTGACAAAAAAATCACCTCGATTTCCGATTACATTGGGATGCAAGGAATGTGTTTGCATCAGGGGGGAAAAAACACCATTTGACTTAGGCCCAAATACGCACAAGCTAATTGTGATCCTTTGGAAACGAATTGACTCATATTCTAACTTTATGGCAGAATTATAGCGGAACTATTTTATAATGATGATTTTGCATTGCAAAGGTGGATGCCAAGATGCGGAGACCCGGATTTATACTCGGCTTGCTGGTCGTCCTGGCGATCCTCAAACTCGCCAATTCGAATCGATGCCTCACGATGCTCGAAGGTATTGTATAATAAATAAATAAATGGTTGAATTCAGAAAGAATCGCAATAATCTGAGTGCGGTGGCCGGTCAAACTTGAAATTGAGGAAACGCGTGAAAATATATTGTTCTCTGCAATGAGCCCTCCCGACGAACAGAATCTTTCTGAGTTATCGCAAAACGATTGATAATACTTCATACGCATTTGGAAAAGGTCCTTATAGATATTTGTGAATGGCTTGAATGTTCAGAGGTGAATCCTAAACGGGTGATCCACCTGGAGGGTCAATCCTTGAGCATAACGTTCGAGATAACACGAAGAGCGACCCAGCGACTGGCCACGAGAATAATGAGGATTTTCCTGGTAGAGGTTCTTGGTTATCCTGGAGTGACGCTTCTGGAGAGGGACGATCATTTTGATGCACAAACGGTATTTGCCAGGATGTCGGACACCCTTTCGTACGCCGATTACAGGTAAGAATAAATTCATTATCATATTGTCGATGAAGGGGCTACATTTACCTAGAGTCCCGGAAGAAGGTGGCCAAATTCCGAATTTTTAAATCTAGGAAACAATTGCGCACAAGCGACCACAGTGATAGCGAGTAAGAAAAACCTGTATATTGTAATGAAAAATAATAAACTGCAGTTTCTTGTGAAAGAAGTTATAATTTCTTTCTCTGTTTTTTTTCTGCGTGAAAAAAAAATAATAATAAATAATTTTAAAAAAATGGAAGGTAAATTTTTTTAAAAATGTATAAAACATTTAAAAAAATAATAATTAGACGGTTTTGCATCATCCATCGAATTTATTTATATTTTGTGAAAAAAAAAACGCCATCACGGGACTCGAACTCTGGACCTCGAGCGTCACAGCCGGGAACCTTGCCCACTGGGCCACGCCCGCTGGTGCAACCGTACCGGTATAGTAGCTACTAGTAGCTACGAGCTAAACTTTCGAACGTTTTTTCTCGAAAACTAAAGAGCGTTGTATAAAATCCCTTTACTCAGGTACTCAGGGTAGGTCCCTCTACAACATATCTCAGACTTATCAAAATCCGTGAGTGACAGCCTGTAAGGTTCCCTTGTTAAATGTTTCTCATCGTATCTCCTGTGAATTTGGTAACAATCCATCAAGTAGTTCTCGAGATATCATGTCCACCGACTTTGAAAACAGTATTTCGAGAAAAACGCGTTAAAAGTTTGAAGTATGGTGCTGCTACCGCTTACCCGGCCAAATGTTAGAAGCTCATTTAATTTTAGTCATATTTCAATTAAGCTTTCGAAGGATATACCTAACAGGTTATGCTATCGAATAAAAATATTTTTGGAAAACGCCGTTTTTTTTACCTACCTAGGTAGATGTAGCCCTTTAACGTCCATTCATCTCTTTCGTAGAAGAGAAAATAGTCGGCTAATATGGCAGTACAGAGATGATTGTCGTATAAGATTGTGAGAGCTGCATGTTAATCTATCCTTTTGCGTTGAAATATCTGGAAACAGCCACTAATCATTCTAAATGGTAGGCTAATTTTGGCATAAGGACATGAATATAGTGGTCACGTCTCCGGCGGTGTATGCCATACTAACGCACAATGCCCAAATTGGATTACCATTTAGGAAGATTAGTGGGAATTCTTAGATGGAATCGTAAGTAGCATTAGTAGCAATTCCCCATTGGGACATAATAATGGTGATCATGTTCTTTGCGGTATATACCACGTTAGCGTACAATGCCAATATTGGGTTACCATTTAGGAAGATTAGTGGGCATTCCCATATGCGGACTTGAGTGGCAATAGGGGCAATTCCCGATGGGGACATGCTCATGGCAATCATGCTCCTGGAAATGTATTCCATGTTAACGTACATTACCGAAATGAAGGAGAAAATATACACGTTAACATGAAACCCATAAATTAGCCAACTTCGCTATGGAAATATAGGAATCGGACCAAGTAATAGGCCCCTAGGCTGAATTGCCACCAGTTGATGAGGCCAGCAGCCCTGAGCTGGAAACCAGCCGATCCTTCATGCTTTCCTTATGTTCTCATTATGCCGAAACGACACATGACTCTGTCGGTAATAAAATCGATAAAAAAATCTTGGACCTTTTCTCAAACACGACTCGCTCGAATGCTTAAGTTTTTACAGTCGATGTCTGATTGCTATAGGAAGCTACAACTCGTCGATATCCATGATTTTGAATAAAGAATTAGAGATCCACTCGTAATAGAAAACTGCCTTCTAAACAAGTTAGGAAATTATATTTTTCGAATAACAAATCGAAGGGAAATTTTTCCCCATACCAAAAACCGGCATTTGATACTTGAACCTTTGCATTCCGTGCAAAAATAACTGAGGAAGGTTTTAAAAGACATCATGTAGGTCTGTGCTGATAACTGGAACAAAATGCGTGTGGGTTGTTCACTTACACGGTAGGGAACGGCTCAACGCCACAAAAAACTGACGGAGTATAACAATCTGCCCTTCTCGATGGTGCTGGAAAATGTCAATAGCTAGCACGAGGCGATGCGGAGGCGCTAATTTTTCTTGTCATTGCCAGAATACCCGAGACGATGGTGAACATGGAAGTGTGGGTGCCACCCCAGGAGGACACGATGCCGCTTCTCAATCGTTACGACGTAAAAGAGTGTGGCTCGGTCACGTCACCCGGTCGCTTCGGTTGGTTTGTTCCGGAAAGGCTCAGTATGCCGGACGAGAATTGGCGGACATTCGTGAGGCCCGAGACCGCCGCGAGATTCGACGTCGACGAGGCGAATCTTGCGAAAATACGGAATCTCACGATCGATCCAATGACTGGCAAATATTACTGTCATGAAGGCTTCTGCGAGCGAGGAATGTACGTTCCTGAACAATGCCAGGCTCTGAGACACAAGACTCTGCCATGCGCACTCTTGTTGGCTGGCCACGCAGATTCCTCGGATTTCATCAAGGATCATATTGATCAACTGAAGTTGTACGTAAAGGTTGCTTGGGTTGGATCGAATCTGCGAACAGTTGTCAAATCAATGACAAAGGAGTATCTTCAATTGGCCAGAAACGCCAGCGAGATACGTCCTGTCAAAACGTCACTGCGTTCATTGGTAGTGTTGCATTGGACTCCCAGTAGTGTCATACCAAACGAGAGGGAATTCGTGCCGCTGGAGTTTCCCAGATGCGGCACTAGGGGAACCGAGCTCGGCTGCGTGTACGAGTCTAATCGTTTGGTCAAGTTGGCTTGGTCAAGACTAGAATCGATAGCTAAATTTGCCTACCAGGCCATCAATCGGGCACGGTTTGATCCCGAGATGTACGAGGATCTTATTGATCGTTACAACAGGCTGACGAAACACGACGTCACCGAGGAGCACATAGCTTGCCAATGGTTGAAAGACAATTTGAACTATACGTTGTCTGAATGGATGCCCAACAATGCGGACAAAAATACCCTCATAGTAGGCGGGATATTCCCGATGAGTGGCACATCGTACACCGCTAAGTCGATCGTTCTAGCTGCTAAAATGGCCAAAGAGGCGATCAATCTCAACAACACTGTGCTACGAGACTTCAACATAACTTTGCTCGCTAGCGACGGACAGTGCAAATCGGACATGGTCATGAAGTCCTTCATCGACTACATAGCGCACAATTATTACGAGAAGTTGGTTGGTGTACTTGGGCCTGCCTGCTCCGAGACTGTGGAACCCCTCGTCGGTATATCCCGACACTACAAGACCGTCATTATTAGCTACAGCGCCGAAGGCTCAAGCTTCAATGATCGACGTCGCTATCCCCACTTCTTCAGGACGATCGGCGAGAACAAACAGTATAAGCATGTCTATCTCAAGCTCCTGAAGAGCTTTGGCTGGAACCGGGTTGCTGCTCTTACCGAAGATGGACAAAAGTACACGGAATACATATCTTACATGCAGGAAACTCTACGGGACAACGGTATCAACTTTATCGCCAATATCAAGTTTCCCCGTGAACGGGAGAGGGATGTCATGACAAAGGTATACCACAATCTCCATGATACTTTTTGGGAGTAGCTTTAATCCTGCAGCGATCACATTTGCGAATCTTCTTTCTTTTTCGCCCAGTATCTCCAAGAACTCAAACAAAAGCGAGCAAGGATCATCATAGCTGATGTTTATGACGTGGTAGCTCGGCAGGTGATGTGCGAGGCCTACAAACTCGAAATGACTGCCCGCCAGGTGAATATCTGTCCATTTACTTTTGCTTCCGCATAGAGGAAACTTTGTTTTCGTGAAATAGTTTGTTATTCAAAATTTTTATGGCAACGGGTTTAGAATGCTCCTAAGAGTCGAATAATGTCATTTCGAAAAAAATGTAGAGATTCGTTAGGACGTCAAAAAACATCTACATTTTTCAAAATATCTTATGCGTGTTTTGCACACACATACAGTTAGTTTAAAAAAAAGTTTTTCAGCGTCACAACTTTTACAATTAACGCCCAGGTGAATATTTGTCGATTTACTTTTGCTTCCGCATAGAGAAAAATTTGTTTTCGTGAAATAGTTCTGTTTTCGAAATAAAAATGGCAATGTGTTTAGAATGCTATTAACGTCGAAAATAGACATTTCAAAATAATGTACTGATTTTTTCGTACACGTAAAAACTTCTAGAGACTGTTAAATACCTCACGCCATTTTTGCTTTTATTTAACAAATATGCAATAAGATGAAAAAAATGTTTTTTTGGCATCGTAGCTTTTACAATTTTTAAGTTGTCTGATGAAATTTTTATACGGAAATAAATAGATCGTTCGCCAGGTGAATATTTGTTGATTTACTTTTGCGTCCGCACGGAGAAAGTTTTCATTTAATGAAATAATTCTTTTTTTTTTAATTAACATAGCAATATGTTCAGAATTCTCCTAGACGTCAAAAAAATGCATTTAGAAAAAATGTAGACATTTTTCCGACGCGCAAAAACTTCCAGAGTTTTAAAAATACCTCGCGCAATTTTTGCACACACGTTAATTTAGTTTAAAAAAAAATTTCTAGGGCCATACATTTGACAATTTTTGAGATATCTGATTTACTTTTTGTCCGTAAATAACGGGTTTACATTTTAAGGGAGTTTGGATTTTCCAATATATGATTGTCATGCTGTAACTATTCCAAAATTCAAGATATTGGTATCAACTTTTGTACAGGACTAGAGTATCAATAACCGGGTATATCCGTATTGAATTTTCCAAAAAACCGGTGGAACATTCAGATTTTGAGGGAGTATGAATGTTCCGAAAAAAAGTATTTTCACGACGTGACTTTTTCAATATTTGAAATTCGCCTTATACTGTTATTTACTTCATCCCACTATCATTACAATAAGTCGGAGGTCTCTCGAACATTAGCCAAACTAATGTGTGATGCCAGGTATGTCAAGACTAGTTCTAATGAAATTGAAAGAAATTGAAGAATTCTAATGGAATTGCCGAAAGAATTTAGTTTTGCGGGACTTAACATTTTCAGAAAACCTTTTTTTTAATCCTATTTCTTACCCAATATTTAAAATGTCTGGATAAATCGCTGCACATGCGAAGTTACATTACAAGGTTTATATTTGACATATCGATGGCTAACAATGCAGAGCACTATCAAAATATAGAGATTTTGGGAAAAGACGTCATAATATAGAAACTTGCTGATTGCTTTCTCACAATTTTGTTTCCCCCGCGAAGCTTCTTCCATGAGGCAGCCAAATAAGAAAAAACCGGCTTGCTCATGGAGCAAGCTTCGTAACCGAGAGCAAACAATAAGTAAGCAATACACATACGTCAAATTTATTTCCCTTCCCTAGGAAACTAAACATTTTCCCTTGTATCGATTTCGTTCGATATACTTGATGATAATCGGTTGGGCATTGAAGATGGTTCCCCTTGATCTTACGACGATCGTTCAGGTGTATGAAAAATCGAATTATCGGTAGCAGAATTAGCAGTATCACTTCAATTATATTCCAAGCGATTCTCTTTCCGACGGTTTATTAGAAGAAAGGAAAAAAAATATCCTTCAGCAGCGAAACAGTTTGATAAGAACTGACTGTTGTCCGACATGCTAATGGGATTCGTAAATTTAGGATAAGAAAGAGGCAAATATTCTGCCATCCTCGATATACATATGTATAGATCGATAGCGTTTGATTTTTTTTTCTTCAAACGCAGCTTTCTTTATTTACACGCCGATCCATATGCTCGATGTCTGTGCGTCAGAAGATACATGAATTTTTCATGGCTGCATAGCAAACGTTTGCCCCCCGTAGAGGATTTCATACCAAATACGTATATTACCCTTTTAACGAAGAGGTACCGCTGCGCCTCGTTGCTTTTCCGAAGTCTCGAAAATCTGATATTGTTCGTATTAGGACGTTGAATAAGTTCTCGCTGTTTCCCATTGGATTGCGTCACCAGAACTGCGTGCGTATAGTTGGTAACGCATTTATAAAGAAGTGAATAAGCAACCTTGAAATTCTGTGTATGTCGAAGTGTAAACAACTTTTTTTTCTTCATAGTGTTAAACATGTCAAATTTCGTGGCAAAAAAGAGTATTGGCGGAGAATTTTACCGCACTACTTTATTTGAAAAAATCTGCAGCTGAAGCACACAGAATTCTTGTTGGCATTTATCGCGACCATGCTCTGTCGAAAACAACATGCAGAGGTTGGTTTAGGCGCTTCAAAAATAATGATTTTGATGTGTTGAATTGGAGGCATTACTTCATGAAGACTCATGTCCGACGCCAACTGCACTTGCAGAATCATTAGGACTTGATCACACAACAGTTTCGAAATGTTTGAAAGCATTAGGAATGTGTTTTTTTTTTCAAATATAGCGTTAATTTCCACGATCAACCTGGGGAACTTATTCAACATCCCAATACAAACATCCCAATACTCGGGCCTCCATTTTTATTATCACACGTCATCGCGTATACGAAAAGTTTTGATCGTTGTTTCGCCGATCTTCAGGGATACGTCTGGTTCCTGCCACTGTGGCTTCGTCCGCGATGGTACGACACAGATTTTTACAACAGCCAGGGTGAAAGTGTACCGTGTACAAGTGCCGAGATGTCGAGCTCGATAAACGGCCATCTGGGTATGACTTACGCCTATTTCGCGCCCGACAACGAGATCATGCAAGAGGGCATTACGGTGCGCGAATGGCGAGATCGGTATCACAAGATTTGCAATGCCACCAATCAGGTACCATCCAATTACGCTGGTTATGCCTATGACGCGATGTGGACTTACGCCTACGCCATGGATGTCCTCCTCAGAGAGAATCAGAGCTACGTTTTTGAGCTACATTCAGATCAGACCATCAATCGACTCACCGACATCATAGCAGCGACCGATTTCAACGGGGTTAGATACAGATCCGTCTTCAAGTTTTATTATCAGCCGGTCGAAAATATTTATCTTTGTGTTTCTGCTTTTTCAACGTGATGCTTAGGTCTCCGGTAGGATCAAGTTTCTCGGAGGACCTTCGCGTTTCTCGGCTATCACCATCGTTCAGAAAATCGACAACGAGATTCGTACTGTCGGCAATTTCTATCCCAACATCTCCGAGGAGAGAAACGAGATCACCGGTGGTAACTTGGAACTCAACAAATCCGCAATCGTGTGGTTGTCGAATTTCGTACCGGATGATGGTTCGGAGCCTCCTGTGCGCTGCGTACTTGCGGGCTTGGCTGAACTTCTTGACGTCAGCTGCGAAGTCGCCATCGTCATTGCCAATATCATTGGCTTTGGACTGCTGGGCATTGTCCTCATAATAGGCTTCATCGTCGTCAAGAGAAAGTAAGCGTCATTACCCTCTTCCTCCCATAGTGACAAAGATCGACGATTGAACATTCTGATTCGGCTCATTGGCGCCGAAGATTTGTTAAGCTTCCCTCCCGAGGAATCAAAAAGTGGGGGCAGCCCTTCGTCCAATGGGGAAGAAGAGATTGTTACGTTGTCACGGCTCATTAATTTTCAGATACGACGAGAAGGTGCGTCTGCATGAGAAGGTGATGGAGTCGTTTGGCCTGGATCCTCGGCAGACAACGCCAGGCCTCGACAAGTGGGAGATACCACGCGACCGCGTCGTCATCAATCGAAAATTGGGCGAAGGAGCTTTCGGCACGGTTTACGGTGGCGAGGCGTTCTTTCCGGAAAAGGGTTGGCTCGCGGTAGCTGTGAAGACATTGAAAAACGGCAGCTCGACCGACGAGAAACTCGATTTTCTCAGTGAGGTAGAGGTTATGAAGCGTTTCGAGCACAAAAATATCATCAAACTTCTCGGGGTATGCATAAAGTGCGCTCCCGTTTTGACCGTGATGGAATTCATGCTATACGGTGACTTGAAGACTTACCTGCTTGCCCGACGAGATCTCGTCAATGATCAGAGCTACGAGGACTCGGACGAGATATCGAACAAAAAACTCACCGCTATGGCCCTCGATGTAGCCAGAGCTCTTAGCTATCTGGCACAATTGAAATACGTTCACAGGTAAAAAAATAGAATATATAAAATAAATCGAGAATTAAATAAATCAAATATACCCAAAATCAAATATATAAAATATAACTAAATTCGAATATATTAAATATATCCAAAATAAAATGTTTCAAATATTCAAAAATGAAATCGAATATATCATATACTTTATCCAAAAACAAATACATCAAACATATAAAAAATATATATATATATTTGAGTGAACGATACACTTCCACGTTTCTGCATCAGTGCGTTACTTTGTACGCTAAGCTTTCCCGTATGGGTGCGTTGCATAGTTGATGATGCTCCTCCGCAGGGGTAGGCCATTTAGAACATTTACATAACGCTGGCGTGAAAACCTCAATTTTTCTCTCGCAAAAGCAAAGCTTCTCAAGGAACACAAAAAGGAAGAAACATTGTGGCTTTTGCTTTTATTATCGACGCAAACTCCTCGTGTGGTAAATGTTGGCTCCATATTCGTTGCAGGGATGTGGCTTCGAGAAATTGCCTGGTGAATGCTGCGCGGGTTGTCAAGCTCGGTGATTTCGGAATGACACGACCCATGTATGAGAACGATTATTACAGGTTCAATCGAAAAGGTCAGTTTGGCGACAGCGATAAAACGAACATTATCCCGGTTTCACTTGCCTAAATGATACTGTGGCGTTGCGTTCACTTGGCAAATGGTTTTCACAGGAATGCTGCCGGTAAGGTGGATGGCCCCAGAATCACTTGGACTCGGAATTTTCACTCCAGCCTCGGACGTGTGGTCCTACGGAGTTCTTCTCTACGAGATCATAACCTTCGGAAGTTTTCCCTTTCAGGGCATGAGCAACAATGAAGTTTTGGCTTATGTCAAGGCTGGCAACTCGTTGGTCGTTCCGAAGGGTGTCAAACCACAATTGTAAGTCTATCATCATTGCTCGCATTCTTCCGAACGACTGATACTGGTTTTTTGTGTTTCGATCAAGTCTGGTCGCTGGTGATAATACCTGAATGTAATGACAGAAGTCTCGATCTCGACTTTCAGGGAAGGCCTGATTCGTTCCTGCTGGGCGGTTGATCACTCAAAACGTCCTACAGCACCGGAAATCGTTGATTTTCTCGCCACGAACGTGCGCGTCCTGTGTCCCTGTTTGGACGTTCCTCTGGCGAGTGTCCAACTGGAGAACACGAACCAACTGGACTTTCAGCTACCAGAGAGCATAAGAAAGTTCTCCATGTCATTGTCGTGGCCACCCGTGCAGCAACGTCGCCAAAACGCCAACCCGTTGCCGGTATTCCCGTCCAATGATCCCCCAAACACTCCGCTGCTCGACATCAATCGTCAGGTCGAGGTGAACGGCAACAATCTGGATGCTATCCTGAACATCGCGCGCAACGGTGAACATGACGTCTCCTTGCCACTTTTGGACGACGATGACGCCTGCTCGCGGTACATCAAGCTTCACAATGATCGTAGAAACGCCAAAAATCGCGATCCCCATCCAAGATACGTGAATGTCGAGCCCGGTGAAATTGCCGTCCTTCGCACAACCAGTTTAACGATGGAAGAGAATGGACCGATGCTGCAAGCTACGACGAGAGAAGACGGCGAGGAAGACTCGTTTCTCTGATTTGACGGCGATTATTGAAGGTCACTCGAGGCCAATCCAGTGTTCGTGCTTTTCTTTTGTATTTTTATCTGAAGGCAACAATAATCAGCCGCTGACCTTGGCTTGGCCCAAGGTTGGCTACAACCCCGATCGGGTACGTTGATGATGATGCTGCGAAGTGAACAACGTTCCTAATGTCTTACGATTCGCGTCAAGATCACCCAAGATTAATATCTCGTCTCTGCTGGCAACACTTCGAGGAAAATTCTGCACAAGAGGCCCAGGATGGCTTGAAAATCACCTTGGATAATCGCGATTGATCTCCTAGCCATTTGGGTGCACAAGTGGGATTGTGCCAACCTCCACCGATCCTCGTTCAGCTGCGGACCTAAAATTGCACTTTTCCGCATGTTTTCTGCTTTCTTTTTTCTTGTTTGGATCGATAAAGTTCCACGGGCTCATACCGGCGTATCAAAGAATGACCGGAACGCGTCGCGGTGGCGAAGACAAAGAAATAATGAAGGAAACGGAAAATTTACGATCTCTTGACTCCAAATTGGACATAATGTATTTTACCGACTTCCTTACGATTGCGGTGAGGTTGGTCCGGATAAAACGATGAAACCAGTCGATAGCTGGCGGTAGAGGGATGTTGAATGGACATGACGGCCCTACATGCGACAACTATGGGCTGGAGACCGATACCGAGATATACGCTAGACATTAACCCTGACGACGATTCAGAGGTGTCGTTCGATAGATAAAACAGATCTTCGGTCACCAAAATGGCACCAAAACCGATGAAATGTGACACTTTCCGCGTCGCCCGGAATGATTCCGAAAGTTAACATTCGGAGCCTGGACCAGTACGACAATCTCGGACCATGACGTACGAGATTGCGATCGTAATAATCTAATAATTTATTCAAATAGCACGTAAGGCTCGATACATCCTAATGGCTTTCGCGGAACAACGTTCAGATAGTTCGTAAATGAGAAGAAGAAAAAACAAGAAATGTTTTGTCGTTCGCACGTTCCGCACTTTCCTACATTGCTTATACGAAAAATCTCTCCAGTTCAATGAGAGGCGCTCCGTCACGCGCTCACTCCTAGAGCCATTTCCAAACAAATGTTTCTAATCGTTGTTAAGCGGACATATAAAGAAAATGGGAAGGAAAAGTACGAAGCGAATTCGTAGCATTCGTTCAACGAAATCTCCCACTCGTCAGGGCCGTGATTCATGCCGAAATAATGATAAAAATCCTTTAAGCTCTAGTCAAGCCTACTCGCATTATTGTTATCGTACAAGTGAACTAAAATACGAGGGGACGTTAGCGTCTCATTCTTTTTAGCCTCCTCTATTTCCTGGCATTTATATTCTCTTTGTTGGGACTTTTTGCCGAGGTACAGAGCGTGATATTCCGATAAATCACACAATTTATACATTATCTAAGGTTAATTTAATTACAGTAATGGAACTATGACTTTTGTAACGAGTACCAGTATGTCGCACATTATATATATTTTTATTTTGAAATTTATCAGCCGCTTCGTTCCTTAACTTTTTTCGCTGCCGACCTTTCTTTCATCGATAATCCAATATCCATCGGTGGGTTGTCACTTTGTTAGGCAAAAATGCTTTTTCGGTGACAGCGGATTCCGGTTTTTCTGCGGCTGATCAATCTGCGGTTCATTCTACCTGTAGAGGGTAATGTGGTATCCCACTTGAGCAACTGATGATACCGTATTGACCGATGGTATAATAAATCTCGGTTAGTAACTTTTCGGCAGCGCATCGGCGAACGATTTTCACGTTTCTGGAGATAGACATAGCCGATGGAGATAACGCAGGGAGCTGTAATATCTGCCCAGATGGGGCAGGTATTTTCCGAGGAGACACGGCAGATGGCGCCATTTGGATGCTTTTGGACAACAGTCGACGTAAACAAGTACCTGCTAAACTGAGTGTTTAGCGGAAAGGGACTGAAAACGGAAAGACAGCCGTAGCTCCAGTTCTATTTGGGTCACGGAGACTTATTGGGGCTTTCTGAAAAAGATTTCGGCACACTTGGAAAATGCCACTTGGATCATCATGATATCTCGATTAGTTGTTCCGAAAAGTGCACTTGAACAATAGCTGAAGAAGAGGCAAAGGAAAGAGCAAATTTTCGTGAAAATCGGTCGTTCAACTTTGAAATTCTGTCAAAAATTCAAAAATAATCGTAGCTCGATGAATCAAGCTGCAGTTCTTATAACAAACGATTGTCCCGTATAGGAGAGTTTCAAATTGAAACTGAAACGTAATGGGCGACGATTGAGTGCGGAAACTTTTTTGGCCTATGTCGGGAAAAGGGTTGGTATTTAATGATCTTTATAAGCTCACATCGATGTATTGTTACCCTATAAATATCAATTAACCATCGATTTTCCCCCGAACCCTCAATTTATATTACAAAATCGTGGGAAGGGTTTCAAAGTCCTTTTCTGGGGTTAGCTGACGTTCCTTTGAGCTTATGACAAAAATTCTGTGATATTCATAATCGCTTGAAAATTTTCCATCGGATAGACCCTTGAACTAGTGTAAAATCGGAAAAAAAATGTTTTGACCCTTCCGGCTGCTTTTCCAGAATCACGAGAATCCTAAAATTTTAAATGGTCGTCGCATTGGTTCTGTTTTAATAGCTACAACTTTTTGGGTAAGAGGGGGGGGGGGGTGAAAAGGATTTTAGTAGACGTAGAGAATGCCGCTGGATTCATTTCGATATCTCAACTAGTTGTCCCGAAAAGTGCACTTGTACAATAACCGAAAAAGAGGCGAATACAGTCGAATCTCGATATAACGAAATCCTCGATATAACGAAGATTTGTCCATTCCCTTCCGATAGACACCCGAAACCTTGATGCAACGACATAATAATATACATTATGCTGCAACTTCTAATTGCTTGTAAAAAATGCTCTAATTTAAACCATTCGTTCTTTTAAAAATATCCCCACATTTATAGTACCAATATATTTTTTTTAAACAACACTTAAGGAACACGATCTCGACATAACGAAACCTCAATATCATGAAAACTCGATGTAACGAACTTCCCGAGAGATTCTTTACATCGAAGTTCAACTGTAGGTATAGAAGTATTCGTGAAAATAGGTTGATCAACTTTAAAATTCTGCCAAAAATCGAAAAATAATCGTAGTTCGACAAAGTAAGGTAGTTTTATAGTTTTGGTCAAATCTTAGGAATTGGCTGAAATCTAACAAGGGGACCTTACAGGCTGTCACTCACGGATTTTAATAAGTCTGAGAAATGTTGCAGAGGGACCTACCCTGAGTACCTGAGTAAAGGGATTTTATACAACGCTCTTTAGTTTTCGAGAAAAAAAGTTCGAAAGTTTAGCTCGTAGCTACTAGTAGCTATTATACCGGTACGGTTGCACCTTTGTCGAACCAGCGGGCGTGGCCCAGTGGGCAAGGTTCCCGGCTGTGACGCTCGAGGTCCAGGGTTCGAGTCTCGTGATGGCGTTTTTTTTTCGCAAAATATAAATAAATTCGATGGATGATGCAAAACCGTCTAATTATTTATTTATTTAAAAAAAATACTTTCCATTTTTTAAAAATTATTTATTATTATTTTATTTTTCACGCAGAAAAAAAAGAGAGGAAGAAATTATAACATCTTTCACAAGAAACTGCAGTTTATTATTTTTCATTACAATATACAGGTTTTTCTTACTCGCTATCACTGTGGTCGCTTGTTACATCAGAACAATATTGCGAGTGGTATTTGTCGTAAAATCAAGCAAAACACACGACCAAAGAGCAATGCGCCCATTGTATAAAAGCAATGGCCTTGCAGGCGCACGGAGTTTTGAGCAGCGTTATTGGAAAGCATACTTGATTGACATTTAAAAACAGCGGTCTTGCCTTAATGAACTTCGATGCAAACCACGCATATTTAATCATCGGCGCGAAAGCAGGTACGCTTAAGGGACAACACCACTGTGACGGCTTCAAAAAATCGATTTTTTGAAAACCATCTAGAAAAATCTAAAATACATTTAAGATTAAGATGCCGTTAGACCCAGGTCGAAAAAATAATTATTTTCGGAGATATTGAATATTTTGTGGAGCGGTGCAGCGCTCCGTGACGCTTGGGGTCCCGCGCAGCTGCGCGTCTCAGGGTCGGCAGGTATACCGGGCCTTTTCCAGGTCCTGCGGGTCTTTCCCAGGTATTCTTTTGTCTCCCTTCACAAAAACCGGCTATTGTTATAAATATAGTTTCGAAAAAAAGCCATGGGTGGCGATAATTGAAAAATTTTCAAGGCAGGTATAGGGATAGCGTCATAGCGTCAGTTTGCGAATAGAAGCGACGCTACTCGTGTCTAAACGCTCCGAATCGTTTCGTTTATAAATATCGAACGCTCAGAATTATTCTTTGCACATCGAAATGGATAATCCGAAAGTGTACGCGGGGAAAAAGGGAACAAAACGGAGCTATGTGACGAGGAGTCGAACGAAAATTTCGAATCGAAAACCTCCGAACCGTTATAGCTCCGAAAATAGTTCTGCAGAGTATGTGAGCACGTCGGCGAAAAAGTTGAAATCGTCGGACGATTTAGAGGTCGGTGTTACTAACGATTTCGGTTATCGTATAGTACACCGAGTCAATGCATTGAACATTATATCGACGTTAGTGAAGTGCAAAGTGTGTGATCGGAATATAAAGTTTACTGAAAAAAGTTTGCGCGGACTCGGATTCACAATCGAGGTCGATTGCGGCCATTGTGAAAAAGTGCAAATCAGTTCATGTCCTATGATTGACAATGCATACGAAATAAATCGTCGGTTCGTATTCAGTATGCGTCTTCTTGGCGTCGGTTGGAATGGCCTGATGAAGTTTTGTGCATTTATGGACCTACCGCGCCCCATATTTCAGTCTTTCTACGATCGAATCTTAAATTCGATTTCGATTGCCACTAAAGCTGTGAGCACAGTGAGCAAACAAAAGGCTGCACTTGAGGAGGAGACAATTTCGTTGGAAAATGGGGTGGAGGACGGAATTATCGTTTCAGGCGACGAATCGTGGCGTAAGCGCGGTTTCAGCTCGCTTTTCGGCATAACATCGCTAATCGGCTGGTACACTAAAAAAGTGATCGACGTTATGGTGAAATCGAAAGCTTGCGAGCATTGGGGAAAAAAAAAGAAAGCACCGCGGAGTACTGGGAATGGAAAAGTACCCACGACGATGAGTGCCAGGCGAACCATAGCGGCTCCTCCGGAAAAATGGAAGTCGACTCAGCTGTCGAAATGTTTCAACGGTCTGAAGAGCTCTATGGCATAAAATATAAATATTATATTGGTGACGGCGATTCTAAAACGTTTCTGGGCATATCGAATAGCGATCCATACGACGGTTTCGAGATAAAAAAAAGAGTGCATCGATCATGTCCAAAAACGTATGGGGACGCGCCTCCGCGAAATCGTGAAAAAACAAAAAGGATTGTCTGGCAGAGGAAAGCTCACCGGAAAATTGATTGACGAGTTTAGCACATATTACGGCTTGGCTATTCGGAGGAACAGCGATGATGTTGAAAAAATGAGGAAGGCAATTTGGGCAACTATCAAACATAAAATATCCACAGATAGTGAGCCACAACATGACGATTGCCCAGAGGGAGCCGAGTCGTGGTGTTCGTGGCAGCGAGCGGTCGCAAGCGGTAATATTTCTGAATATCGCCATAAGCCGCCTCTTCCTGAGAAAGTATTGGAAGCAATTACGCCAGTCTTCGAAAATTTGAGCAGAGGCGATTTGCTGGAGCGTTGTTTGGGCGGCTTCATGCAAAACAACAACGAAAGCTACAACAAATCAGTTTGGGCAATAGCCCCCAAGTGTCAGTCCGGGAGCAAAAAAATCGTCGATATTGCAGCTGATATCGCGGTATTATTATTCAATGATGGCCTGAGAAGCCTCATGAAAGTTTTGGAGACGTTGGGGATAATTGTCGGCCCAAATTGTTTCAATTTTTGCGTTGAAACCGACGCAGCGCAGATCGAGCTGGCGGAGCGCTCGCTCACAGACGCTGCAAAAGAGGCAAGAAGAGCCTCTACAAGTTCGAGAAAAGATGCTAGGGACAATGATTTGCTTCTTGAAGGCCAGCTATATGGTGCCGGCATTGCTGATTAAAGGTAAACATTTTTTTTTCCAATTTATCGCATAAATTAACAAACCCAAAACTTTGAACGTGTTTTTCTCAAAACCACTTTTTTGAGTGCGGCACGCAGCAGAACTCGAGCAATTTTTATCCGATCGACTTCAAATTTGGACTGCATTAACAAACCTAGATTATCTAAAGAAGTACATAGGATTTTTTCGATATCTCAATAATAAAAAAAGTTATAGCCTATTTTCGACGAGAAATTTTTCTCGAAAATCGTCCTTTAATTTCAAAAGCGTGCCTATTTTTTAAAAATCAATATTTTTTCAAATCCCTCTGTACTTGTCTTCACAATATCATATTATTAACGAAAACACTCGGTATTTTTTTTCAGATCGACTTTGAAGAGAGTTCTGCTGCGTGCCGCGAACCACTGCAGAGCAACAGTACCTGACGCGGGAGCTTCCCCAGCGTTACCATGGGGCGTGAAAAATTTGAAACATTTTTTTTATGTATCTTCAATAAACAACGAACAAAACAAAAAAAATTTCGAATATCTCTTTTTTCCCACAAAAAAAAATTCTTGAAAAATGGCAAAAAAACAGGGGGTCACAGTGGTGTTCTGCCTTAATTGATGAAGAATCAAAGAATGAATTTGTATGGAATCTTCCCTTGAAGCAATTTCTCTGTTATTTTTTAACAAATCGGGAGCATTTTCTATTTGTTTTGTGAACATTTTCACTTGCCGGTAAAAATATACATCGCACGGTTGGCAAATCGGTGTGCACTTGGGCGGTATAACTTTAATACTGCATGTATATGCCTTCTTCTCGTCTACAAAGATGGGATCGTAAAGCGTTTGATCAGCGACGATGATTAAATATGTGTGATTTGCATCGAAGTTAATTGAGAAAAGACCGCTGTTTTTAAATGTCAATCAAGTATGCTTTCCAATAACGCTGCTCAAAACTCCGTGCGCCTGCAAGGCAATAGCTTTTATACAATGTGTGCGTTGCTCTTTGGTCTTGTGTTTTGCTTGCTTTGACGACAAATACCACCTGCAATATTGTTCTGATGTAACAAGCGATCACAGTGATAGCGAGTAAGAAAAACCTGTATATTGCAATGAAAAAAAATAAACTGCAGTTTCTTGTGAAAGATGTTATAATTTTTTCCTCTCTTTTTTTCTGCGTAAAAAATGAAATAATAATAAAAAATTTAAAAAAAATGGAAAGTAAAAAATTAAAAAAATGAATAAAATTTTTTTAAAAATAATTATAAATAATTAAACGGTTTCGCATCATCCATCGAATTTATTTATATTTTGTGAAAAAAAACGCCATCACGGGACTCGAACCCTGGACCTCGAGCGTCAGAGCCGGGAACCTTGCCCACTGGGCCACGCCCGCTGGTTCGCCAAAGGTGCAACCGTACCGGTATAGTAGCTACTAGTAGCTACGAGCTAAACTTTCGAACGTTTTTTGTCGAAAACTGAAGAGCGTTGTATAAAATCCCTTTACTCAGGTACTCAGGGTAGGTCCCTCTACAACATATCTGAGACTTATCAAAATCCGTGAGCGACAGCCTGTCAGGTCCCCTTGTAAGTATGGTGTAGATATGACCTTCATGGACTGATGCCCAAACATTCAATTCGATTCACCGTTTAGTTCATGAGATAATAGCAATTGAATATGGGTATTTTTGTACAAGATCCCTCTTCTTAACACGTAAATCGATAGGAGTTTGCTCGCATTTCTCGGTACAGTTTTCAAACGGATCTTAGGATTTCAAAATAAAAACACATGTGTACGCAGTACTATTGCGGCATTGATTTAAAAAAAATGACAAACTTCGACCGTTTAGTTTCGGAGATATCGACTTATGAAAAGTGGTAATTTTATTCCACACCGAACTCGGGCCAACCATCCGTAACGGAATGGTAACAGTGTACTTTGCGGCCAGCTGGTCGGCGCGTGGTCTGGGAACTCGAAGCGTGTTTTTTTCCCCGGGTTCTAATAATTCTGAGATGGATGTGAAATAAATTTATTCTGCAAACAAATTTAATTTGTTCAATTTATGCATGTATTTGTCTTTGTTACAGCGAATACAATTAAAACTGTCGGCAAGATATTGTAAATCCACGATCCGACGTCCTTCGACAGCGAATTACTGTTGCTGATCGTTAAGGTTATGGTTATTCTCATCGCGTTTAGCCGAATTTGCTTGTCACATGGCTACCACAGCTTTCAGTCTTTTATCAAGCGCCTTTTTTCTTGTAAACTTTCCTTGTATCGCATTTGGGTTGACATTTTCACGCTTTTTTTTATTTATATAAAATATTTCGCGAAAGACGGATCGTAGGAAGCTCAACGCTATGGCTGCAAGAAAATCGCGCTGTTGCCACGATTACAGCGCCGCTCTCTATACGAGTATGAGACCTATCTGTGCATGAAGTGCGAATGTGTGGGACATATGGAGGGTACAAGCTCCGTTAAAAATTTACAACCAACAGCATCGTATAGGCATTGGATGTTACTATACGCTTCGACCGAAACTTTTGGCTCATACGTGTACCTACAGAACGACCTTAAGCGGAATTTTACAGAGAAAATGATAACGAAGCGCATGCGCGCAGAACGGAATTTGAAATCGGACCGGAAAAGAGATGAGCAACGATTGACTGGAGACATTTAGTTTCAGCCGAGGTGCAAACGAAATTTTGGTTTTTTACATTTTTACGCCCTGAATATGAATTCACCATTAATTTTCCCCAAGCCCTGAATTTCAATAAAAAATATGTACAAGTGAATAACATATAAATAAAATAAAGTATAACTAAAAATACACGAAATTTCGCAGAATGCGTATATAGCTCGTAATCCACGACACCCCTCTTTGGGGTAGTTTTCCGGGATTTTTGTCATCCATAGAGAAATCACTACTCTGGAAGCGGTTACACCACTCTTTGCACGTTTTATCGTCGATGGAATATGTTCGGCATTTACTTCCTCGAGCAAACGATGCATCTCACTGTCAACTTCTTTGCCAGGGAATAATGGACCACAAGTACTCGCAAATTTGACTTATTTTGACAGAAATTTGCCATTGTAACACACAATAAAAAATGGACGATGTTGACGCGTCGCACAAATGTCACCTACGGTCTTTTAGCGGAACTCTATGGACCGTATTGCCAACTTTTACCCCGAGAAAAAAGTAGACCTAACGCCATCTATTGCCAGCGGCCGGTTTTATATGCAACCACCTAGTAGATACCCTTTTAGACCACAAAGCAACCAAATAATCGTCTTCACACTCAAAGTCTGTGAAATCCCGCATCAATCGATAGCAAATGCTCTTCCGCGTGACCCTTCGGGGCACTTTCGCGCAACAAGAGCATCCTCGTGGTAGCAGCGAAACTCTCGCGTTTCCGTACGAAACGTGTCTTATCCATACGTGATCATTTATACAATCGATAAACGTCGCAGGAACGTTATGAGAAGAGTTGGGCAGGCTTTGCTCTCGGAGTTCGGTGTCGTCATTGGGATACACGTAGTCGTGTATACTATATATATATATATATATATCGTGCGGTAATAAAGTGTTCGCGGGTGGCAAGATAGGTCTCTCGCGCGGGAAAAGGCGCGCGACAATGACCGCAACGAGACGATAATTTCTCGTAGTGTATAACCGGGCTGCTAAAATCCACGAGTATAGCCTTACGTTTTGTACGGTTAGAACACACGAGGGCGGTGGCGCGGTGTAACAGCTCGGTGTTTACGTAGTCATTACGTTGCCTGGGACTCTTTCTCTTTCTCCGCGGCCACACGAGAGAAATGGATGAAGATAACATCTTTACCTTATAGCGAACGCAGCTGCAGGGGGTCCGCAAGCAGCCGAGAGCCTCGATTCGCTACACACCATTAGGTATTGCCTATCTGGGCACACGAGTAATGTATGTGTGTACGCCACGTCCACCACGGCCGAAGTTCCCTGCTCGCGGGGTCAATGATTGGCAGTGTCTGAGGGAAATATAAATAAATAAATGTGGAAGACTCGTGAGCAACGAGGGCTTCCACTTTCCCCTCTTTCATATGGCCAAGCACTGTACCTTTTCACGCCAATTACGCACTTGGATGGGAAGAGTAGGCAGCTTAAGGGGTCAGGCTACTCTGAAGAGCCAACAATCAGGGTCATTTGAAGAAAAAAAATGAAGGAATTAGTAAGACAATTAAGCAATCTTTCGGAATTTTTTTTTTTAAGTATATTAAGAAGGGTGAGTACCAGATTTTATTAAAAAATATTGATACAGAAGTTATAAGCAATCTCGTGAAGGACCTGTGAACCTGAGGCGCTCAACGGTGTACTTGATTTTGGCCACCCTGTTAATCTGAAACAAAAAAAAAAGTTTTTTCTCAAAGATAATATCTTTGATTTTATCTTTCGATAAGATATCAAAAGTTAAAATCTAGACAATATTGGCTAAGACTTGACCGAGATTTTTTTTTGTTATCGTGTGTCAAATATCAATAAAATTTAGAAAAAAATGTCGATTTTTCGAGGAAAAATGACATCATTATTGTCAATAACTAATTCAAAAGATGTTACGAAGAAAAACGTCGGTCAAGACGAAACTATTATTACACTGAATAAGTGTACCAGATTTGGAGTTTATCCATTGGTTACATGTCGAGAAATCGTGTACATCGTTTTGAAAAACATGGTTTCGAAAAAAACGCGTTTAAAGTTTGCAAGATTCCTGCACCATATGTTGGACCTGCCTCTTCAATTTGAGGGGCCTCCAGCAATAAACGATTTTTCGAAATTGTCACCGTAGCCTAACCCCTTAAGGCAGTATTGTTTTCTAGAGTGCTGTTTTGGAGGTGATTTTTGGGATGGAATAACTGAAATAGGAGCTAAAAAAATAAATACACATGTTTATTGATCGATCAAGAATATGTACAAATAAAAATGTATCATCATGTACTTCGTATAATTGTTTACAACAGTGCGCAGAAAGCACTCCCGATTGGCGACCAGTGTTGTCGACATTGTATGAATCCGAAAAAAACAAACACTTTATCAATCTGTATCAGTGTTGTGATATTTGGTTCCAGATTCAGCAAAAAAAAAAATTTAATTCAAAATGGCGGCATGCTAAACATTGATTATCATTTATTCCCACTTTTCTAACAACTCTGTGAGTTATACATAAAAAAAAATTATTTTGCCTCAATTCCTCTATCAACTTTGAAAACCAATCTACCGAAGGTGTATGGTCAATCTAAACTCAATCAGCCAATTGTTTATCGAGATATCGTAGTTGTCGATTTGAAAAGCATAGTTTCTTATAATTAAAATTTGTTCGATTTTATTAGAAAGTTATAATTTCTAAAACTTGGGTAATTTTATGAGAATCATTAAACGATTTTCACATACGTATGTAAAAAAATCTGTAGAATAATAAAGAAAATGGAAAAGAAACGATTTTTCTATATTTCTAGACAACAATACTGCCTTAAAAAGACCTTCACCTGTGGTGCTCGGTAATATGCAGGAACAAGGTGCAATGCGATTCGAGTGTCTCGGCTACTTGGATGGCTAATCACTGTGTTCGTCTTGTAAAGGGTGTCTCAAAATAACGTGACATTTTAAATGGAGCGCCATTTTTTTGTGGCGAACACAGAGAAGTAATCATTGACAAATGGCATCACGACGTATTCAGGTTTAGTCATAGAGATATACACGATCGAGCAACACATAGAAATTGTTATTCGCTGCATTGTGACTGCATAATTATTGCAGGCGAAGTTTCATGGTCATGTTATCTCGCGCCGCGGCGATCTGAATTGGCCACCGAGATCGTGCGATTCAACGCCATTGGACTTTCTTTGAAGTTTTCTGAAAGGAAAAGTGTATGCCAATGATCCAGAGACCATTCCGGAGCTCAAGAAAGGAAGTGGACGCACCATTTATGAAATTAGTCCGCAATTATCCCAAAATGTAATTGAACATTTCATCAAAAGAGTGAACGTTTGCAAACAGGGACGAGGCGGCCATTTATAGAATATTGTATTCCACACATAACCTCCATGTTTATATCTTAAATTAAAAAATGTATATTCGTACTTTTCAAATAAATAATACGTTTCATTATTACATAAAAATGTCAGGTCATTTTGAGACATGAACTCTATACTATGATAGCCTGAAAAATTCAACTGACACCTGTTAAACCTCTACATTTGTGACAAACTGTTTCGTTTGTCAATTTCGGTACACAATTACTGTGCTCTCAGGTCACAGAGCAACTTTAGTCGATTTTGAATAACTCTCTCCAACCGCAAAGCCTGCCAATCCTCCATTTACACGACCACGAAGGTTTGCTTGCTCGGGTCGCCACCCAAGTGCGACTTGATTCGTCAATGAATGTCTGCGCATTTTTCAAATCCGTTTTCTACCTGGTAAAATTATATATCCATCACAAAATGCGTTGTCAAGCAGCTGCAGTGTCCAATCACTGTAGTCCGAGCAGAGTTGCAACAATTTCGAATACTTCTCACAAACCACCAGCCTCTGCCAATCCGCCGTTTAACGATCCGTGAGCCTTCTCGGGTGGCCAATCACTGTGTTGTTCGCTTCGTAAATGGAACTTCGAAAAATTGCGTTATTCATATCTTGCCAAACTTCTTTTCGCGATGAAACTTCTCGTGCTAGACGACTCTGGTGGCCAATCAGTGTACTTTTCGCTCCTAAACTATCTTCCGGTAGTTTCAAACAATTCTCACGAACTCAGCGGTAATGATCATTCACGCAAATCGTGCGACCGCGTGCTTGGGGTGCCAATCACTGTGCGAACGACCATTTGTAATGGCACAATCGCTACGTTACAACGATACCTCTTGTTCCCCACGTATAATCTGGATCTACGAAGCAATGTCTACCTGTTACAAGTACAGGAACAACACCATACATGTGCACACACACACACACACACACACACACACACACACACACACACACACACACATATATATATATATATATATGTATATGTATATATGTATATATCTGGACATATAACTACAGCTCTCGGAGTTTGCGTCCTCGATGGGGCTGGAAAGCAGCTCCGTTGCGCTGCTCGCGGGTCATTATAATGTTGAACGATTCGAAGGAACGAGTCTGGGTTATGCCTGACCTCCTCGTTCTCGCACCGGGCCACCGAGCAGACATACACTCGGGCACGAACACATTCGGCCAAGACACGTACTGAAAAAAAGCACCGTCGAGCGTACTTTAAATGAGACCGCGAAATGAATTGCGGGCTCTTGTATGATACGTATATCGAGAGTAGCGGGAGGGCGTCGTAATGTGCGGAGCGCATAGTAGCTCGTTTAATAATAACGTGTACGTGCGAAAGATCGTATATCAACTGCATAATAACGAGGTGTATCGATACGTTTTTTCTTTCTCCTCTAACGCTCCAACGCCATCTTTTGACGAGCCAATATTTGAGTGGAGCATAACTTTGTGTTCTAGGTCTAGATATATTGGGTGGTGAGACTTTGTTGATTGCTGCTAGGAGCCAATACCTAGATGGGGGACCGCTCAGCAGCGGACGACTTCCCGAGCGAATTACCAGCGCGAGCGGAAGTTTTGATGAACTTCCAATGGTAACGCAATTGTAATTCGGTAAGTTATAGCCTGTATCGGCATAGGTTTTTGCCCGTTACCCTGTGCCCTCGTGCAAACGCGATAGAGGGGAGCGTTAGAAAGAAGTGGTTGCGGTATCTAGGGCAGGTATCTCTCCAACTGGAAATAGTGAAGGTGCAAGTGTGGGATAAAAGACAAATGGAATGGGATAATAAATATCTGAAAGGGCAAACGAAGGATGTTTGGGAAGAATAATGAAACAGCGAGCAAGCGAGTTTGATGGATTTGGGTTTGTTTGGGTTTACTTTAATTTTTGTGAGATTTCTTTGGTTTCGCTTAACCCTGCCTGTGTACCTGGGGTCAATATCATCCCACTTCAAGTTTGGAGCAAAGTTAGTATAAGTTGTTGGCGGCCAAGGGGACTGGCCTTCCATCTAAAGCTGGCTTCGAGTCCCCTGTGTAAGCTGAGACTAGGGCCAGAAACATCGTGGCAGCGGTTGCTGCGTGGCAGTCGAAGGAAAAAGTTCGGGCGTGCGGTGGAATCATTCCGATTCATTGTGTGACGAGCGAGTAACTTTTTGGTGAAAGTTTGTCATTTTTTTCTTGGTATGTAATTGCTTCATATAATGTAAGTGTGACTGCGAGAATCGTTATATTTTTTTCCACCAAGTTTATATGTATAATTACTCCGAAATTTTTATTATATAAAACCGAAATCAAAAAATTATGAAAACACCTCGTGTTGGCGCTGTTTTTTTTGTATAAATATGGGCATACGTATAATATATATAATTGCTCCAATATTCGTATTTAGATGACATACGATTTACGGAATCGCATGTCCCGCGACGCTCTGCAGAATGACGACGAGCGTCGATTTTGGCGGAGAAAACTCGGACAAGGAAAACGACCATGCGGCTTATGCAAACCACAGTATGATCGCAAAAGAAAGTCACCGCCCAATGTGCGAATGGCACAAAATGTTTTTGTGTGCTGAGTGTGGGAGACTGGAATAATACCAATTTATAATAAGGTAGATGGCTCAGTTATCGTCACCTTAAGCAGATCGCTTGACTTTGCAAATTTATATAGCTCAACTAGCAAAGTGAGTAAAAGTTATTCTAAGTCGTTCTTAATCAGTTTTTTTATTACGAAGAAGAAGGTCGTTGTGAAATTCCCGTGCCTGGTACAGTTTCCGAGAAAATATTTCGTAAAGGTTATAAGATACTATTGTACGAGTCATCGTCATGCTGCCATGACAGTTGGTCTGGTAATCGCCATGGGAACGTCCCACTAATCGCCACATGCGTTCAAACAGCTTTGAGGCCGTATATAACTTTGACAAAAAAATTAACTTTTTTTAAATTGACTCAAATTATGTCTAAACATGTCGAAAATGATATGCAAAAGTTATTTTAGGTGGACATTTTTTTCAAGACATGTAGAAAAATGGTTTTAAAACTTTAAACGCGTTTTCCATTAAGAAATGTTTTCAAAATCGGGCGGGCTCATAGGTCCTGCATTTTTTTTACCGATTGACTTTAAATTTCAACTATAACTTCTTAGATACATTTTATAGCGATGTACACACGATTTTTACAATCGTTTAACAATTGCGATTTTTGGAAACGAACAAAGGCCGTTGTTTCAGTCGAAAATGCGACATTTTAAAAAATCGGGCTAGATGTAAAAAAATAAATATTTTATAATAATCGTGTGTACTTCGGTAGCAAAACTCATGTAGATTACGGGGAAACAAAAATTCTTCTGGGTGCACATGTGCGACTCCAACGAGTCCGCTCGTTGGAGGTAACTACAGATATGTGAAATAAACCCTCTAAACCTCGTTTTGATTGCTTTATTAGTATTTTTTTTAAATCCCTAAAAGCTTTGTTTTCCGACCATCCAAAGGTATATAAGGCCTTAACTAATTATGCAAAGGTTCGTAGGACTTTGTTGACTCGATTATGTCTGCATATAGGACAGCAGAATAATTTTTACGCACTCTGTCAGAAGCTGTATGATTTTTATTAAGGCGTTACCCCCACTTGTAGCGCAAAAAAGGCCTTTTTCATGATTTTTTTAAAAGAAAACTACAAAACTTTTTAATCGATCAATATACCATCTTAAAGAACACATCTTGAAGAACTTTCAGTAATTTTTTTATTGAAAAATATTGCATTGTTTAGTGGCAAATGGCCGTCAATGAAATAATGTTTTTATATACACGGTTTGCGGTGACCAACATTGCGGCGAAGTGGATCATCTGAAAAAAAAATGCGGATGGATTTAGTCAAATATAAGTATAAACTAGTCTTTAATCGAAGGATTTTAAAAAATATTCATTTTTCACAAAATGGCGGACAGTCAAAGTTAATGGTTCGATTTTAACGAATAAAACGGCCGTTTTTTGGCTATAAAACGGCCATTTTTTTTCGAAAAAAAAATCGAACGATTAAAGACTACATTTTTATGTATTAAATAAGCCTGCAAAATTTCAAGAAGATCGGTTCATTAGTGTTCGAGTAATCTTGGTCACCGACTTCAGAAATGCCATTTTGAGAAAAACGCGTTTAAAGTTCCAATTTCAGTTTACACGAAGAAAATATTTTTTTTTGTAAACTTACATAGAGTCATCTTTTCCAGGCCCATACGGAAGTATGGGCCCGGATACTTATACTTCAAAAAAATGCAATAAAAAAAATCGATTTTTTCAAAATCGCAAGAGGGGGTAACCCCTTAAAACATTTGATAAAGAGTTTGAAACATAAATTTCTCTTCCATGGAACTGTAACGTCGCGAGAAAAAGCGCTATCTATTTCTTTTTTCTCTACTATTTTATTCAACTCCGGCGAAAACGCGGGTTTACCCGATGCCACATGGAAATCGTGGAAAACTACGAAAACCAATACACACGATAACGGCATTCTCATTTTTCGACGGGTCCTTATATTTTCTTTAGAATTAGGCGTACCACAGCCGAAACGAAATATATCGATAAGAAGCGAACGTCGCGCAAAATATCCCACGCGAGAGCACAGTCGGTCTTGACCATATCTACACGCAACTGTCAAACGCAGTTGATGATAAAATCCTTAGCCATAAGAACGTACAACACACGAAGACACACGAAAATATCGAAATCCTCACTCCACATAAATATACATTCTCCAAAAGAAAATCCTTCATGCCGAAAAGTTGACCCAGCAATAAAACTACGTTGGTATTTCCCATGCGCTCTCACACCTGGGTCAACAAAGCCTATCTTGAGGCAAGCGCGGCAACGCGACCAGGGCCCTTTTTCCTCCCTATATTTTTCCAACGCTCCAGATAACGAGACGCGGACTAGTTTCCGAGAATCGAGATGGAGATCACACACATCATAGCCTGCACCCAATCTTAGTCTCCAAAAATATTTCCCCTTCCAACTCGACCAATCATATGCACTCGTAAGTTTCCTACATCGTTTCCACCACTCAAAACATTAACGCAGGACGAAAATGCACTTTTCGAGAAACTTTTTCCACCATCCCAGCATCCAAAATATCCTACAAGCTAGGATAGAAAAATCTTGGCGTCAGTGTTCCATCACCACTCGTTCAGGCCTAGTCTCCCAAAAGTGTTCCATCGCCACTCATTCAGATCTAGTCTCCCAACAGTGTCCCATCATCACTCGCTGAGAAAAGTCTCCCTTCAGTCTCTATCGCGTACGAACAAAAATCAAGCAACAACGTTCACCGGAACAATTACAAAAACTATCTCCATAAAGCGAACGCGAACTTTAACTTCCAAATTATACTTTATAATAACGCAAACTACACGAATTTTATTAAGTGTCTACGTTGAATGTGTACATCGTATTGTTTTGCGTAAATCGTAATTTAATTCCAACCTCGTCTCACGATAAATACCCACGTGTTAAAAATGTTGTGTCGACGTGAGCCCATCATTGTTACCAAGCGTGCGCAACCGAGGGGTCCGACCTACCTGCGAAGGCCCGAACCCGTCAACTATAAACAGATTAGCGTATCCACGACGCATCGACAAACGTAAGCGAAATATTTTATGTATATTTTTGTATTATTAATTTAATAGAATTAACCAAATTGGTTAATTATAATAAACCCCGAATTCTCAATCATTTGCGTAAATCAATTCATTTATCAATCGAGTCACTGCGTCATTCCCACATTTGCATGCACCTTTCCCTTTTACACCCTCATCCCGAGCTAGTGCGCTAGGCGTAGGCTAAAAAGAGGGAACCGCGATAGGTATATGCCCACGTCCCCTCAGGACGTGACATATAATTTTTGGGGGCTCGTCCGGGATTGTAAAAGGGGTATGTGCTTTTGCAAATTGCCTTAATGGATAAGGAATCCACATGCGAGTCGCTAGATTTGAATATCACTGACGATTTACCGGATTCAGAAACAAACGCACCAGGTCAATCTCGTAGTACAGGGTACGCTTTAAGAAGATCAAACGCTAATTTATTATTTGGTCTCGAAGCTCCTAAAAGATCCGTCAAAAAATTAGCATTACCACCTAAGGGAAATCCAGATAACTTGAACAATATGGCGCTAGAAACAAACCAATTAATTTCTCTAAAAGATGCTGTTAGCTTTATCCCAGAATTCGATGGAAAAAATATCCCATTTTCAGAATTTGTGGCCGGGTGCGAAGATGCAAAAGATATGCTTCCGCTCGAAGCCGAAAAATACCTAGCGAAATTAATAAGAAATAAATTGAAAGATCTAGCCGGAGATAGCATACATGGAATTAAATTCGAGACAGTAAAAGAACTCGTGGATTTTCTAGAAAAATATGCACGCCAAATAAATCCGAGATTCAGCTTTTGGGAGAACTCAGCCATATCTATCAAGCAAGCGGCGATAGTGTTATGGAATTCGCGACGAAAATTAGGAAAAAGGCAAGAGAAATATTAGAAGCAAGAAAATTAGCCAACAATGGGGAAGAGGACCAATTATTTAGGAGACAAATGGATAAATATTTTCTTACAAGTTTTAAACGCGGATTAAAAGAGAAGATCGAACACCGACTCCCACCGTGCGTAGACATGCCGACCGCTATTGATCACGCAGTTAGAATCGAACGCGATCTCAAGGCTCGAAGGAAATTGGAATCGCGTCCCACCAGATCAGAAGGAATCATTCAGACTAGACCTGTGAGGATATGCAATATTTGCAAAAAAGATAATCACGCGACCGAAGCTTGCCGATTCGCGACGGTCACTTGCCAAATTTGTAAAATCCAGGGCCACAGCGCCAATGAATGTCGAAAATCTGCTAATGATCAGGGGTCTGTCACGTGCCAAATTTGTAAAAAAATAGGGCATACCACGGATAAATGTTTTCGCAATCAAAAATCCTACACAATTATGTGCCAATTGTGTAAAAAATCTGGGCACACGGCCGCCGAGTGTACATCGCGTAAAGAGCCACAAAATTTCTCGAATGATCGTCCTCGCCCCTCATCTGTTCCTCAGTGCCAATACTGCCACAATCATGGGCACACTGCGGACAGATGTTTTAGAATTCCGAAAAATTCGCCGCAAAACGATACACCTACCTGCCGATACTGCAAAAAGATAGGTCACACATTAGAAAATTGCCGCACACTTGAATATAATAAATCGCAAAACCTGTCGGGAAACGGGAGGAATACCCTTCGGACGGACGCGCCGAGCGGTACCCCGATGCCTACGCGTCCAGCAAATTTGGCCACGCAAGAGGCTCAAGCCGACGATACCCGACCTACACAGCAAACGCAGAAAACTTCAATAAGCTACCCTCAGTGTGTATCGGAGTACTACCGGAAAAGGGTCACACGATAATGCTATTAGACACCGAAGCTATTCCCAACCTCATAAAGAAAGAATACACAAGAAATATGGTCGGTATCGATGAATCAGACATTATAAAATTAAAAGGTATATCAGAGCTACCAGTGTATGCAGTAGGGGGCGTAATAATTCAAGCATTCGGGTTTAATGCCCTATTTTATATAATTCCAGATTCGATACCGCTCCCCTATCCTGGATTATTAGGGTCGAATTTCTTTTTTGAAACTAAAGCAAAAATTAATTATGAAACAGAACGTTTTGAATTCGGAACAAGATCTTGGCCATTTGAAAAATCAGGCAAACCCGACGAGGTGGTAGAAATCCCCGCGCGTTCGGAAACTTCCTTTCACGTAAAAGTGGAGGATAGCACGATAAAGGAGAGTTATTTCTCGCCTTTAAAAATCCGCAATGGTGTATATGCCGGCGACTGTCTGGTAACAAACATCCGCGGTAAGTCTCATTTGAAGGTTTACAATACCACGAATGATGCCATACGACTAATCGTGCCAGTCGTAAAACTGCAAAAATTCGACACGATCGGAGACTTAGCAGAAAATAAAACAAATCAAGATTGCATGACAATGTTTAACTCCAGTTCGATCCCTCGTGACTCTTCTATTTCAAGCGACGATTGCAAGACAATCGCGTATATTCAGGGTCCAAAAGAGGCCAATTTAAAAAAAATCGACGAAAAATGTCGAATTAAAAACCTGGCATCGCCCCAAAGAGAGCGATGATCAAGGAAAATTTAGAAAAATTTACGGTAGCGAGGAAAGAACTGGAACTGAGATCAATCAATCAATAAAAATAATAATAAACTATCGGGCCAAGAATCAAAATAGAATAAAATTGGAAAATCAAAAGTAAAAATAAAAGAAAAGCCAACGATCGAAGAAAATTCAAAATCGAAAATGAATAAAAATTCAAATCTGAGAGAAATTCAAACGGTAAATTATGTTTCCATGTCTGACCCGCGATCGTGTAATATAAAAAATCTGTCGGAGCGCACGGAGACAATAAGAGGGCTCCTGCGACTCGATCATCTAGCCAAAGATGAGTTAGACTATGTAGAACAAATTATCGAAAAATACCCAGATAGGTTTCACATAAAAGGCGAACCTCTGGAGTCTACATCTGTGCTGCGACATAAGATCCCCATGGTCGATGACCTCCCGATCAATACAAAACAATACAGGTTTCCTCAGGCTCTTAAGGGCGAAGTCCAGCGTCAGGTAGATGAGCTACTGGACTCGAGGATTATCAACCATTCTCAATCCCCAAACAACAGTCCTGTTTGGATCGTACCAAAGAAACCCGACTCCAATGGCAATAAGCGTTGGAGAATGGTAATTGATTTTCGGGCCCTTAACGAAAAGACAATCGGCGATTCTTATCCGTTGCCTAACATCACAGACATTCTCGATCAATTAGGCAACACGAATTATTTCCCCGTATTCCATCTAGCGTCCGGATTCCATCAGATAGAAATGAATCCCGAAGATAAGCCGAAAACTGCTTTCTCTACTCCGTATGGGCACTATGAATTTTCGAGAATGCCTTTTGGGCTGAAAAATGCCCCGGCGACTTTCCAGCGCTTGATGGACGTCGTGTTGAGTGGACTCCAGGGAGTGTCCCTCTTCGTTTATCTCGACGACATCGTCATTTACGCCAAGGATTTAGAGGAGCACGGCAAGAAAATCGAGGAACTGATGGAAAGGTTGCGTAAAGCCAATCTACGGTTGCAACCGGACAAATGTGAATTTCTCAGGCCAGAAGTTAATTACCTAGGGCATATAATCGGGAAGGACGGTTTAAGACCGGATCCCAATAAATTGTCAGCGGTAAGGGAATTCCCAGTTCCACAAACTGTTAAAAATATTCGGCAATTTTTAGGCCTAATAGGTTACTACCGTAGGTTTATTAAAGATTTCTCGAAAATCGCAAAACCATTAACACGACTCTTGGAAGATAATGTCGATTTCGAATGGACGGAGGAAACACAAAAAGCTTTCGATGTACTCAAAAATAAGCTCTGTGAAGCTCCCATCTTACAATATCCAGACTTTAAAAAACCGTTCGTAATCCAGACTTTGAAAAACCGTTCGTAATCCTGTGATAAAACTTCGTCTTAGGCGGAGTCTTTCACAAGGTGAAATCGGGAAAGATAAACCAATCGCTTATACATCGTGCGTACTGTGCGGACAGCCCTTTGGTACGACACGTATGAAAAAGAGGCAATGGCAATTATTCATAGCGTCAAAGCTTTCAGGCCGTATATTTACGGTAGGAAATTCACGCTCGTAACTGATCATAAGCCCTTGGTCTGGTTTAAAACTGCCAAAGACGCGAACACATGCGTCCTAAAATGACGACTCAAACTTTCAGAGTACGATTACGACGTCGTTTACAAGCCAGGGACATTAAATTCAAACGCCGATGCTTTATCGCGTAACCCTATCGAAAAACCCGAGGATGTCAAAGCCATACCTCATTACGAACAAAAAAACGATGAGAATCTAGATGAGATAGCACAGGACATACTCCGCGAATTAGCAGAAAACAGTGTTAGCGAAAACGAAGGCCCTATACGTTTTAGAACTCAAGCAGAAATTCATGGAACCCCAAAAATAGAAGAAATAAATGTCGTCACTCGCTTGCAAGCGAAGAACTACGTATCTCAGGTAGCTAAGAAAACAAAGCAACAGGTTAAAGAAAAACTCGGTGACGATGTATCGGAAATGATTGACGTACCTGCCTCCAAGGAGACAGATGCGCGCTCCAAGTCCTGGCGCCATGCGCTCCGAAACCGTAGAGCCATAAACTACGAGGAAAGTAGCAGCGAGGAAACAGAAGCCGAGATAACAAGGCCAGCGCGTGTTAGGCGACCCCGAAAGGGCACTGACCCCGAATCAGCTGAGAGGCCTAACCTGCGCAAAGCACCTCAAATTCCTAGTCCCAAAAGTTCCACTGACCTAGATTCCGACTCCACCAACGCAGTTGACTCATTATCCTCTGAGGATGAAGGACTTCCGATCCAGGAAGACAAAACCTCGGAATTTAAAACCGCGAATTGCATAACAAGCAAAGAATTGTTCCATTTTCGCAACGATAACCTAGTATATTTTGTCGATTCAACTGGAAAACCTTGCGACTCTGGATCGCAAAAATTGCTCGAAGCAAACAAACTTCCCCTCTGGAAGGATTTAACAGAAGGTCATGCCTACAGTAAAAAGGTTGGAAAAAAATATCATATTGCCCTAGTCATCAAAGGCGAATATTCTAGATCATTATACTTCGTATCAGAAAATGTTAAAGAAGGCGTAAGGGAATTAAAAGATCTTTGCGAAAATCTCAAGCTCCAATCACTAAGTATTTGCCACAGTAACCACGTCGAGCATCTAATATGGACCGACGTCCTCAACATAACTAAAGAATCGTTCAAATCCAGTCAAACCAAGGTGATAATCTGTTTAGGAACCTTACGCTACGTGCCAATCGAAGAACGAGATTCCATTTTTCATGAGATGCACAACTCCCCAATAGGAGGACACAAAGGCGTCTCCAAGACATATAACAGAATTAAAAGAGAGTATTTTGGGAAGATTTGAAATCGGATATTCAGAGAAGAATTCAGCAATGCCTAGATTGTCAATTAAAGAAACTGGTTAGAGTAAAGACAAAACAGCCAATGATTATAACGGATACGCCAGGTACGGTTTTCGAAAAAATATCAATGTACATAGTAGGTCCAATGCGACGTACGTCCAATCAGAACGAATACATTCTGACTATCCAAGACAGCCTTTCAAAATTTTGTGTCGCGATCCCATTGCCAAATGCACAGGCAACAACGGTCGCCGATGCATTCATTAAAATATTTATATGTGTCTTCGGAGCACCCAAAGCACTCCTTACAGATCAAGGCAGTAATTTTTTAAGTGGCCTCATGAAACGAATCGCTAAACGATTTCGAATCAAGCGATGTCGAACAACAGCATTTCATCCCCAGTCTAACGGATCCCTTGAGAGATCTCATCAGGTACTGGCTGAATTTTTGAAGCAATACACAGATAAAGATAACGAGTGGGATCAATAGCTAGAATTAGCGACCCTTTCATATAATACCAGCGTTCATGAGAGTACAAAGTATACTCCATATGAAGTAGTTTTTGGCAAACTAGCGAGGGTTCCATCAAGCGAACCACTTAGAGAATCCGATCAGTTACCCACTTATGGCGGTTATTTAATCGAATTAATTACGAGGATAAATGAAATCAGGAATCTCGCCTATGAAAATCAAGTTTCTTCAAAACATCGCTCAAAAAAATACTATGATAAAAATGCCAATCCTAAAAGTTTTAAAGTAGACTTTGTATACCTCCAAAAGGGTCCCAAACCAGGTAAACTGGGAGACCATTATTCCGGTCCACACAAGATCCTGGAGAAATTAGATAAGGGCAATGTGAAAATCCAATATTACAACAAAGCACGCATCGTTCACGAGAATAGGTTACGGTATTCCCACATTAACGTCGAAACAAAGCCGAAAAGAAAAACCAAGTCGACCAGAGTCGACGATTCCGATTTTAACCTTAATTAAACAAATAATAATAATAATTACCCTGTTTTTCAAATGGCCGTTATCAACCTATTCAGTATCAACAATATCACCTTTGTACTTGCAGCCAGAGAAAAATATTGACTTTTTAGTGACAGTATCCTCAGTACAGAACACCGGAAACTACTTATATTCAAACCACGCCGAAATAACTGTTTCACAATTTGAGAGAGATTTCCTGTCGCGAACCTAGATATAATCGCTTACGTGAATTCAAATTTATATACGTAGTTATTATATTATATTATTCCAAATATTCCAAAATAGCTGTTGTTAGTGGTATAAGCCTCGGACGAATTGTATACAATTCAATGAAGAAGTCGATTTATATAGTGGTACTTGCTGGCGAAATAGTACACGTTATTCATTAGATAGTAATAGAAGTAAATCTGATCAGGTTAAAAGAATATTACGGTCAATCTGTCACTCGTAGGAACGAAAAATATCTCCTTACTCCTCGAAATCATATATTACCAAAAGAAGTCAAACAACCTGTAATTCCTTACTTCCTCCATATTACCTTTACTGAGACATCTGGTACAAGTTTATGGCTGCTCCTGTCGAAGCTATACTACCTGCAAGCATGAAGCCGACGGCGAAGTCTACTTGTCGATACACCAACCCAGAATCACCCTGTGGGATCTATTCCGCAGAACATCGACAACGTACGAAAAGATATCATGTTTCCCGTGGAGCAACCCTGTGCCCTAAACAATATGGCACGGGGCATCAGTAGTCAAAACACTGTCAATCAAGAGGAGAAGTTGTTTTATCTCCTGGATAGCAACGATATATAACACCAGGCGGACTCCATCTGGAATCGCACCTGGGAAAAATGCATTCAATTCGGTACAGCAAGCGCTGGTCTCACCCGAATGTTACCCATCATGCGACTAATCAAGCTGCTCGTAGATACGGTGATTCATGCATACAGCCAAACCGAGGAGTCATACCAAGACCAACGCTGCAACACATGATGTCCACCTTAACATCTCCACTAGTCCAAAATACCACGAATCCTTCAAATCGCGTTCCTTCCGTTGAGTTTACGCGAGAAGACATATTCAGGTACAAAAAGATCATCATGATTAATCATTTTTTAAATTACTTTTATTCTCATTGTTTTGTTCTTCTAACCTTGTGAGGTAAAATAGGACTAAACAAGTAAATAAGTATCGATGCATAAAGGAAAAGAAAAACATGATAGATTTTAGCAACAACAAAAAAAATCTCCATGTAACTATCATTTTAAAAAAAGGAAAAAGAAGCCTCATTGAAGATCTGTTTATATATATATATTGTGACCAATTTTTTTGAGGGGAAACGGGAGAAGGATACTCAGATATCCACGAGGCCACAAAATCCCGTCCTCGTCCTTCCCGACGATTTATTTCTACAGGGCGCCAGCCGAAAATCGGCTCGTCGGGATGGAGGGAGGGAGAACGGGAACACCCGGCTTTGCCGCAGCCTTGGGAAAAATGGTAGAGGGGGGGGGGGGGGGTGCGGTGCACAATTCACTGACACGAGAGGAAAAGAAATTAATTACGTCCGACTCGGATAAAATTTCGTCTTGCGATCCTCTATTTCATAGTTCAACAAAATACGCACGGCAAACAAAATATTCCCGAAACGGGACAACGCGACAAAAGACTAGGACGAATATTCACACACGCACGCGCGACCGGGACTTACACTCACTTACACGTTACCGCGAGCTCGTCTCGGCCTCTCCTCACTCTCGCCTAACGGCCTTAAGAATTTCAAATAACACCGGGCCCCCGCTACTCGGTTACCCGGCCGAGCTAGAATTTATTCGTTAACGCGATCAAAATCTCTCCCGGCCGCCACACTCACTCCCTCGATTCCCGGATCGACGACCGTCCTCAGCGACAGAACCGGGACGATCCGACAGGGGACAGAGACACCCGCTATACCGGGCCAAACGGTCGGGACTCCGCACGGGTTCGAGCTCGCGTCCCGCTGAATGGCGGGAGGCCAGCTCTCCGCTAAGAGATTCCCTACCTTCGCGAACAAATATTTTGCGTCTCTGAAGCCCCTCAGGTCCAACCGCGGGTTCGGAGGATCGTCGACGGGAATCACTCGCAATATGCACTCTCACACAAATACGCGACACGATAACGACAATTTTCGGGAACTTGCCCGACGCGAAAAATGGAGACTTCCCGCGCGCGACCACGACGCGAATTCCACGGCGGGATGCGCAGGCACGACCCTCCCACCGAAATTCCCTATAATAACGCGAAAAGGTCGCGGCCACGACGGCACCGAGATCGAGGATCGATTCTACGGTCAGCAGCCACCGAGCTGATACGAGAAAGCGCAGCTTGGCTCACCCGGGGATTTTGGCTGGACCGCGTTTGTCTAATCGCCCACGTCCGTCCGGCTCGACACCTCGCAGGAAGCTGCCCTCCCGGCACGCGGGCCAACCTGCCGGCCCTCTCTCACGCGGGCCACGCGATCTCCCGTATAGAGGGCGGGCGCGCGTGTTCCGGTGTCGCGCCACGGGACTAGCGCGCGCGAATATAAATTATTCTCAACGATCCCGAGCTAGATCGTGCGCGGACGACTCGCTACATGACCCAATCGGACGCGACGGTGGGCCTACGACGGATACGTAGACGGGCGGGAGGTGAGCGGGTATGCGTTCGTCGTCTTCTGTTACGTGGATGGATTCGGGCGCGTTCGAAATCCACGCGACGCTTCGTTATGCCCGGTGTCCGGTGTCCCCTGCTCCTCCTCAGCTTGACACCCTCGCCGCGGTCGCTTCCGATGGCGCGACCGTTTACCAACCTCGTCCTCTCTCTCTCTCTCGCGGGAGGCCGCCGAATTTACATAAAGAAAAAGAAAAACGATGGGGGGAAATTAACAATCGGTAATTTTCTCCTTCAGGGGACCCCATGGAAGCTCGTCGTGGTCGCGGTGTCGGCCCCGAGCCGGAGGGACATCTCGACTCCGCACACCGGGCGGGGGCGGCAAATTTATTCTCGTCACAACACCCCCTCCCTAGACGTCGGCCGCCCCGGCCGACACCATAACCGCGCTTCCTCCCCAGCACGGCGACCCGGCTCCGCCGCCGCGGCCGCCCTCCGACGAACCCTCATGGGGCCCTCCCCCAAAAATACCATCCGTAGGGAGAAACAGAGAAAAAGACACAAACACAAAAAAAAATATATAGGAAAGAAAAAGAGGAAAAAAAAGAAATTATTACCTGACCGTAATGGCGACCCTACCTTGAAAATAGGCGTCATACCGCTCGGGGACCCCTGCTCTTTTTGGTGCGCCCCGCCGGGAAACGCGGGATCGGGCGCGGGACTAGCTCGCGGCCCCCTCGGGAAGGTACCGACTACAATAACTGGTAAACACTCTCCATTTATCCCCAACCCACCACCTTTATTTTGTCCTTACATTTAACATAGGAAAAAAAAAGAAAAGGGAGTACGGACCCCCCTCGAAAGAGGGACCATAGGCCAGCGCTCATTCGGCCCCCTGTCCGGCCGCTTTTGGCGCACGGCTCCGGGCCTCTCGACCCCCTGCGGCATACCACCACCCGCTGCATTTCGGGCAGGTGCGGAGGGTCACTCCTTCGCGTCCGCACGCGAAGCAACGCGACCCCTGCCGTCGGGGCTTGGGACACTCCGGGCGAACGTGCCCTCTCCCCTCGCAATTCCAGCATCGGCCGGCCTTTCCCCGCACGCGGGTGGGTGCTGGCGTTCTCTTACGCGGCGGTGTTGGGCCCTCGACCGGGGTAACCTCGACCGGACCCTCCTCTGAGTCCTGCTCGATCGACTCGCTCTTCCGGCCTCCGCTTTCGCCTCTGGACCCACCGGTAGCCCCACCGGTAGAGGTCCCTCCACCTCCGGCCATTCTCCGGATTCCCCCGCCGGTGGTGCCTCAAGGGCGAGGAGGCCCTCCCACCGATCAAGGACTCGCTCCATTCCGTCGGCCACCCATGGCTGCGTCCCCTCCCCCCGGGCGACGACGACCAAATATTCCATGGTAGTTACCAGCTCACGGACTAGCGCCCAGGTCGGAGTGACCCCCTTCTCTCGGATTCGCGCCCTCTCCTGGAGCAGCGGTTCCATTATCCTCCCCACCACCCAATGGAGGACCGTCCTGCGGGACTCCGCCCTGTTCACCGGGGAGGACAAAATCACGAGAGTGGTAAGGTTTCAAATCCTCTATCGAGACTTTGGGAATAACGTGTCCCTGAGTATCGGTAAGCTCGTACACCACGGGAGACCTAACCCCGCTGACCCGATAGGGTCCCTGGTATCGCGGGGCCAATTTCGCGGCTATGTGCTGGGCCGCGGACGACAGGATTCGTAACCTCCGGAGGACTATATCCCCTACCTTATAGGACACAAGCGATCGATGCTTGTTGTACCGCTCGGATTGCTCCCGGTACGCCTCTTCGAGGCAGTACCGGACCCCCTCGCGGAACTCCTCCAACTGTCTCATATGCGTCGACCATTCCTCCGGGGGAAGCGGGACTAACTCTCGCCCCTCCATGGTCTGTCGCCGATAGAAGTTATGTGGCCTCGGCACTCTAATCAGATTCAAATAGGCCGGGCTACAATCTATTGCCGAATGATGAGCCGTGTTGTAAGCGAACCGAAACTCTGACAAATGTTCGTCCCAAGTACGGTGGTCTTCCTCAATGGAGGAGACCATCATGGTCTTTAGTACCCTATTCACGCGCTCAACGGGATTGGCCTGTGGATGGTACGGGGGCGTCGTGGTGTGGAAGATCCCATTCTCCGTGGCCCAGGCCTGTAGGCTCTGGTTCACGAATTCGGTGCCATTGTCGGTAAGAAGCACCTCCGGGGTACCCCACCGGGACAAAACCAATTCGTTCAGCACCTCTCGTATTTTCTTCCCCGTGGCTCTCCGTAACGGGCAACATTCCACCCATTTGGTGAACAAGTCCTGTATGACCAGTACGAAGGCGAAGCCTGAGCGACTCGGGGGGAACGGCCCCATTATGTCCGCCGCGACTACTACCCATGGGCCCTCTATTACCCGCCGACCCATCAGCCCCGGAGGAGGCGGTTGGACCACCTTAACGCGCTGGCAAATCTCACAGACCTTCACGTAACGAAGCACATCCTTACGCATCCAGGGCCAGAAGTAGGTCGCCGCGACTCGACGAAAGGTCTTGTCAGCTCCGAGGTGTCCGGCTTGTGGCAGATCGTGGCTTTCCCGGAGCACCTCCAGGCGATCGGGTGCCGGAACCACCAGTTTCCACTCGGACTCATCGGCCACGCGCGTAACTCGACGGCGGAGGTAGAGCCTTCCCTCGTCCATCCGCCAGTCGGGGAAACGCGCGCCCTGGCTCAATACCTCCAACCAGTGTCTCGAGTACCATTGATCCTCCGGGAACGGCGGCTTCGGTCCCTCCGGGACCGCAACGGCTCTATCCATCATCGGTGCCAACATATTTTCCGGGAAGTCGTCCGCGGTGGATTTCCCGGTGTCCGAGGGACACCCCGACTCAAACATCCGCGATAAGGCGTCCGGGACCTTATGGAGGGCCCCCTTCCGGTGAACCACCTCGAAGTCGTACTGCATCATTTGAAGGGCCCACCTTGCCAAGCGGCCCGTTGGGTCCTTCAAAGATTGCAACCAGCGCAGACTTCCGTGGTCCGTCACGACCGTAAAGTGGTAGCCCTCCAGGTACCCACGGAATTTGCGGACGGACCACAAGATGGCTAGACACTCCAGCTCCGTTACTGAATAATTCCGTTCCGGATCGGACAGGGAACGGCTGGCAAAAGCTATAGGGTGCTCAGCCTCTTCGTCCGACTGCGTGAGCACCGAACCTAACCCAGACAGGCTCGCGTCCGTCTGTAGGACGAATGGCTGTTCGAAATCGGGTCTCGCCAAAGTCGGAGGTGTTGTCAGGGCGAGCTTCAGCCGTTCCATGGCCATTTTTTGAGTTTCCCCCCACGCCCAGGGTTGGCGTTTCCTCGTCAACCTCGTTAGGGGTTCTGCTACGGCGGCAAAGTGCGGGATGAATCGGCGGTACCACGAGGTCATACCCAGGTATCTCCGCAATTGCGTAAGGCCCTTTGGGTCGGGAAAATTCCGGATGGGCGCGACCTTTTCGGGGTCGACCTGTAGACCCTCCCGGTTAATCAAAAATCCCAGGTAACGAACTTCCGAGCAACAAAACTCGCACTTCTCGGGATTAATCAATAGTCCGGCGCCCCGAACACGGTCAATAATGGTTTTTAACCAGACCAGGTGATCCTCAAACGTTTCCGTCAAGACGATGATGTCGTCGAGGTAGGCAAACGCATGAGGCTCCATTTCTGGTCCTATGAGCTTGTCTAATAGCCGTTGAAAGGTGGCCGGAGCGTTGGAGAGACCGTACGGCATTCGCCGGAATTAGAACAGGCCTCTCCCGAGAACCGTAAAAGCGGTGATTGGTCGGGATGCGGCCTCCAACGGGATTTGGTGGAAGGCTTGACTCAAATCCAACGTCGATATATACTTGGCAGCTCGCAGTTTATCCAAGATACTATCCATAATCGGGAGTGGGTACGCGTCCTTTTTAGTGACTCCATTCACGCGACGAAAGTCTAGGCAAAACCGGTAGGTTTGGTTCGGCTTCCGAATCATCACTATCGGCGTACTCCATTCACTTTTCGAGCTCTCGATAATCCCTTCTCTGAGCATCCTGTCGACTTCCTGGTAGATGGCGTTTCGGATCACGGGGGTAACCGGGTAATAGCGCTGCTTTATTGGCGCGTTAGTCCCCACATCAATTCTATGTTCGACTAGAGACGTCCTCCCAGGAGTCTGCTTCAGACGCGGGATTTCTATGGCCAGGAACCGTTCCAATCGATCCTTTTGGGCCTCGGTCAAGTCGACTAATATGGAGCATGGGTCGAGAGCGTTCAAACCATCTTCCATGAGAAAAGGGTATGAAATCCCCACATCTCCCGAAAAACACCACGTCCTATTACTATGGTCAACCACCATTTCCAATCGCTCCAGCTAATCTAGTCCCAACAACAGCGTAACCGGGAGCTCCGGGAACACCCTTGCCGATACTTCGAGACTTCTATCCTTCAAGCGGATGGGGAAGGCCACCTCCTCATCACAACGAATTTGTTCCCCGTTGGCGATGGTGCTAACCCGCTCTGGTACCTTCCTGCGGCCAAAGCCCAACTGGGCCGTTAGTAACACACCATCCGAACCGAGGAAGGAGTGGGTAGATCCGTTATCCACCATCGCCGGAAGGGTGTATCCCCGGATCTCCAACAGTACCGCGAGTACGCTCCGCACGGACCCGCCGACGGAGGGACCACAAACGTCTGATAGGGGACGGCGATCTCCAAGTCCGAATTTAAGTTGGGCCAAGGTAGAACTCGGGGGCGCCGTGTCCGCCCTCAGCGACGACCCCGGCGCGAGTTTCCCGGGCACTCGTGATCCTGACGCGTAGTTACGCCCGGTTTCCCGCAACTGAAACAGTGTAAACGGGGCGCTTCGGGACATTCCCTGGAACGGTGGCCCATCTTCCGACAGTTCCAACACTGATCCCCGCGCGGACGGGCACTGGGAACCATACCCGTAGGGGGGCCTGCGCCCTCGCCCGCCAACATAGTGGGTTTTGGGGTACAGGACTCCCTAACGGGACGAGAGGTCGACGAGGAATCTCCCTTCGGTACTCCCCCGAGCCGGCTCGAGGGATACGATCGAGCCGCTTCATCCGGCGTCAAGGGCCTCGGGCTCGTCTCCCGCGTAAAATGTACCGTGGCTCGGCCGCGTAATCGAGGAGATCGATACGCAAGGTCCGGGAAGACGAACCTCTCCGGAGGGATCGGAGTCACCTCCGGAGCCTCTTGGCTTAGTTCGAGTTCGGGAGCGACCTCTTCTAAATCGTCCAGGGAGTGGACGGTCCGACGCAGTATCAAGGTGCGGAGGCGGCCTGCAAGGTTCCGATGGGCGTAATTAAGACGTTCATCCTCTCCCATCCTCGGCTCCACCCGGTCGAACATGACTCTCATGCAGGTGAGAAAATCTGCTACAGGCTCGTGCGCTCCCTGTCTACGCCGGGATATCTGATCACGCAAGGTAAATTGGAAGCTGGGATCCCCGAACCGAGTACGGAGGGACACCAGGCAATCGCTCCAAGTTCGCAGAGAGGATCGTTTATTGCGGAACCAATACACGGCCAGTCCCCCCAAGAACGTCGGGAAACAGTTGATGAGGTCCTGGTCCGAAACCGCTACCATCGCACGGCGCTCCTCCAAATTGGCGATAAATGCCTCAACGTCCTCCCCCCTGCTTTCACTGAACTTCAGTCCCCATTTCCGCAACACTTCATAGGCCGATCTCGTAGGCCAACCGGTATCCCGTGAGGGGGCGCTAGGGGCGCAACGGGTCGACTCGTAAGTTGGATCTGCCCCTTCGAATCCCCGGGACGGGAGTCCTCTGGGGTGAGCGCCCCCCTCCCTTGGGAGCGGCCCTGGCTCTGGTCTCCTGTAATCCGAGCTAGATTCCCCCGGACCGACACGCCCGGTCCCGCCGACGGATGGACCCCGGTCGAACTCGATCGGAATAGAAACTGACCCAGGCTGCGTCAGTGGATAGCCTAGTGAACAACCCCGGCCCACTGAGTCGGGGCAACTCGGCACCATCTCTCCCGTTGACGGGAGGGCCCCCGTGGTTCGACCCGATCGAACCGTCGTCACGGGGTCCTCCAGGGACCGACTCCTTCGAATCTCAAACCCAGTGGTCGGGGGAAGGTTTACCTCCGTCGAAACCGGGACGGGAAGGGCGCTCCCGTGTATCTGATCCCGAAAGCGCGTAAATCCGGTGTCATCGAATTCCGGACTAAACGGGCGACGGAGAAAGTAATCCAGGCGCTCGAATAGCTCGTCGCGCGTCCCTTCCACCGACAACCCTCGCCGTTCCAATTCGACGCGTAATCGCTCGCTCGAGACGCGTCCTCGGGGCTCGGAGGCGTTCTCTTCGGGGGGCCCGTCCATGATCGGACAGTGGCAACGGGACCAAAACGAAGCCAGGGGCAAAAGCGCCAGCGAGGCAACAATCGGCGACAGCCAGGTTAAGCAGCGCAAGGGAGAAAAGCGGGAGGAAGAAGAGAAAGAAAAAAAAAGAAAAATAAGAAGAAAGAAAAACTAGGTCAATCAGTCACCCGCAGTGTACGAGCGGAAGCCAACGCAAGGCCCCGACCCCAAAGCAATCAGGGCTACGCAATTAGTTCCCTGAGTGGGGCAAGCCCTAAGCTACCCCAACGCGAAGCAGGGTTATACTCCGGTATACCCGGAGGACAAACATATCGTAAAAGAAAATGACCACATGGAAGGAGACAAAATAAATACTCGGAAATGGTTACAGATTTATAATGAGCAATCGTCGATTGTTAAAACGATCGAAAGCAAAAATCCAGACGAACAGTAAAATGGCAAAAATATAGAAAATCTAATTAAACGGTAAAATTGTAAAAATATGGAAAATCTAATCAAACGGTAAAATTGTAAAAATATGGAAAATCTAATCAAACGGTAAAATTGTAAAAATATGGAAAATCTAATCAAACGGTAAAATTGGAAAAATATGGAATATCTAATCAAACGGTAAAATTGGAAAAATATGGAATATCTAATCAAACGGTAAAATTGAGAAAAAAAATTATAGAAAAGGACAAAAAACTAAGATAGCTCACGACAGAATAAGAAAAATCACTACAATAAACAGATAAATACGAAAGCCTAATCGAACAAAAAAAAAAAAAAAATTTTGGCGGACTATAATGCGTATCTAAGAAATAAGTACACGAACCATTAATATCGTGACGTCGAAAGAAGGAAAAAGAAAAATAAATGTATATTTAATAAATAAATAAATAAACAACACGACCAAATAAATAGATAATACGTAAACGAGTAACACTCAAGGGTAGCCGGAGGACGCAAATTATTCCGAATAAAGAGTTACGGCACTATTCCGAGTCCACCCTTTGACATGAATAATAAAATAAGTGATAAGATAAATAATACGGTAATAACGTAGTCGCCGAGTAACTAGGGCTACTAATTAGATGCAAAGTATCGAATAAATAAATAAATAAATAGAAGAAAGAGAACGGAGGAAAAAAAAGGAGGGGAAAAAAAATATATATATAAAAGAAAAGAAATAAATAAATAAATAATAAAGACAAATAAATAATCAAATAAATATTCACAACCTAATCAAATAATCCATCAAATAATCAAACACACAACAGAAAGACGGTAAATATGCACGGTAATAGTTTTGCGATAAATAGTCAAACATAAAGCATTCTCACGTGTCGTTCATCGTTCCCGTTGACGACTGCGATCTACACACCCGATAGGTGGTCGGGAACTTACTCTTGGCACACCCGTTAGGTGCTCGGGACTGTTTCTAATCGGCACACCCGTTAGGTGCTCGGGACTGTTTCTAATCGGCACACCCGTTAGGTGCTCGGGAAAATCTCTCTCAACTTAATATTCGTCGTTTCGGTAGAAATGATCCTTCCTTCGTTTTCGATCTTCCGTCACGGGACCTGGCGAGGGCGATGTAAACAGATAAATAAAGATTCCGTGACAAGGTCGTAGTCCGAGTCGGCCTACCAACCGACCGAACTCGACGACAATGGCGAGAAAAACTTCGAAAGTCTCTCTCTCCTTTTCTTGCCTCCAGTTTTTCTACTCTAGGAGACAAGGACAACAATAATCACGATACTGGACGAAATAGAAGGACGGTTACACGAATAAGACCCACGAAAAAAAAGAATCGCAAGACGTCGACACTCGAGGCGGTTATAACGAAATTTGAACACAATTTAAATAACGAAATGGCCCCACGTTGGGCGCCAAATTTGTGACCAATTTTTTTGAGGGGAAACGGGAGAAGGATACTCAGATATCCACGAGGCCACAAAATCCCGTCCTCGTCCTTCCCGACGATTTATTTCTACAGGGCGCCAGCCGAAAATCGGCTCGTCGGGATGGAGGGAGGGAGAACGGGAACACCCGGCTTTGCCGCAGCCTTGGGAAAAATGGTAGAGGGGGGGGGGGGTGCGGTGCACAATTCACTGACACGAGAGGAAAAGAAATTAATTACGTCCGACTCGGATAAAATTTCGTCTTGCGATCCTCTATTTCATAGTTCAACAAAATACGCACGGCAAACAAAATATTCCCGAAACGGGACAACGCGACAAAAGACTAGGACGAATATTCACACACGCACGCGCGACCGGGACCTACACTCACTTACACGTTACCGCGAGCTCGTCTCGGCCTCTCTTCACTCTCGCCTAACGGCCTTAAGAATTTCAAATAACACCGGGCCCCCGCTACTCGGTTACCCGGCCGAGCTAGAATTTATTCGTTAACGCGACCAAAATCTCTCCCGGCCGCCACACTCACTCCCTCGATTCCCGGATCGACGACCGTCCTCAGCGACAGAACCGGGACGATCCGACAGGGGACAGAGACACCCGCTATACCGGGCCAAACGGTCGGGACTCCGCACGGGTTCGGGCTCGCGTCCCGCTGAATGGCGGGAGGCCAGCTCTCCGCTAAGAGATTCCCTACCTTCGCGAACAAATATTTTGCGTCTCTGAAGCCCCTCAGGTCCAACCGCGGGTTCGGAGGATCGTCGACGGGAATCACTCGCAATACGCACTCTCACACAAATACGCGACACGATAACGACAATTTTCGGGAACTTGCCCGACGCGAAAAATGGAGACTTCCCGCGCGCGACCACGACGCGAATTCCACGGCGGGATGCGCAGGCACGACCCCCCCACCGAAATTCCCTATAATAACGCGAAAAGGCCGCGGCCACGACGGCACCGAGATCGAGGATCGATTCTACGGTCAGCAGCCACCGAGCTGATACGAGAAAGCGCAGCTTGGCTCACCCGGGGATTTTGGCTGGACCGCGTTTGTCTAATCGCCCACGTCCGTCCGGCTCGACACCTCGCAGGAAGCTGCCCTCCCGGCACGCGGGCCAACCTGCCGGCCCTCTCTCACGCGGGCCACGCTATCTCCCGTATAGAGGGCGGGCGCGCGTGTTCTGGTGTCGCGCCACGGGACTAGCGCGCGCGAATATAAATTATTCTCAACGATCCCGAGCTAGATCGTGCGCGGACGACTCGCTACATGACCCAATCGGATGCGACGGTGGGCCTACGACGGATACGTAGACGGGCGGGAGGTGAGCGGGTATGCGTTCGTCGTCTTCTGTTACGTGGATGGATTCGGGCGCGTTCGAAATCCACGCGACGCTTCGTTATGCCCGGTGTCCGGTGTCCCCTGCTCCTCCTCAGCTTGACACTCTCGCCGCGGTCGCTTCCGATGGCGCGACCGTTTACCAACCTCGTCCTCTCTCTCTCTCTCTCTCGCGGGAGGCCGCCGAATTTACATAAAGAAAAAGAAAAACGATGGGGGGAAATTAACAATCGGTAATTTTCTCCTTCAGGGGACCCCATGGAAGCTCGTCGTGGTCGCGGTGTCGGCCCCGAGCCGGAGGGACATCTCGACTCCGCACACCGGGCGGGGGCGGCAAATTTATTCTCGTCACAATATATATATATATATATATATGTATATATATATATATATATATATATATATATATATATATATATATATATATATATATATATATATATATATATATATATATTGAGACGTACAGGTCCGTCTCATAAATAAATAACCCCCACCATGTAGTCAGAAAGCAACCGACTCCATGATAAGAGTAAGGGAGGGGGGAATAACGGACTCCCGAAGAAACAAAACTGTAAAGACAGTCAACAGAAAAACAAGAAAAGAGTACGAGGAAGCTAATTTAATTAAAGGAGGTTAACAATAACAAAGGGTAAGGGAAGGGGAAAGTCAAAGGCAGAACCGCAAGCAAGAAGGAAGACAGAGAAAAGAAAACAAAGGAAACCACACAAAAACAGGAGAGAAGCAAAATTTATTTAAGGAAGCAGAAAAAGTTAACAATAAAGCCAATTAGGGAATTATGGGTAAGAAGCTGGAGAAGGGGTAAGAAAAGACGGCAAAATAAGGGTATATAAAGACGGGAATTTTGGAAGGAAGGCACTCCTCCTGCTTTTTCTGGCAAATCGAGAAGTACTGGACACGAATACTAACTCCTGAAAGGGGGTAAAGGAAAGTGACCGTGGAAACCGAAAGAAAGGAAAGAGTGGAGGCATCCGCTCACCAGAGCACTCTCAGATTCCGAGGATTGGACGACTACTTTGAGACGTGAATACTAACTCCTGAAAGGGGGTAAAGGAAAGCGTTGCCAAGGGAAAGAAAAAGAAAGGGAATCTGAAAGGAGCAAAATATTCAAAATTAAGTCAATAAAGAAAAAAAAAGATAATTCATTAATTAAACTTGGAATAATTACTGGTCCAAGGGAGAGGGAGCACGAGAGGAATATTAGGGAAAAGCACATAAATATAAAAAATAATTAAGTAGGTAAAAATAGGGAACCTCTCGCGAATACCGACCCGCGGATCGAGAAAATAACGAGTTAAATAAAAAGGATGATTGGATAATTAGTTAATAGCGAAAGAGAGCGATTTATTGAAATTTAAATAGACAAATAGTATCAGGAGAATATAAAGGGACAGGAGGTAACAGGAGGTGCGAAATCATACACACACACAGACACACACACGAACACACACACATCCGCGAACACACCGATATTCCAATTATTATAATTCAATTACAAAAGAAGAAATAAACAAGAAAAGCAAGAAATAAACAAAAAAAAACGGACTCGGGCGAGCGACATCAGAAGGCACGCGTACGCCGCATTGTAAACAAAGGGCGGGCAGCGACCGTGACGAGTCAGCGCGCCGCGATCTACCGTGTCAAGATCCATCGCGCCTCGAGCGTCGGTAAGGAAGGGGTTACGGTTATCGACGCATGGTAATCGAAACCGGCCGTGCTCGTGAACCCCTAACGGATCAGCGAGTCCCGCAAAAAAGTCCCCAAAAAAATCCCAATTAAGACTCGGGGCTTAAGTGGACAAGTGAGACCCAATTTGAGCCCAAAATGGGACTCCTTTCCCCTTGTTTAGTTCGAACCGGATATGACGTCATGAGTCCTAAATTGGGACTTGGAATCCCAAATGAAGCTTTTCTTTAGGGGTGAAGTTTTACAATCCAAAGTCCCTATTCGGAACTCTCAGTCCACATTTGAAACTTTTTCGAACACAAGGCAAGGGAAAAACGAGCCCCTGTTTGGGACTCCAAGCTGCAATTGGGAACTTTTTTTAAGGGTGGAAGGTAATAGGAAGATTTCCTATTTGAGATTCCGAGCTTCAATTTAGAACTTTTTTGAGCAAGACAACCGAAAAATGCGAGTTCATGTTGGGGACTTGAAGCCCCACTTTGAGACTTTGTTGAGCGGGACCACCGGAAATTCAGGTCCTTATTTGGAACTCTGAGCCCCAATTTGGAGCTTTTTTGAGCGAAACAACCGGAAAATGCAAGCCCTTATTTCGAACTCCGAGCCCTAATTTAGAACTTTTTTAGCAAAACAACTGGAAAATGCAAGTCCTTATTTAGAACTTCGAACCCCAATGTGGCATTTTTTTAGCGAAACAACCGGAAAATGCGGTCCCTAGTTGAGACTTGGAGTCCTAATTTGGGACTTCTTATTCGTAGCGGGATAGGATGAAAAATTGCGGATCATTTTTGGCTTGTTTTTACATTAGTATACCGAAAAATTCCATTTTTTCTCTAGAATTTTTTCTCTAGTTTCTAGGGAAAAACCACTTTGATAATGTGCGATAACAATAAGGGTAGGATGACAATTTATTGATTATTTTATCATTGATTAAAATGCCATCCAAATCACAGTTAGGTCTTACAACTAAAACGCTTCTGGTGTAGTGGCCCGTTACAAAAACACACGTTGAGTGGATTCAAATCGGTGTGTACAAAATGTTTAAATAAACATTAAATAACAATGTAAATCAAAATTTTACATTTTTTTTGTTTAAAGATGTGATCGAAAATGCTTTATTATAATAATCCTCTGAATTTCAATCAAACAATATGAATATAAAATAAAATACTTCGAAAATAAAATATCCGTAATGAAATGCAGTTTTGTGAATAGACTTTTCAAAACTATTGAGCGGCAAGTTTAAGAATCTGGAACGTATGTTTATTCGCTTTCATCGTCTGAGCTTTCTTGCTGGTTTTCTTTGTTCCGCAGTTCTTTTCTTGAATATTTTTTTCTCTCTTGAATTAACCTTGAACGCTCATTCTTCAATTTTTTCGCCAGCAGCTTTCTCAGTTCTTGCTCTTCAGGTACGTCCTTCGTTAATGGAAATCGTCTTTGAATCATCTCGAGTGCAGCTGAAACATCGTAGAAACTAATATAAACATTTATGGTTCATCAAGTATATTTCACGAGTAATTCATCGATTTTATTGTTACCGTGCAATGCTCCAAATTCTTCCTTAGTCACAAGTCGAGAGAGATGTTTATCATTTATTTTGTTTTTCCTCAAATACAGTGTCAACCTGACATCTTTTGACCACAACGCGTTAATTAAAGCGGCCCACCTCAAGGAGTGTTTGTCTGCTTTTACAGCGGTACGTAAGAAAATGTCGCTATTGAATGAACTATTTCTTATCACTATCTTTCCATTGATAGGCTTGGGGATATCCATGTTGTTTGGCCGTTTTCTGGCCAAATTTTGTATTTGGTCTCTCAGATTGTCAATTGTGACCATTATTCTGTCCTATAATGCAGCCAATCGTGATCATGGTGGAAAAAAGGTTTGATTAATAGTTTATAATCTTATTCTATCGTTTATTGACCAATTGTGGATCCTGGGCAGCAGCAGCAACTTCGTCCTGTGAAGAAACTGTTTTCGATTGCCTTGGTCGTTGTGATGCAGATGCAGATGCTGTAGATGTAGATGCTGTAGACGTCGATGCTATAGGAGATGATGTGGATGCTGTAGGAGATGATGTCGATGCTGATGCCACAATACGTGGATGGCTCTGTATGCGTTCATCACCCGATAGAATGAATATTCGACCAGTTGAGAAGAGTTGGTATTGAAACGAGAATTCAAATATCATATAGTTATCCTAAAATTTCCAAAAAGTCTTAAACGTTTTCTTTGTACCTTTAGTTTTTCCAACTTGAGCTTTTCGGCACCCGACATACTTCGATCTGATATTATCATCGGTCGATTATTCTTCATTGCAATAGTTGAATCATTATGGGGCGTCTTCATCTATTTGCATGCATGCACGTATTTTTATTCTTAATATCAATGTTAACATATATATTAGGGTGGCGCAAAAAACCCGATTTTCTTTTTCTTTGGGTCTTGTATGAAAATATGTTAGTTTATGATGTTTCTAAAATTTTGAGCTCAAAATATGAATTTTTAATAGTCACTCATAATTTTTGAAAGTTTCCAAGGTAATGGATTTTCATGGTTTTGGCGACCTTTAAATACTAATATTAAGGCTTCCTTTGTATTTGTATGCATTGTTATTAACTATGATATGAATTGAATATAAAATAAAATAGGAGCCTCAATATTAATATTTAAAGGTCGCAAGAAGCATAAAAATCAATTTACTTGAAATTTTTTAAAAATTATATGCAACCTTTAAGAACTCATATTTTGAGCTTAAAATTTTAGAAACTTATTAACCTTTCATGTACAAAATTTCATCGCATCGAGAATTTTTTTTTATTTCAAATTTTGAACATTTTCTAAATTTTTTAAATTCATGTGCGACGTCTAAAAAAAATGTTCGAGCTAATTTTTGGTGTGGGCTCTTGAAACATCATAAACTACATATTTTCATACGAGACCCGAAAAAAAAGAAAGTCGGGTTTTTTGCGCCACTCTAATGTATACATATGTATATATATATTATATATATATATGTGTGTGTGTGTGTGTGTGTGTGTGTGTGTGTGTGTGTGTGTGTGTGTGTGTGTGTGTGTGTGTGTGCGTGTGTGTGTATATATACGTACAATTTACTTTTCAAGCATAATGATTATGGATATCCACATATGCTTTGTTGCATTGAAAATGAAGTGATTTTACCGTATCCTCAATTTTGTTGCTGCCACGAGCGTGTACATCTGTTTCTTCTGGAATAGCGGGATTCCCGGATACATTATTTTCATTAACGGTGAAGTCCTCCTTCTGAATATAACAAAATAAAAAATTGTCTATTATTTAAAAGCCGATTATTTGAAACATTTTTTTTTTCATCGAAATGTTTTGTACAATTATCCAACAATGTTTCAAATATTTATTCATTTCAACTCACACTTCCGGTTTGCTCGTTTTGGAGCGGTACAATCTCACCTTCCGATCCGTCCAACTCCGTTTTTTCAGAGTTCTTTTCCCTCTTCAGATTGATCATCACCACAGTTGAAGATGAACGCCATGAAGATTTACTATCGTCTAAATCTTCGCCGTCCTGTACCATTCCATTTTCATGAAGATTCTCCGTCGAATTATCCTGTTGATCAGTGTTCATTCGTTTCATAATAATATCGATTTCAAAGAAATGGCTATTTAAATTCGATTTTGTCCACATCATTACATACTGGTAGAATTTAAGATTTCTAATTGTCCAACAATGTTTCAAATATTTATTTCAGCTCACACTTACGGCCTGCTCGTTTTGAAGCGGTACGCACTCCGGTTTTTCAAAACTTTTGAAGCCCAGGCTGATAATTTTTTCCGTTCCTGTCATTTTATCACCGGTAGATCGCTTAGTCGTCTCCTATAAAGATACATATTTAAACATTTTCATTACGATGATTATGGATATCCATATATGCTGTGTCGCTTCGAAAATGAATTAATTTTACTGTATCCACGATCTTGTTGGGGACACGAGCGTGTACATCTATTTCTTCTGGAGTGGCGGGATTCCCGGATAGATTATTTTTATCGACGGTGGAGTCCTCCTTCTGAATATAACAAAATAAAAAATCGTCTATTATTTAAAAGTCCATTATTTAAAACATTATTTTTTTAGTTATTTCATCGAAACATTTTGTACAATTATCCGACAGTGTTTCAAATATTTATTTATTTCAACTCACACTTACGGTTTGCTCGTTTTGGAGCGGTCCAATCTCTCCTTCCGATCCGTCCAACTCCGTTTTTTCAGAGTTCCTTTCCCTCTTCAGATTGGTCAGCAAAACAGTTGAAGATGAATGCCATGAAGATTCACTGTCGTCTGAATCTTCGTCGTCCTGTAATATTCCATTTTCATCAAAATTTTCCGTCGAATTATCCTGTTGATCAGTGTTCATTCGTTTCCCAATAATATCGATTTCAAAGAAATGTCTATTTAAATTCAATTTTGCTCACAACATTATATACTAGTAGAATTTATAATTTAGAATTGTCCAACAATGTTTCAAATATTTATTTCCGCTCTCACTTACGGCCTGCTCGTTTTGAAGCGGTACACATTCCGTCTTTTTAAAAAATTTGGAGCCCAGGCTGATGATCCCGGATAGATTATCCTCATCGACGGTGGAGTCCTCCTTCTGAATATAACAAAATAAAAAATCGTCTATTATTTAAAAGTCGATTATTTGAAACATAATTTTTTTATTTATCTCATCGAAACATTTTATACAATTATCCGACAATGTTTCAAATATTTATTTATTTCAGCTTAGACTTACGGCCTGCTCGTTTTGGAGCGGTTCAATCTCTCCTTCCGACTCGTCCAACTCCGTTTCTTCAGAGTTCCTTTCTCTCTTCAGATTGATCATCAAAACAGTTGAAGATGAACTGCGTGAAGATTCACTGTCGTCTAAATCTTTGTTGTCCTGTACCATTTCATTTTCATCGCGATTCTCTTTTGAATTATCCTGTTGATCAATGTTTATTCGTTTCATAATAATATCATTTCAAAGGAGCGGCTATTTAAATTCAATTTTGTTCACATCATCGCATACCGGTAGAATTTCTGTGTAGTTCATCACCTTCTCCGCTGACTTGTGAAATATGTTTGCCTTGCAGTCTTTGATGCGTTTCTGAAAAGAATTTCATTCCATAAACCAAATTCGTTTTTACTGCGGAAAAATATTATACTCCAGGCATTAATTTTTTAAAGACTCTTTTGCCAATTAAGCAACATCAACATTCCAGAAAAAAATGTTAGTGAACGCTATTCCAAAAATAGTAATCATCAGTTGCGTTGTAAGAAATATCGTGAGTATTTTCGTTTACATTACTCCAAAGACGTGCGTATACTTCTGTTTTCCTCTATCTTTATTGTTCCTTGCATGCATTTCGCCCGATCTTTATTATTAGTTCACATCGTACAGTCCTATATTTCGTAAGTTTTCTCTTTCTCCTCAACTCTCGACTACGTGCAGGGCAATAAGACAGGAGTTGTGCGTTTCATTGTTATCAGTTGTGCGGGTTATTTCTGTCATTACTTTCCTCAAAAAACGGTCTCAAATGTCTTGATCGATTTTTGCATGAAGTTTCTGTATGCGTTCATAACAATCTATGAAGGCACATCTCTGATAAGTTTGAAAAAAAAGAATCGTTGGTAAATTAAGCTTAACGCCTATTTTATATGATCATTAAAGTACAGTCTTTAGTAGTAACTATCTCAGAGTTAAAATCACGAATTCATTTGAAATTCGCCTCATACAATTCATTGTTTTTCAAATGGAGCTGTTTTTTAATACAGGGTGTCCCAGAACTTAACGCCATCCCTAAAATGGGGGATTGGGGATGAAATTCTGAGTCGATTGATATAAGCTTGTGTGGGGCTCAGATCAACCCCTGAATTATTATCAATTTTTAAAGGCGGGCCAATCAGGTGCGCCCGATCAGCCGGCGTACGTCGGTGAGCGATACGCGCGTGTAGTGGTGCCTGGCGGGAGCACCGCACCTACAGCCAGTACTACACGCGCGTGTCGCTCACCGACGTACGCCGGCTGATCGGGCGCACCTGATTGGCCCGCCTTTAAAAATTGATAATAATTCAGGGGTTGATCTGAGCCCCACACAAGCTTATATCAATCGACTCAGAAATTCATCCCCAATCCCCCATTTTAGGGATGGCGTTAAGTTCTGGGACACCCTGTATAAAAGAGCACTAGAGTTTGGGATCATTTCTCCATTCTAGTAACCTTTTTACGCAGTGATTTCAGTAACTTACCATTTTCAAAGCTATACCCATGCTTAGACTATGTGCGCAAGCGCGCGGACAGCAACCAACGTGGTTTTCCACGGTCAACGAATTCAGACGTATATAGAAGAACAGTTCTTATGTGCGGCCTGAGACAAGTAATCTGCGACCCAAACTGCCGCGTGACGTCGTGACGAGCGCACAGCTGTCGCTGCGGGGAGCGGAATGAGACACCTCTCTCTCTCTCTCTCTGACACATTGCGGAGCGAGAACAAGCTTCAGTTAATACCAAAGAACAGATATTACATGGAACAACACGGCTTATGGTACGATTTGGCAAGATTTCTGGGGGAGTTTCGTAGTTACTCCCCCAACCACCTAAAGCGCTGCCTGTATCGATGTGCACGGACACATCCGCAGGCGCGCTTGGCTCCACCCAGCTCCACCTCTTCCTACGCTTGAGCCAACTACGGTTGAGGTGATTTCGTGTCTCGCTCGCTCTCTCACAGATTCAAAAGTTAACTGCAGCAACGGTCGAGCGGTCTAAGGCACGTGCTCGTTATGCCGGGGGCCCGGTTTTAAATCGATGTTTTCGCTCCTATTCTCGCGCTCGTTTCCATCTCTTTTTAGCATGCTCTCAGGGATTTCTTCCAAGGGACGTGCTCTCATTCGTGTAATTCATGCTATTCTGTTAGACTCTGTGCCCTCGAAAATTTGGCTGTTTAAAATTGTTTGTGAGTTGCAACATTGTTAACGATGCCATCGTATAGCAGATGTGCCTATAATGGATGCAAAAATGTTCCTAAGACGAGTCCCAAGCCGAGCTTCCATCGTTTTCCTAACAAGGAATGTCATTAAAAAATGTAGGATATTCAGCCGGTGGGACCTGGTTTCCGGTGACCCCTCGGAAAAACGGTGGACACCATTTCTCGAAAACTAATGCACCAATCTTATTGAAATTTTACACACTTCTTCAAAACAGCATTGACTAGTGATTGAGCAAAGGTTTTTTTTCGATTACAACTAATTTTATAAGACTATGCGTTCCGTAAATTGTACCAAAAATTGAACTATTTTGCATAAAACTCTGCCGAAAATCCAAATTTCAATTTAAAAAAAAATGCTTCATTGAATCACTAGTCAATGCTATTTTGAAGAAATGTGCAAAATTTCAATAAGATCGATGTGATAGTTTTTGAGAAATCGTGTCCACCGTTTTTCTAGAGGTCGCCGGACACCAGGTCCCACCGGCTGGGTTTGTGTGTTTGGGTTTGGTTGGGTTTGTTTAGGTTATATAGATATACTTGCAGGGGTAAGCGCGGCACGCTAGCCACCAGTGAAGTCGGAGGAGTGGGTATATCAATCGGCCGTAGCGAGCGATATAGATATACTCGTGCGGGCTAAAAAATAAACTTCAAAACTCGATTTCTATTGGAACGCGCCAAAAATCCCTTCAGCGGATGTCTTTATATATTAAATGGAACATCTGTGCAAAATTTCGGTTGAATCGGGTGTAATAGCTTTTCGGAGGTTTATCCCGTAACGACAATAAAAACAGGGGGGGCCGAATGCTCAAAGAAAATATTTAAGATAAAATATCGTAGCCGCAACCTTTCAGGAAAAATGCAAACCGTCTGAATCTACAAAATTTACGCAAACTTTTTTATTCCAGTTTATTGTTGGGTATAATAATTGATTGTGACTTATTTTTTACTAAGCGCCACTATAATGTATCACTGATTGAGAAGGGCCTCCCTTGTGCCCCCCCAAAATATGGCCGTCCGCGACAGAAATATGCGTATCGCGTATGCAGAGTATATATCGCGAGCGAATATATCGCGTATGCGGAGGCATACGCGAGAGAGAGACAACCCGCGAGAGGCGTGCCATGAACCTCTATCATTGTGTGTGGACACCGATACATCGCCGCGCAGTCTACCGGAGAAAATACTAACTACATTTTTTCTGCCAAATATTGACACGGGCCGTGGAGTTCTATGTAATATCTGTTCTTTGCTAATACCCGTATTCATAGTCTCTCCTTATCTTAAGGATAAAGGACGCCTTAATGAAGGCTTCCTTGAATCTCAGAGACGTCCTTGTTTTATAGTCACAACTCGGCTCTCCCTTCCAGAAGGAAGATATGTTTAGGGATATGTGATTGCTTATGGTGGTAAAACCGGTGATAGAAGCGCCACTCGGCTTTATTTGAAACTAACTCAAACCGCTTGGCTCTCGATTGTCAAGCCGCCATCGAAATCTATTCACAATTTCCTCAAAATCATCATCGAATTCATTATCAGAATTGTGTCAAATATCGTTGTTCATTATGCTGAGTAATTGTATGCAAAACTTCTGTACGAATTTCCACGTGGTTTTAACTATTTATTGAGGTTACGCCGTACACTGATACACTCCGATACGTTTCACGTGGTTCCACTCGACGCAAGAGCGGAAAGGGGGTCTTATGGAACTATGCGGTAGTGAAACAACGAGAGAGCGCTAGCAAAACGAGAAGGTGGAAGAGAGAGCGAACATGTCCCCAGCGAGAACGGCCGCACGTATTCCCAGCGCCCATTATACCTATGAGAGGAAGCAGGACACAACGATGTCCCAAGCGCATAACATCTGTAAGAGTAAGCAGGACGCAGTTATGTCCCCAGTGTTTAAGCCTACGAGAGGAAGCGAGCGCGAGAGTGTAAACCGCCGTCAGCGCCGCCAATCGAGAACTAACCGTGGGGACATGTCTCCAATAAAGTCGGCACATAATTTCCTTAAGTCTTCTATATACCTCTGAATTCGTTGCCACGGTACGCTAGGGCTGTTTCCAGGTTGAGGTTCTTTCCATTCAGCTGTCTGTCTCGCAACAGCGTAGAGTTTGTCGTCTTCTCCAGATTGAAATATATTCCCATCGTATCAATATGTTTGAGTTATCGAATTTCCATAATTGCAAGAGCAAACGTCGGAAAAAAGTGAGTTTGTGCTTTTTTTTCCTGCAAATGATTAATATTTTTGGCGTCGGTTTGCCGACGCTTTCCTACAATTTGAACGCGACGTACGTAAAATGAAATATTCTTGCAAGGGCCGTCCGCGCTTCATACGCGTTCTATATTGAACTTAAACTTTTATTACTTTTTTGAATTGTTTCATCAACTTACTACGTTATTATCACTTTCGAATTACAACATTATTACAACTTCTCGGCTTTGAATCTATCAAATGAAAATACTGCCATATATCGTTTACCGAACGGTTTACAGACCGTTGTAGCACTCTTTAAAATGGCGATCCCGTCACCATATGTCGAAAATTTTGTTGGGAATTCATAGCTCCGCTTTTATCGGTACGTGTACAAATATTGCCCACATTTAAAATTTAAATGTATCGCTTCATTTACTTTTTTTTTCATTTATGTTTGCTAAAACTTTTTTCAAACTACAATTAATTTTTCTTGCATATTTTATTTCCACATGAAAGTTATTATAAACTGTATCTGTTGCTCGCTTTTTCTATGTTCGTGACCTCTTCTCATCGCCGGCATCAAGATTATGGGCTCGAGAATGAGAGTTATCGATACCAGAAGCACGAACGTGAGGCTATTTTTTATCGCTCACATAACAGTCATAACATTTATTATGTATTGTATTATTGTCAACAAGTTGCTTCTTAATTTTTAGATCCAGAGGTACACTTTATTCAATGATCCAAGGTGTTGAAATATGTCGCAATCCTATCACATTTGGATTGATAGTAGGACGTCTCTTTTTACGGAGTAAGTCATTTCAACATTTTTGTATTTATTGAATTTTCGTTATCTTTGATGAACAAATTATTTAAACGATGCAATATTCGAATAAAGTGGCTCAATGGCAATGGGTAAAAACGATGGCGAAGTTATAACGGAGAACTCAAGCTCTTTATCATTGCTACCACAATTTATGCAATATAAAAATATGAGAGGAAAGACAATCATTGATTGTTATAAAATACCTTCACATGTGTAGTGAGCTGCAGAAATTATATTACAATCGGTACTACATTTTCGCATGTGTTCTAATTTACCCTCATAACTGATGCAAAATTTTTACATGCGTCCTATAACAACACACCTAACTTTTGTTTCTATATTTTTTCAAATCGCTGTTACATCCCCACAACCACCGACACACTTTTTTCCATCATAACAAAATCCCAAAAGCCGAACCGATATTTTTGCACATCACTATAAAAAAACCATCGGGGAAAAACGAAAGAAAAATGTCGGCTCACGTGATAATTATTCTTATAATTTTTAGTATTTTTTATTGTCAACGAAAACTTGGCAATATTACTTTAAAAAATGAAAGAAAGAAGAGTAGAAAACTACTAGCATACCCGTTTAGACGATTTTTTTTTACCGGATTATAATCCAACAAAGTGGACCGTAAAACGATTTTCTCATTGCAAGAGTATAAATTCTGTACGGCGGCGAGACTGAGTTCATGCGTAGGCTGAGAATTGTGAAAAAAATTGCTGATGTTCTCGCGACAAGAAAATGTGCCGGTGGGTGTGGGGATGTAACATCTCAACAAATCTCATATCGCTAGGGCTATGTACTTGTCTTCTATTGTGTCATGCGATACATACAAAATAACTCACCACTTCTCGACGAGCTTCTAGTTTATCACCTGCTTTTCTTTTTTGGTCGGTATCTAATTTTGCTGTTCCTTTGGATTCATTCACGATGTTCTTTCGGCGAATCAAAGGTGTATCCTTATTCAGCGCTTGTTTCCTGTTTCGAACGCCTCGTCCCATTACAGCATTCGCTGAGCATTGCGACACTTCTTCTTTCGTTTCTGTTGAAAATGTAAATTTATATACATAATAATTACTTGGCTAGGTTAAGACTGAATCTGGTAACATGCAACGACAATCAAGCATACTCACCTCCCACTTTCAGTACACGCACTCGTACCAGAATGGGCACCGATATTTCCTCACCGTCCTCGTCACAGTGCTGTCTGTGACGAATCGTTTCATATTTTCCGACCGTTTTTAATAGATTTGTGAGGTAAGCGGTGGTACACGTTTTCGTGTATTCACCGTTTTTTTTCTCATCATAAAATAATTCGTTGATCTCCACAACGTACGGTTCGTTTTGTTTCCCTTCCTCTGTGCCCTGAATTAGACAATATCCAAACTTTATCGTGGTTGTATCGTCTACATCGATGTTTTCCATCATCCCAGCACGTTAACACGTATTTTGTCTTTCACTTTGGTCGTTTATTTTTCACTTGCATAAAAGATGAATCTCGAGGTAATATGGCGACAAATCACTGTGTGAAAGCTTTTTTGCTATGATTTCAAGTGTATGTATGTATTTTGTTCTTTCGCCCAATTTCGCCCAATGAAAGACCGATGACACCTTCCCTCTAGTCTCATCCATGGAAGGACCAATCGCCTTGCAATTTTTTTCTCATTCGTCATTATAACAATCAACATGGTTTTGAATCGTTATATTATTCTGTACAGCTCGATTTTGCAAAAATAACATATTATTTATTATTAAATAACTCGGCGTCGAGACGCGGTCGCATCTTTTGACATATTCCTGGCTGATTACACCGTGATCGATAAAAGTAATAAGAGTAAAAGGTATACATGTAAGATTACGTTTTGAATTTCGCGCGTAACCGAACGCCGGAAAAAGTCGCAGTGGTCGCGCAGTTTAGAGTGCCAACGCGCGTTTCAGAATGACGCAAGCACTGTGAGCGCAATTTGGCACGATTCGAACCGCGGCCATAGTGAAATAGCGCGATCATTGGGATAACGCAGTCACTTACGCGATTACGTCGTAATTCATTATTGACATAAAATAATTTAACAAAATGAATTATGAAAATAGAAAATTCAATTAATGGTATACCAAAGTACCGGTTCTCAGTGTGCGTGTCATGCGTGCTTCTCGTGATAGAGGAAAAAGTTAACTCACAAACCCGAATTCCGAATACCTGTGCTACAAATAATTGCAAGTTTGTCTTTTTGTAATTTTCAACTGAAAATTGATATTTTATAATAAAAATGTATATTTTATTGTTACCAAATGGGAGATAACGGGGGACAAGATTTTTGTTACTTAGCGTCGAGCCCCGCTGCCACGACTCTTCACATAACCTCTCGATGTACATTCTCGTCTCAAGAATAACGTGCCGTTAAAATTTTTTCTCACTAAAAATGTGACTAGCAGAAGAATTTTTGTAGCCGTGACGTTTCAAATAAATGTAAAAATGTCTCAATCTACTAAATTTGCGCGAAATTTTTTATTCTAGTTTATCGTTGTGTATAATAATCCATTATAACTTATTTTTTTTATCAAGCGCAATTGTAATTTACCGACGATTCATTATCTTCAAATGTATTATGCGTATTCTAGGTCAATTACCGAAAGTTGTAGGCCATCACTTACTACAAGGGGTCACTTCTTAGGATTGTCAGTTGCAAGATTCAATCCCTCGGTGCTTGGACCAGCCAACGATCTCTGATGTTTCTCGTGAACAGAATTTCCAAAAATTCTTTGGCGGTGTTGCAATTTCTGGCATCATTTGTAGTCTTCGGGATGTAAGTCGAGATCCTTGAAAACCGACCTGAGAAAAAATAATAAACAAATACGAATAATGAAAAAAAATAGACATGAACATTTTTTGGAGTAAACAATGGTAAAAAAACTTTTATGCGGTAAGCGAAGCATTTTGGAGTGTACTGTACATCGTATACGATTAACGGGATTATTATTTGAGTACATTTCTTACTTGACGTGAGGGGCCCTTCGTATTCTACATGCATAATTTATTATAATACCGCTAAATAAAAAATTTCTATTAGCCTTTTCTTTCATAATACTTACTTTTTGATGTAAAGGACGAAATATCACCAAACATTTTTTTTCGAAATTTTGACGCACTTGTGCACACGGGGTCAAAACGAACTAACGTTTTTTCCCAACGGCTGTCCTCGGAATACTAACGAGTTCTGAGGAGGGGCTCCGGGGTCTACGTATACAGTAAGAGTGATAGACCCCTCGTTCTACGATATAAATGATAATCGAAAATTCTTTGGGCCATAATGACCCCAAATGCACTCGAAGGGTTATCTCCAAGGGAATCTTCCATCTCATCGTAGTATTTTAAAGATTTTCCTTAAATTACACCGGTCGAAAAGGTTTATAAAGTGTTTTTTCAATAAGTGTGTCAGTCATTTCATTATTCGCTTTGTTTAGTTTTATTTTTTATATTATTTATTTTGTAAAAGCGGCGAGAACGTAGTCATACTGCATGATGAAGAGAATTTTTTTTCGTTGAATCGTACTTTTCATATACATAATTGTATTTGGGAAAAAGAAATGAAAGCAATACAAAGGATATTGTAAATTATGCAGTATTGTAATATTTGTAGATAAACAACAGCCAAACGAAAATGCCTGAAAAAAGAAAAATGACCAAGCAACAAAAAAAGAAAAGATGGCGCAGCATAAAAAGAGTGAAACGGTACAACGATAAATGCGTGGAGCAGGAGAAGTATCCCATACCAGAGTCGCTGAACGCATTATGGGTATGAATACATATTTCCTGTGTCAGACTTGCCGCGAGCATTGTCCTTCTATATATTTTGTGGGAAAAAAATTCTTTCAACTACGTGACGACGCGCGATTTTTTTTCTCAATCAATTTCAACGTCATTTCATCGAATGAGATTGAATCAATGAAAGCTTGTTGAATATATTTAAATATTTATTTGAAAGCACACGAGTGAATATTTGAATATATGAATATTATGAAGATATATATTATTCAATATGTGTTATGAATATATTTGAATATATTGAATATTTGAAGCTTTATTTGCGAGCACACGATTCTTGGAAACTTAATTATTTACTCGAGGTATGCCCGTTCTACCAGCCAATGAAAAAATTCCGTTTATATGTTGAAAAAATCTGGCAACAGTGTCCCTACTTCAGCCCGTCTCCTAACCCTCCTAACCAAAGTTGTTTACTATCGTTTACTATCGCGGCATCGTTCGCTCTACAACATATTTAATTCAAATTCAACGATTAAACTTATATTGTCTATTTTGGGCATACATCCTTAAATAGATGCACAAGTTGATGAAATATTTAATACATATATATATATATATTAAATATTTCATCAACCTTCCTACTCATCAAATATTATTCTCCCCTCGTATATACAGGGTGTCTACCGACCTGAAAAGTCATGAGAAATCTTAAATGTCATGAAATTACACTCGACCCTGGAAAAGTCATGAAATGTCATGAAAAATTACCAGTCTACCTGAATTATTATCCTCTTCTAAATTATCGTTGAGTCTATATTCAATATGAATTAACTTTGTGGTACTTGTCGATAGAGAAGCGAATATCGAATCGATAGAAAATAAAATATAAGAAATTAAAAGAAAATGATGCGTTATCTCAACATATATTTGTTTTTCCTTGTTATCCGTGTAAAGCTACTAGATGATATTACTCAAAGTTCCTAAATGTAATATTTTTGTAGATGTTCCCAAAATATATTTCTTTACAGCAATTTTGAAATTATGTTTGTCTCACATTTTTTACTACATATGGAATTGTATAGTTTGGTGACTTTTCGTTTATTCCGTATACTTTTTATTGGCATACAACACACATCTATTGGAAAGAGCAAAATAAAAATATAAAAATTTAGAAAATCGGTCGCACTGTAGAATCATTAAGTATACTTCTATGCCAGAAAGTCACACTAAGAGTCATGAAAAAATCCCCATTCCTTGCCTTCAAAATCCTTAAATGTCAAGCAATTTCAGTTCTGGTCAAAATTAGACATCCTGATATATATATATATATATATTTGTATTATGGCATAAATGATATTGTAAAAAAGCAACTTTCTCTGGAGATACTCGAAGCTTTTATTTGACAATAATTCCCCAAAACTATTAATTCATTCATTTAATACAAATTCGCGCAACTGTTAATCTCTAAGAATTTCAGGAGATTCTATAGTGAAATATCGTTCATATTTTGGCAAATGTATAATGTCACATCTTTGTATGGAACATTCAAAAATATAAATAAATATATATAAATTATAAATATCGAAGATGTATAGAAAGCAAAATATATATATTATAAATTGAAAACATTACATGATTGTAACGTCCGAATTTTACAAACTCAAAAATTATCTTTCCTAGATGTAATCAATTCTTTGCTTAAATCATTTTGAATTAAACTTTGAAACTGTCAACAGAATAATGACGCCTCGCAAAGTAGTGACGACGAAATGTTGCAAGCGGAAAGGATGCAGAGAAACACTCCTGTTGGAAGCGACGAGGAGAGAACGAATCGTATTGTTATCGACAATACGGATGTACAATCGCAGCAGCGAAGTACTGTGCACGAAAGTAGTGAAGTGCAAATCGATGATGCTCCCACGAATGACGACGAATCGCAACTAACGAATGGAACAGTACAAATCGTAAGTATTCATCAAATTTTGTCTTTCAAATTTTCAACACAGTTACGTATTTGACAAAGAAATCATCAAAGTCGTTAAGGTAGTTCATGCAGGTAGGACTGTATTTTGTGGGTATCTAAATGGGATCAATTTGGAAATCTCAATTGAAGATCTCAAATTAAGATCAGAGTGATTAATTCGAAGAAATACATCATTTTTCAACTTATCGCTTGGTGAATAAAATTATTAGCCACGAATTAATCAGACCTTATCCCTGGTTGAACCCGGAATTTCGTTTGTCCCTGGCTAAAATACTATAGAATTCAATCTTCAACGTAATACATTTTTATTACGAGTAAGTCAATTGTCATGAAATTTTTCTCAGACCGTCATTATAGACTTTATTGTGATTGTGTAGTTTTTCATAAATACCGTAAATAGCGTTTAATCGCTACATGAAAAGTTACACGATTTGTTACACATAGTTCCTATTATATCCCTGTGCATTTTAAAAAATATTTAAATACATTCAACTCAATAAGCAATAAGACGAACCCTTTGAAATTTGATATACGTGTCAGTTGTCTACTCATTAACACCCTGCGTAAATGTCAAGACTTTCCTAAGAAAGTCGTTTCGTGACTGAACTACCTTAAGGTATTCCTTTCACGAACCCGAATATTCTAGAATCAAAAGATTTTTGTCTACAATAAAGTAAAGGCACATCCCGTTATACTGGAAAAATTTCAAACCATGTTACCGAACATTTACGCGAGAAATACAACTTCAAACATCGTTCAATTTGTACAGCGCTTTATGGACATGTCATGCTGGCCGCATTTGTATCTAATAATTCATATACTAAATAGCTCTAGATGTCTGATAAAAACTGACCTAAGGATGTAAACAATTCTAAAGAATCCGTAACGGCGATAAAAACCGGGGGTCACCGAATGTTTGAACAAAATATCAATGATAAAACTTGGGAAAATGTCACCAGCAAAAGAATTTTCGTAACCGCAACTCTCCCGGGGTTATGTTTGGCAACACCGTAAACTGGCTGTTCTCGGTCCGAATCAGCTGTTCGCATATATATCTGTGTGTGGATATGTATATATAAATCAACTACCGCGGCAGTGGGTTGGCACAAAGTATTTACATATTTCGAAGTTTGCGAGTGTATTTTCTGGGTTCTCTTATTAAACATAGAGGAAATATATGACATAATCCTACAAAAGGTAATGGTAAACTTTAAAAGATGCACGTATGCACATTTATTGCAACTTTAAAAGATGCAAGTATGCATATTTATTGCATACAGGTTTTAGGTTGTGTCGTATTCTTGTATTTCATAGTACAACCGGTTTTAATAATAGATTCTTTCCAAACGAATCCGATTAAAAAAATGTATAGCTTTTATCTCAAAATATATTTATTATATATGATACTGTCACCGTGTTTTTTAAAATTATTTATTTTGCCAAACGGCGAGCTGGTTGGTGTTAGATCGTAGAATTTTTACATTTTTCGTTACGCGGGGTTTGCCTTGCACGTCTTCTCCGAGCAACAACCGAACACCTTCGTCACCATCTTGCACGTAGGCTTTCTTTAACATTTCTGCATCAATTTCTGCATAACGACCGGCCTTGGCAATTTTCATTTTCATGTCTGATGAAACAGCGTCAAACAATTCCAAAGATGCTTTATTGATAAGGCATTTCGCTGACAGCATCTCCGATCGCAGTATGTCGTTAACACTTCTCGCATAGGTTTTTATAGTGTTAATTTCAATGCCGATTATATTCAGAAGCTTATCTAATAATAAGATATCGCTAACGGCATTGTGCGCTCCGTTGATGGAATTTTTACCAAGAAAATCGAGAACAAGTGCTTCTTGGCTGAATTTCTTTTTCTCTTTTTTCCGCTCCGGAAGTTTTCCTCGAACTATTTCGAGGGTATCGGAAAATCCCTTCACGACTTCTTGAAATCCGTCAGGCCAAATTGCTTCAGATGTCGCACTATCACTGGCGCATCAAACCTATTCAAAATGAGCGAATACAAAGTTCATTTACATTTTTATAGATTATAAAAATCGCGTAATTATAAAAACCATCAAATAAAACCTTTTCCACCGAGTTGTTAAAAAATACCTAAATCCGTTGTGTGCAACCAGAATCACACTTCCATTTAAGGAACGAAGGAAATATAGGAACTTTGCAAAAGCCATGCTGGGAGGAAGAGTGTCAAGACGTTTATCATGCAAAAACATTTCTCCATTCGTGCCCCGTGAACCAGTTACTAGCGATGCTCCAGGGGACATACCTTTCGATGGCACAATATATGCATTAAACATATTTTGACTACAGCAAGCAGCAATCTGAATAATAATTATAAAATCTGTTAATTAAATTATAATTCAGCTGGGAAGTATTTTATTTCTCACCTGGACAATTTCTGATGATTTAGAAAGTCCAGTGGTTTCGAGATAAAAAAGTACCACAATGCAATTGCTAACATCCATCTGTGGTCCGGTTTCACCTACGAAAAAGCAGATATACAGCAAATAATTTCATTGATCATAAACTTAAAAAAGATATATAAAATAATTCTATGGGTGGTTGGATAATTGCGTAGCAAGTCCGAGATTGAACTGAACCCGCAATTCGACCGGTACGTTATCCCTTCTCGATTTTCTGTAGCAGCGACTTTGCTGGATCGACTTTTTTTTTGCAAAAAGCCTCCTTCGCTTTATTTCGATCGTCTTGAGTTGTTTCAGTTTCCGTTCTCGAATTCTGTCTTTTGCCATATAAAATTTTTTCGTTTCCTGGCCAGGTGAAAGAGAGGCTTTGTCATAGACTTTCAAGATATATGCAAATCCGAGGTGTTTTTGGCAGACAGCCGTAGCCACTCTCCAATCTAACGATTCCAATGCAGCATAATGAGGGTTTTTCGGACGTTTGCTCGCGACGATATTATTGAAAGATTCGTTTGCTTGACTGGAAGCACAGGACGCTAATTTATCAGCGTTGTTGGCAAATCGTGAACAAATCTGCGTCAGCGAAACTCGTTGATCGAGATCCGATAGGGGTTCTCCGTTTAGGAAGCTCCTATGAGGAACTTTTTCTTCGGAGTTCCGATGTCGACACCATTCCTCGCATCCACCGTGTTCTCCATAGGCGTGAGGGACGATATTTAATAAGGCTTCCTTTACTTTTTGTGCGTTATTACGATTTTGTGTTAAAGCGAAAGAAAAGCATTCGCCAAAGTACTCTATCAACTTCGGTGATGTACGTTGTGCATATAACGCGCTTGTCAATCCTTTTTTTGCGTGGTTCAAGTCGGACCATTTTTTAATTTCTGTTGACGATTCACTGCGCACTGCAGAGATAGTGCTGCAGTCATCGTCGCCGATCAATACAGAAATATTGCCTTTCTGCTTTTGAAGAATGGGATTACGATTGACAAGTTCGATTGCCATATCACTCTCCATCGCCTTGGCGGATCCCAAAAAAAATGTCTGCAATCGTGATCCTCTGGTTTTTGACCACGTTCACATCTCGAACACCGCTTACTTCGTGTTGCGTCCGATAAAATTTTTCCCGTATTAAAGCCTATCAAAGAACTGGCCTACGCCGGAAACGAGTTACATTAGAAATACTCGAGGAAGGCCATTTCACGAAAACTATCGCAAATAGTATTTTATCATCCTACATACCAGATAGACTATTATACGCGTGGCCAGTTCCTCTCCGTTGCCACCCAGCGTCAAATGAGGCTTTCAGATCAACTACTGGATGGACATTTGCACTTATATACTCGGGAAGATTATTATTCGATCCCATCGGAACCATCTCATTTTCATTCTCCGTTTGACTACGGATATAAATAACGTTGAATATTTTGATAGCATTTCGTTCATCCACGATACAAACTTTTGGAAAAACAGTTATAAAAATGTTCGGTATTTGGAGGGATTGTATTTCAGGAAATTAGGTAAGAAGGAAATGCAAGGTAAAAAAGTAAGACTTTTTGTCGTGAGGTTTTTTATTCTTATTTAAAAATATACAAATTGAAAATACATCGTGATTCGGCTAATACTATGAATATATAAATTACTTATCTATGAATTTGATATCAATTGAGATTGTTTTTCAAAAAGTTATTGCTTTTCATTTTTTAAATTTCCTCGTGAAAGATTTATGAAAACCTTTCCAGAATTTCGTTCTATAGAAATTGTTTAGAGAAAATCGGATTGCATATGAGTGATTATATTCAGAGAACAATTCCGTAGTGTAAAAAATGTTATGCAAAGAATAATTAATTGTTAATCTTTTACAAATTCAGGGTTTGAACAAAACCCATTACCATTACAAAAAAATATGTTAAAAACTTACTCTGCTGCTAAGTTCTGAGCTTCTGCTAACGCAATCTCCTGGCGAACACTTTCTTCGCAACTCTCGAGTGCGACAGCCTCAATGGCTGGGCCTACGACATGCTCATACCTTTTCAACATAGCTGTTGAGAGTGTTGGGATATTAATGGCTAATAAAATTGTATTTATTTGGGCTTCACCAATACCCGCATCAAAGAGAGCTGAAATAGAAAAAAATAGATGTATTTCTTATATATCTTGGTTCGTTTTCTACGATAGCGTTATTTATTTTTCTTATCAACGGCTACTTTGCAGTTAACGTCGAACAATCGCGACATGTGTCACATGATTGGCATTGAACGGCATGCAAATGCTCGCAAGGCCAAATTGTTGTTCCGACTTAACATATCTCAGTGACAAAGGCGTATTGCAAGTTGCACACCACAGTTCAGTTGCGAGCGTCCTAACCTCAACAAGTCGACGTCCCTCCAAAACCGACTTACTACTTCCGTTGCCGACTTCCGTCGATGACGGAATATGAGGCTCCTTAAAAATCCACCAATTACAGTTGAAATACTGATTTCTTTGACGTCCTTTTGATTACACAGTCAGTTATATTTCCGTTTCTTTAACCTGGCTCGATCGTTTTTTGACAGCGTCGACAATTGTTTACACGCGCTGCTTTTTTATCGGTTTCACGAATTGCCCTTTATTTTTGCCAACATCACTCCGCACTTTATGTCTTTTGTCAGTCATAATTACACTTTAGATAATTGTACTTGCATGTTTCCCGTCACCACTTCTCACGCGTGCGATTGTTTACATTTGTAACTCGTAGGACCGCGTAACCGTGGCGGTTGATGGGGCGCTGGTGCGGCGTTGCCACATAGTTCTTTCAGCCAATTTACAATAAAATGTAAAAATATCTAAATGTACACAGTTCATGAAAAATGTTCTTCTCTAAGTTATCGTTAGGTATAATAATTAATTATAACTCATTATTATTAAGACCCAGTCTAATTTGGGAATGATCGAGAAGGGACCCTACTTATGCGCCCACAAAATACGGCCCTACGCGAAAGGAATACCTTAAGACGCTCTGTGAATTGTGTGAGAGTGCAAAAGCTTCCATTTTGTTATTCTGAAAATTGCGTAGAATTTACTTTAGAATAATTATTAAATATTTGAAAAAAATACAGTCCTTCAAAAGTGTAGATAAACTATAAAATTATAAGGTTTATGCGGGATCGTCAAGAGGGTAAAGAGTTGTATGTATGGGGTACTAGTTGGTTAAATCATCGACTGCATTGAAAATGGGAGATTTGAACTATTCACAGAGGTCCAGAACGGAGAAAGTGGACAACAATTTGAAGACAATCGCAGACACCGGGGATAAAGACACCGATGGAGTCTACAATGATGATGGCCAACTGGGCGGTGACGGTGATGGCGACGGTAGCAGTAGCGATCATTATGACGACGGAAGCAGTACAGATGACGATTCCGACAGCAGTTGGTATGGTGACGGTGACGAAAATGCTTTTGCACTTGAAGAGGATGACACAATTATGTTTGGACAAAACACGAAGAAAACCATCTTTACGTATACAGTCGCGGAAGCAATTGGAGAGCGAGCAAGTATTAAAAAGATTGTACGCAGTTTGAAAAATATCAACGACTGCATGAATGACCACAAATTACCGGAGACGAAGCGAAGTTTGTGGAAAACGCTGAACAGGAAGAGTAAAGGAATTACAAAAAAATATTTGTACTGCAAAGTGTGCACAGATGTATTAGGATGCAAAGAAAAACCGGCCCGAAACTGCCAATGTGGAAAATGCGGACCGGGAAACGAGAAGAAAAACATGTCTCACTTCATAATACTCAATTTAAGAACAGAATTGAGAAGACTACTTGCCAACCCAGCAATGAAAGATCATTTAAAATATCGTATTAATCGAGAAAAAATAAACCCCGAAGGGATTGAAGATATCTACGATGGTGAAGAATATAAATCAATGATGCAGAGTGGTAAATTTTTGGATCACGAGTGGAACTTTACGTTCACTATCAATACTGATGGCTGCTTAGTAGGAAAATCAACGAGATCAAGTGCTTGGCCAGTATTGCTCACGATCAATGAACTGCCGCCACACTTGCGTAAAAAATACATAATTTTGGCTGGAATTTGGGTTGACAAAGGACATCCAAACTTGAATGCCTTCATGGAACCGATATGTCAACAATTACAATCGTTGTACACAGATGGTGTTGAATGGAATCTACACAACGAAAACCGTACCGTTTCGAGCCGTTTCAAGACCATTGTGTGTTCCGTAGATGCTATCGCAAGGTACGAAATTATGAATATGAGCCACTTCCGTGCAGAGCATGGATGTACCTTTTGCTACGCGAAAGCTACGACGACCGCTACGAAAAACAGAATTTACAAGAACGCACCTATAACGCTACGTACTGATGATGAAATTCGAAGGCACATGACACAGGCAACCCAAAGCAGAAACAGAGTCAAAGGAGTAGTAGGCAATTCAATTTTAAGAATGCTGCCAGGATTTCACTTAAGAAATTATTTATCAGTTGATTACATGCACAACGTATGTCTGGGTGTTGCTAAAAAGTTTACAAAGTTAATATTGGATACTACATCCGGTTCTTGGTACCGTGGAGACCCCACGTCCTTACAACGAATAAACAGTCGATTGATGAGAATTCAACCGCCAGGGATTGTATCACGTTTGCCGAGGCCAATACAAGAAAGAGAAATTTGGAAAGCTTCGGAATGGAGGAATTGGCTCCTGTACTACAGTGTACCTTGTTTGAAAGATGTAATACGTAATAGTGAGTTGCAGCTTCTGTCTTTGCTTTCGGAAGCCATCCACGTATTATGCCGAAACGATATAACGACGGACGAGCTTGCTAGAGCGCGTTTATTGCTACAACAGTACCGCTTAGATTACGAAAAAATATTCGGGGATGACCACATGAATTTTAATCTTCATCTCACCGCTCACTTGGTCGATTGTGTTGAAAATTTAGGACCTCTATGGGCAACCAGTACTTTCCCGTTTGAGGCGTATAATAAACGGATAATCGAGTCGATAAAGAGTCCGCACGAAAGGCAGACTCAAATAATGACGCATTATTTGTTGCTAGACTTTATGCGAAAATTTATTGACACTGATACTGCTGATGAAGAAGTGATGATGAAAGTCAAGGAGAAATTGATAAATGGAAAAAAAAAATCCGCCATGTTACCGCTGCGATACACGGAATTAATGAAATTGTACGGCGCACAGAAAGCCTACCAAAAAGTACCATCACGTTTGGAGCAGCAATTAATAGAAGATTTGGAAATATCATGTAAACATGAAATGACAGTGTATCCTAGAGCCCTTATAAAAGGCGTTGAGTGTCGGAGCAAAATGATCGAAACTGTGATCAGAAAGCATTGCGATAAATTTGTTTATACGAAAAATGGACATTTTGCTGAAATATTAGAAATGGTCAGTTTTGAAGATGCAAAGGGAAACGGAATGAACGGGAGTTATGTCTTCTATTTCACCAATGATGGAAATCGTGATCTACCCTTCCACATTCGGCAAGTTAAACTCGCACGCAACAAGGCATTCGTTGAAGCAAAGGACATTGTATGCCCGGCTATACTGATCACAAACGACGGCATAACTTGCGGCGTACGATTGACCAACACGTGGGAAACGGATTAATAATGTCCGGCCACTTCCAATTATCGACAACATTGCCGAGGATCCAGAATTGATCGGTAAGCGATAGAATAAGATTATTAACTATTAATCAAACCTTTTTTCATTATATTACCGATTTTCTGCATTGTAGGAGGGGACAATGGAAACGGTGGACGCTTTGAGAGGACAAATATAATATTTGCACTGAAGGCGATCAAAGAGCATGGAAATCTCGAAGCTTATCAATGGAAATATTATAATGCGGAGTTGTTAATATGAACCAACGAAAAACAAATGGGAACCGTTTATCTGCGTTATTATTTATTTTTTATGAACAAAAAATGTTCACACTGATGTTTAAAAACCAAGCATGTAATGTTTTTAGACAATCGAATGAAACCACGAGGTTAAATGGTAACACTCGGAACATTCCGATATTTTTTGTAATCTCAAGTAATTTTTTATTTCGCTTCTGTAATTTGAATCGAATGTGCGTCTGTTTTTGTAACGGGCCAATACACCAGAAGCTTTTTAGTTGTAAGACCTAACTGTGATTTGGATGGCATTTTAATCGATGATAAAATAATCAATCAATTGTCATCCTACCCTTATTGTTATCGCACATTATCAAAGTGGTTTTTCCCTAGAAAACAGATATTGTAGAAGAAAAAATGTATTTTTTCGTTAAACTGATATAAAAAAAAGCCAAAAATGATCCTCATCTTTCATCCTATCCCGCTACGAATAAGAAGTCCCAAATTAGGACTTCAAGTCCCAACCAGGGACCGCATTTTCCGGTTGTTTCGCTCAAAAAAAATTCCACATTGGGGCTCGAAGTTCTAAATAAGGACTTGTATTTTCCAGTTGTTTTGCTAAAAAAAGTTCTAAATTAGGGCTCGGAGTGCCAAGTAAGGGCTTGCATTTTCCGGTTGTTTCGCTCAAAAAAGTTCCAAATTGAGGCTTCGAGTTCCAAATAAGGACCTGCGTTTTCAGGTGGTCTCGCGCAACAAAGTCTTAAAGTGGGGCTTCAAGTCCCCAACATGAGTCTCATAGTGGGGCTGAAGTCCCCAACAAAGTTCTAAATTGGAGCTCGGAGTCCCAAATAGGAACGAACTTTTTCGATTTCATCCCTTAAAAAAAGTCCCTGTTTGGGATTCAAGTCCCAATTTGAAACTCATGACGTCATATCCGGCTCGAACAGAGCAAGGGTGGGAAAAGTCCCATTTCGGGATTAAATTGGGTCTCACTTGTCCACTTAAGTTCTGAGTTCCAATTGGGACTTTTTAATTTTTTTTTTGAGACTCGCTGATCCGTTAGGGACGTTATCACTCGGGTAATTCCGCGAATCTTTATCGACCGACGCCTTAGTTAAGGGAAGAATTACACGAAAACAATACAAACAACACATTACACTCATACACGGCGCTAAATAACATTGTATCGCATCCATAAAATTGAATAAACCATTTTTTATTGTAAATTACCACCCAAATACCTGAGTCTCAATTAATTTATTCCCTGATCGAGTCTCGAACAAATAAAAATATTGTAACGATATTCCGACCCGTTACATTTTGGCGCCCGAACAGGGACTCGATCATAATAAAGAAAGACTCATAAAAAGGTGGTAATAAATTTTTTTTCTACAAAATGGAACCGCAAAACAACGAAAACTCCCTCCATTGGGAATCGACGACAGCGGACGGGTTATTGGAGGAGGCCCGTCAACGAGATCGGCGAAATATTGGCCGATTATCGGCTATAGGACCCAGGCAGGAAGAAAGGGCAAATGAGGAAACATTCGACATTAGCCAAAGCACCATCAATCTAGATGTGAACGGAAATGAGCACAGCGAGCTCACTAAGACCCTCATAAGGGCCATGGATAAAATCCCCAACGAACAAAGGATAGAACGCATCACCACCAAAGCGGAGATCAAACAGCAAGATGATCGATGCGTTGTGAGGTCACGTCAGCTACAGGAAGAAACAAAAAAGTAGCCAACGAAGTTAACAAGATCGAAGAACGGACCGAACGGAAACTCGTAATTGCCCTGAAAATAATTGAAAGAACCCAGGATCAAATCAGAAAAGAAAGTCAAGAGAAACATGATGATTTTGACACCCGAGTGGAAGACATCAGGAGGACGATATCCAACCTCCGGTATTCATCAAAGGAGGTGGAAGAAGTCGCCATAGACCATTCGAAACGGATCACAGAGTGCGAAAAAAATATACGCGCTCAAGCATCGGTAACCCTGTGCAACACTATGTTACGTCCCGGAGGGAGATTTAGGTGGGACTCGCGAGGTTGCCGATTTAGAGCGCGAAAGTTCGAATTGAGTTTGATTGCGCAGTGAGTCTTTGTTTGGCTTCCGCGTGAGTTCCGAACACAGTTTAATAACAATTTGGATTGAGACGAATTTGAGGTGCGTGATTCTGGTAAGAGAGTTGGATCCGCCCGATGGATTGATCGTTGATCAAATAAATGTTCAGACGCGTAGATTTTGTCTTAATTCACGTAGTTCACGTTTATTACGTTTAACTCTTACAAACTTATAATTTCGGTACAAAGATGGTTACTCGTACAATGATTACACGGAAACGCAGAGCGAAAGGGTTTAGCCTTGTAAGTCGACTGTTCAGTTCGGAGTTCGAATACAGAGTGTCTGCTCCTTCGTGATATGAAAATTAGGAAAGTCTGGTTGTAGGGGAAGGAGCTTTTTTGGGGGAATGCATTTTCGGATCAGAGCTTCTTAGTGATTGGTTAATGAATCGTGAGAATGTACGCTGACTTACGTGATAGGTCGGCGTCATGCGTAGGAATAGTTTTGTTCATCTACTTATTAGGTCATCGCTATGGTGAATGCGGCCATTGTTCTATGTCCGAGGATCGGGTTCAGCGACCGAGGTTTCGTGGGTCTTGCGATATGACCGGGTGACGTGTTCTGACGCAAGCGAGTTTTCTTCGTGGGATTGTTTGGGTTTTAGGACAAGGTAGGATTGTGGCGTAGTTCGGTCCCTGCATTTTGTTCGAGTGCTCTAGGCGTAGGGTTTCTCTTCCGAGGCTGCGAGTGCGCTCCTCTCGTAAATTCTTCTGGCGTTGGCTATGTTTATGCGTCGGGACCTACGTGCGACGGTTTCGCTTTTGGTCTTGTGGTACGTTTCGGCTATCGCTCGCTTAGCGTTAAAGAAATATAGGTTTTTGGTCGATGAGTGAGGGTGCTGCTATCGTGCGTATTTACCATCGTGGTTTCAAAAAGAGAGAAAAAAAAACGTGAAGGCTGGGACGTAACAACTACATGGGGAACAGGGCTCAACGTTAGCCAGGCCTACGTTGCCAAACAAAAACCGCCCACATACAATGGCGACGGCAGAGAAAGGCCGATCCGATTTTTAAAGGATTTTGTAGAATTCTGGAAAATTACCGGAAACACTGACCTACACTATCTCATCAGCCAGTCGCTTCAAGGAACTGCAAAGGATTGGTGGAGGATTGTTGAAGACAGAGTCCAGACTATTGAAGACTTCAAGGAAAAATTCCGGGCACGATATTGGAGTCAAGAAATCCAGGATAAAATCCGCAGAAACCTGGAATTCGGGGCGTACGAGTGGGATGGACATCGAACGACCAGGGCAGAATATGGAACCCAAATCTTCGGGAATGCTAAGGATCTCAGCCAAGGCCCAGAAGAAGAAATGATCATCCGGAAACTGGCAAACCATTTTGACGAATCGATCAGAATGGCGGTGCGTGTCAGCGGAGTGAAAACAATCGATTCTTTCTTGGAATTACTGGAAAGCATGGACGGCGCAGGACCACTAAATGCCCAACGATCTATGCCTCGTCGACAGGAACCCCTCTTTCCTAGGTGGCAACCAAACAACCCATGGAAGAACAACCAATTCGGGACATTCGGGGGATCATACCCCCCAGGGAACCTATCAGCGAGGGAAACCGGAGCATCCACGGTGGCAAGGATCACCACCATCCTGGCAAAATCAACAACAGTGGGGAAAAGGACTGGGTAACGAAGGAGGAAGTTTCAATCCCACACCACCCCCAATCCAGAGGCAACAACCACGGCAGCAAGGATACGGGAATAGCAGGACTCACCTTAATCCGGCTGCATCTCCGTGGAATCCAGGTAATCTCGGGGGACCAATGGGTAGGAATATGCCCCCGAGAGAGCAACCGATAGCACCAACCAACAGTAAGCAGAATGGAAAATTAACAGAACAAGCACAGAACCAGGGAAACTGCTAGACGTTGCGCCCGAAACGATGGCAATCAGCAAAAAGATTGAACCATCACGAGGCGCAACAGAAGAAGAAGAGGAAGAGGAAGAAATCCGAGAAGCCATGGAAGAAGCAATCTCCCGTATTAAGCGAAACCAAAAGAAGAAGAAAAAAAGAAGGAGAAGAGCAAGTCCGTCGGCCCTCCATGTCGACTAGGAACAATCACCACCGTTGACAATGAACAAATCTGGGTATCGAAAAAACAAAAAAACAAACCAAGAGAGGACACAACAATTGACCAGAAATCACCCTGGGAAATTGAAATAATTAAAGAAATAAAAAAAGAATTTAAAAAAGGCCAAGTCAAAATGGAACAAGTGGCAAACGAAGAAAGCCTACCGGTAAAAGACAAGACAGCGAGGACGAAAACAGACAAAAAAATATATACCAGCAGCATCTATGAAGGACCACGGGAATTTCTCATGGAGGACCCCGGAAAAGGAAGCCTCGTACAGAAGAGACAGCCACGATGCCCGACACTACCAATGAAGATAGAAGGGATTACCGTAGAGACGCTCATCGACAGTGGAAGCGAGGTGTCAGCAATATCCGACGACTTTTTTCAACATTACAAAAACGAATTAGATAATTGTCCAATTATCCCGGTCACCGGCACCGAAGCCATCGGGGCATTCGGCGGAAAATCAGGACGAATAAAGAAACAGATAATGATCGACGCAGAGCTCTACAAAGCCAGAGGAGCACTGCAGTTACTCATCATTCCAAAAATGAGCAAAAATGCGATTTTAGGTATCGATGGGATGGTAGAACTTCAGGTGGAAGTCGATGCAAACCAAGGAGTCATCCGCATACAGAACGAGATCGTCGCCGAATTAGATGAGGGAAGATGGAATTGGCAGCGAGAAAGACCCGACACGAAACAACAAATACGCGTAGCAGCGATAGAAAATCACACGGACAATGAGCTCACCGAAGAAGAAGTCAACCAGAAATTAAGGGAATGTCCAAAGCTGCCAACTAATGTCGAAGACTGCTTTAAAAGACTCATCAGTGACTACAGGCACATTTTCAGCCGAAAACCAGGCCGCATGGAAGCCTACACTCACAAATTAGTGCTAAAAGACCCAGAGCCATATATGCATCGATCGTATCCGATACCCATCCAATATCGGGAGAAGGTACAGGAGGAAATCCGAAAGATGAGGGAGCATGGGGTCATCGAGCGGGCAAAAAGTCGCTTCATAAACCCCCTTGTAACAGTAATGAAAAAAGACGGGTCAATCAGATTATGCTTAGATGCCCGACAACTGAACAGATTCTTGATAGAGGACCACGACACGGCACCTCCAACAGAAGAAATTTTTGCAGAGATGCGGGGGCGCAAAGGTCATGTCAAGTCTGGACTTGACCAGCAGCTTCTGGCAAATTCCTTTGGATGAGGAATTGCGACCATACACCGCATTCCTCCATGATGGAAAGTGTTACCAATTTACGGTAACACCCTTCGGGCTCAAAACGAGCACGGCAAGCCTAATAAGAGGACTCGACATTGTCCTACAAGATCTGGGGAAATCAGTAATCAACTTTGTAGATGACCTCCTTTGCCTATCAAAAGACGAAGCACAACACCTGCAACACCTCCAACATCTTTTTGAGAGGATCAGCAGCCACAAAATGACACTGAATTTCAAAAAGTCGAAATTTTTCCAGCAAGAAGTTACATTTCTGGGGCACACGTTAACAACATCAGGAATAAAACCACAGCCAGAAAAGATAAAAGCGATCCATAACTACCCACGGCCCGAAAATATAAAACAGCTCCGGGGATTTTTGGGGCTGATCAACTTCTACAGCAAATTCACAAGTAAACATGCTAAAGAAACGATACCGCTGTTGAACCTGCTAAAAAAGGGAAAAGAATGGAGGCGGAGGGAAGAAGAGGAGAAAGCATTCGGAAGAGTTAAACAGCTCTTCATAGAGACGGTCATTCTGAGGCATGCAGACCCTGAGAAGAAGTACGTCCTCACGACAGATGCAAGTGATTACGCGGTGGGAGCAGTCCTGAGCCAGGAGGACAAGGATGGAGAGATGGGCGTCATCTCCTTCGCAAGCCGCACGTTTAAAGGGGCAGAAATCGGTTATACAACCACAGAAAAAGAGCTCCTTGCAATCGTATGAGCACTCCAAAAATTCCGAACCTATTTATTGGGAGCAAGAATAAAAATCATCACCGATCACAAGGCACTAACTTTCTTAAAAACGTGCCGCTTTGTAGGGGATCGAATGCTAAGATGGGCCCTACTAATACAGGACTACGACTTTGAAGTGGAGCATTGTCCAGGTAAAAGAAATGAAGCAGCGGACGCACTGAGCAGGCCACCCGAAATCGAAAACAGGGATCACCAGAGCACGCCGGGGAGGGTGGCTCTCACAGCCATACTCGCCAGAAAACCCACAAGAGAAATCAAGCAGCAATTCCAACGAATCGGACAAATGCAAAGGGAACAAACAAACCTCGCAGCGATATGGGAAATGTGCGACAAAGAAGAAGGTAATAAGAAATACCGCAACGATAAGGGATGTCTCAAAAAATATGACAGGACGGGAAAATGGAAGGTCGTACTACCAGATGAGTTAATTAACCCTCTCATAAAAGAATGCCACGAAATATATGGACACCCAGGAGCTCGAAAGGTTTTTTTTATGCTAAAAGAAGACTTCACCTGCCCACGGATGGCAAAAAGAGTGAGACAAGTCATTGCCGAATGTGACCTATGTCAAAGGGTCAAAGTGGCGATCCAAACGAACCATGCAGAAATGCAGACGATTATACCGGAAGGTCCGGGGGACCTAATCTCCATAGATTTCTATGGACCGTTGCCAAAATCCGTCGGGGGAGTGCAGCACATATTAGTCACAATAGACGCCTTCACAAAATTTGTGAAACTGTATCCTCTTAAGAAGGCGAACACGGCGGCAACAATTAACAGGATTTTCGAAGATTACGTGCCAAAATATGGAAAACCAAGAAGAATCCAGTTTGATCATGGGACTCAGTTCACCTCTAAAATTTGGCTCGAACGGCTAGAAAGAGAAAACATACAAGGAGTATTCTCATCAATCCGACATCCACAAGGAAATATCGTTGAACGAGTGAACCGAGAACTTAGCCGGTTTTTTAGAACCTTCTTGCAAGAGAAGCACTCCGGATGGTATCGATGGGTACCGGTAGTCCAGGATTGCATCAACGAAACGCAACACGAAACAACTGAATTCACACCAATGGAACTGCAGCTGAAAAAGAAGCCATATCGAATATGGAGGGAATGGATCCTGGCATTAAAAGAGGATCAGAACGAAGACATCACCTACGAAAAAAAATTGGAATTAGTTCGAGAAAGAATACTACGAAAAGGAAAAAGACGAGCAGAAAAATTTAATGCAACGCATAAGACCACCCTCTTCACAAAGGGAGAATTAGTCCTGGTCCGAGCATTAAATGTTTCGGACCCGGCAAAACAAAGAACAGCAAAATTTATGCCGCTATACGAAGGACCGTATCGTATAAAAAAATGTGTTGGCCAAGCAACATATTTAATCGAAGATCCAAAGACTAAACGAGAGCGAGGAAAATTTCATGGAAGTCTCATGAAACGCTATCTAGCGGCAAGTCCGGAAAGTAATATAGAAGAAATTACACAGGGATAAGACAATCTCACAAACGTAACAATCGAAGAAAAAGAACAAGGAGTATATAAGGCAGACCCACGGATCGAAACGATCTTCAAATGTCAACATGGGCAAAAACGAGGAACCGATAGAGAAGCACACGACGACGGCTGAGAACAAGCGACAACGAAGGAGAAAAAAAAATAACGCGTTGAGACGGGCTAGGAGAGATATATCGAAAATCGAGGAGAATAATAATCTTAGTGAATACGAATTATTCGAGGTGAACGATAACAACATAAAAGGATGGTACCCCGGGAAATCGTTAGGGTATTAAAGACAGGGGAGGACAACGGATCGAAAATTAACACCATCGCTCATCAGTCAACCGTAAAACTCGTCATCATCAACATGTACCGAAATTACGATACAAGAACGCTAAGGGAAGAGTACGAAGGAGTGACGGTCGCGGGGTTGGTACATCCAAACGAGTTGTTTATACATCTCAACAACGGAAGGGACACCGCCATCATAAGAATGTGGCAGCAGATGCCGCTAGGGGAGCCCGGCATCCACCCAATTTTGGAGGAGGAGGCATTTCCGGGGCGAGCACTCCTCTACCGCCAGGATGAAAAATTTCACCGTGCCACCCTGGAACATGTGAACGACTACGGGGAATGGAAACTGTGGCTAGGTGATTGGGGCATGTGGATGACCGCCACACAGGACGAGTGCTTCACAGCCTCAAGGGCGGCACTCGCATGCCCGTACCAAGCCATCCGTGCGACCCACGGAGACCTTGCACCGCGCGACGAAATTTGGACCGAGGAGGAACTATTCTACGCCAGGGCAGCCGTGGAAGGGAACTCATGGGCCATGAAGGTTTGGGGCAAGGCAGCCAACCGGAACGTGGTCCTCATCGATCTTTATTTGGAGAGTGACGGCCCAAATCAGGGAATCCGGTTGGCGGACATGTTCGTGAAGTTCGAATTAGCGGCGAGGATCATCAACCCAGCACCACCCAGAATAGAGGCGAAAGGGAGCCACTACGGGGACGACCACATAATAAGGGAGACAGAACAACAGTACATGAACGACAACAACAACAACAACGAGACCAGAGACAACCTACCAACCAGCACCACTCACGAGGACATGGAGGACACCGAGTACGAGGACGATGACGACGAAACACTAATTAACAATCACAACCACATCGATGAAGAATACGACAGCGAGGAGGAACGATTCTTTTTCGAGATCGGGTTCCGAGGGGAGACCGAGAGCGAGACGGAGAGCGATGATGGTCGATCCATAGCGTCGAGCAAATAAAAACTAAAACAAACAAACACCCATGCGTTACCAATTTATTTCCGAACGAGCGTGCGAACGAATAATTAAAATTAAGGGGAAGGGAGAAGCCGGTGACGAGCGATAACCAACTGGATGAGGAAAAGGAAAGTATAAAAGATTACTCAGGTTATATTTGGTTTTAGGGGGACCCCGCCGCAATTCGAGGGATAATAAGAAAAAGATTTTTAGGTGACTCTTCATGATTTGGATGGCTGAAAAGCAATCCAAAATATAAAGAGTCACGGGGGACAATGAGACGTACAGGTCCGTCTCATAAATAAATAACCCCCACCATGTAGTCAGAAAGCAACCGACTCCATGATAAGAGTAAGGGAGGGGGGAATAACGGACTCCCGAAGAAACAAAACTGTAAAGACAGTTAATAGAAAAACAAGAAAAGAGTACGAGGAAGCTAATTTAATTAAAGGAGGTTAACAATAACAAAGGGTAAGGGAAGGGGAAAGTCAAAGGCAGAACCGCAAGCAAGAAGGAAGACAGAGAAAAGAAAACAAAGGAAACCACACAAAAACAGGAGAGAAGCAAAATTTATTTAAGGAAGCAGAAAAAGTTAACAATAAAGCCAATTAGGGAATTATGGGTAAGAAGCTGGAGAAGGGGTAAGAAAAGACGGCAAAATATGGGTATATAAAGACGGGAATTTTGGAAGGAAGGCACTCCTCCTGCTTTTTCTGGCAAATCGAGAAGTACTAGACCCGAATACTAACTCCTGAAAGGGGGTAAAGGAAAGTGACCGTGGAAACCGAAAGAAAGGAAAGAGTGGAGGCATCCGCTCACCAGAGCACTCTCAGATTCCGAGGATTGGACGACTACTTTGAGACGTGAATACTAACTCCTGAAAGGGGGTAAAGGAAAGCGTTGCCAAGGGAAAGAAAAAGAAAGGGAATCTGAAAGGAGCAAAATATTCAAAATTAAGTCAATAAAGAAAAAAAAAAGATAATTCATTAATTAAACTTGGAATAATTACTGGTCCAAGGGAGAGGGAGCACGAGAGGAATATTAGGGAAAAGCACATAAATATAAAAAATAATTAAGTAGGTAAAAATAGGGAACCTCTCGCGAATACCGACCCGCGGATCGAGAAAATAACGAGTTAAATAAAAAGGATTATTGGATAATTAGTTGATAGCGAAAGAGAGCGATTTATTGAAATTTAAATAGACAAATAGTATCAGGAGAATATAAAGGGACAGGAGGTAACAGGAGGTGCGAAATCATACACACACACAGACACACACACGAACACACACACATCCGCGAACACACCGATATTCCAATTATTATAATTCAATTACAAAAGGCAAGAAATAAATAAAAAAAAAACGGACTCGGGCGAGCGACATCAGAAGGCACGCATATGCCGCATTGTAAACAAAGGGCGGGCAGCGACCGTGACGAGTCAGCGCGCCACGATCTACCGCGTCACGATCCATCGCGCCTCGAGCGTCGGTAAGGAAGGGGTTACGGTTACCGACGCATGGTAATCGATACCGGCCGTGCTCGTGAACGTTATCACTCGGGTAATTCCGCGAATCTTTATCGACCGACGCCTTAGTTAAGGGAAGAATTACACGAAAACAATACAAACAACACATTACACTCATACACGGCGCTAAATAACATTGTATCGCATCCATAAAATTGAATAAACCATTTTTTATTGTAAATTGCCACCCAAATACCTGAGTCTCAATTAATTTATTCCCTGATCGAGTCTCGAACAAATAAAAATATTGTAACGATATTCCGACCCGTTACAATATATATATATATATATAATGATAAGTAATACCTACCTTCCAATGTATTTAATCACATTGTAAGTCGATCAGTGACAATGCCAATTCATACTATCGTGCCATTATACTTTTGATCACCACTCCCAACGATTACGATCGAGCGAGACGCTCAATCCTAAAGGGGGGAGGTGTAACGTCGCGAGAAAAAGCGCTATCTATTTCTTTTTCCTCTCCTATTTTATTCAACTCCGGCGAAAACGCGGGCTTACCCGATGCCACATGGAAATAGTGGAAAACTACGAAAACCAATACACACGATAACGGCATTCTCATTTTTCGATGGGTCCTTATATTTTCTTTAGAATTAGGCGTACCACAGCCGAAACGAAATATATCGATAAGAAGCGAGCGTCGCGCAAAATATCCCACGCGAGAGCACAGTCGGTCTTGACCGTATCTACACGCAAACGTCAAACGCAGTTGATGATAAAATCCTTAGCCATAAGAACGTACAACACACGAAGACACACGAAAATATCGAAATCCTTACTCCACAAAAATATACATTCTCCAAAAGAAAATCCTTCATGCCGAAAAGTTGATCCGGCAATAAAACTACGTTGGTATTTCCCATGCGCTCTCACACCTGGGTCAACAAAGCCTATCTTGAGGCAAGCGCGGCAACGCGACCAAGGCCCTTTTTCCTCCCTATATTTTTCCAACGTTCCAGATAAGGAGACGCGGACTACTTTCCGAGAATCGAGATGGAGATCACACACATCATAGCCTGCACCCAATCATAGTCTCCAAAAATATTTCCCCTTCCAACTTGACCATATGCACTCGTGAATTTCCTACATCGTTTCCACCAATCGAACAATTAATGCAGGACGAAAATGCACTTTTCGAGAAACTTCTTCTCCCACCATCCCAGCATCCAAAATATCCTACAAGCTAGGATAGAAAAATCTTGGAGTCAGTGTTCCATCACCACTCGTTCAGGCCTAGTCTCCCAACAGTGTCCCATCATCACTCGCTGAGAAAAGTCTCCCTTCAGTCTCTATCGCGTACGAACAAAAATCAAGCAACAACGTTCACCGGGACAATTACAAAAATTATCTCCATAAAGCGAACGCGAACTTTAACTTCCAAATTATACTTTGTAATATCGCGAACTACAAGAATTTTATTAAGTGTCTACGTTGAATGTGTACATCGTATTGTTTTGCGTAAATCGTAATTTAATTCCAACCTCGTCTCGCGATAAATACCCACGTGTTAAAAATTTTGTGTCGACGTGAGCCCATCATTGTTACCAAGCGTGCGCAACCGAGGGGTCCGACCTACCTGCAGAGGGCCGAACCCGACGACTATAAACAGTTTAGCGTATCCACGACGCATTGACAAATGTAAGCGAAATGTTTTATGTATATTTTTGTATTATTAATTTAATAGAATTAACCAAATTGGTTAATTATAATAAACCCCGAATTCTCAATCATTTGCGTAAATCAATTCATTTATCAATCGAGTCACTGCGTCATTCCCACATTTGCCTGCACCTTTCCCTTTTATACCCTCATCCCGAGCTAGTGCGCTAGGCGTAGGCTAAAAAGAGGGAACCGCGATAGGTATATGCCCACGGCCTCTCAGGACGTGATAGAACTTATTAATTTCAAAAATAAAACTAATTATTGCCTATTACCTCAGAATTATCATTTTTATTTATTTGTAGTCATTATAAACCACTATTTTTTCATAAAATAATTTTTAATGTTATTTCGATCAAGTGCTGTTCACCTTTGTTCAAGAAATACTCAGTTATCGACATGGTCACGACCCAGTAATCGACAACATTTATTTATTTGTATATCTTTTTACTATTGCGAATATGTGAATGACGATTACTGGTTCGTGGATCCTTCAGACAATGCTAATTACGGACCCAATATTTCTTTTCTGATTTTCTATAAACTATTTTTCGATTCGTAAGACTCTTGTTTTGCTAACATTGGCTCAGTTATCGACAGTCGTGGCGGTTAATCGGCAGAGTGTTTATGTTGCTGAACCGGTAATGGTCATATATGAAAATTCGTTGAAATTAACATAAAACTATAATTTTTTATGCTGAACGCCAAACTAAAATTCTTGTTAATCACGTGAAGGAAAACTTACTTCACGCAAGCCACACCCTGGCAGTTTACATAACCACTGGATAACGGTTAGATTTTTCGGATAGTTGGAATTAGACAAAATTCTGCCGACTTTCTAACCGTGTTTCTGACCACTATCCGTGATTTGCTCAAGTTAGAAAGATGATTAGAAAATTGGTTTGAAATTCGAATTACAACTTCTCAAGTTGTGCTCAAGTTAGAAAGATGTGCTCAAGTTAGAAAGATGGTTGGAAATTTGAAATATAACCCTGCCGAACAGCAACCACTCGTAACCAAAATTATAACTGTATTTATAACCACTATTCGTGATTCGCTTAAGTTAGAAAGCGAATAGTGGTTATAAATACGGTTACAAATTTGGTTACGAGTGGTTGCTTTTTGGCAGGGTTGTACTTTAAATTTCCAACCATATTTTTAACCATCTTTTTAACTTAAGCAAATCACGGATAGTGGTTATAAATACGGTTATAAATTTGGTTACAAGTGGTTGCTTTTCGGCAGGGTTGTAATTCGAATTTCAAACCAAGTTTCTAACCATCTTTCTAACTTGAGCAAATCACGGGTAGTGGTCAAAAACACGGTTAGGAAGTCGGCAAAATATTGTCCAAATACAACGGTTAGTTTTTTGGTTATAAAACCGGTATGAATGAACGGTTAGGCAAAGTGCCAGGGCAGGCATTCTCAAATCATCCGAGATGTGACATGGTTCACGTTAACCTCCTAATGAAGGTTTCGGCCGAGATGACAGCTAGACATCGTAGCGGAATATATTTAATTTGATTATTCTTTTATACGCATACTTACGGGTGTCAAAATGTAATACAACATAGTAAATACCTCCTGGAAGCTACTATACCACAGATCTGCACGAAGGACTGATTTTTATCTTAAAATACTTATTTAATGCGTAAACATGACGATCACTAGGACCCTGACGGCCACTGGGCCGACTACCTTATTCAACCATTTTTCAACCAGAATTGATTTTAGAAATGCTCATTTTTCATAATTGTCATACTTTTTAACTCTAAAATAGAGGCCCTCCAAATGTAAGAAAGCGAAATGATGTTGGAGCGATCGGAACAAGTGAAAACCCGTCTGGCGAATATGCCGAGTGTGTCAAAACTTCCCACCCCAATGAATTTAAGGTAGTTCTGTAGTTTTGGTCAAATCTTAGGAATTGGCTGAAATCTAAGTATGGTGTAGAAATGACCTTCATGGACTGATGCCCAAAAATTCAATTCGATTCACCGTTTAGTTCATGAAATAATTGCAATTGAATATGGGCATTTTTGTAAGCGATCCCTATACTTAACACGCAAACCGATAGGAGTTTGCTCGCATTTTTCGGTATAGGTTCTAAACGGATCTTAGGATTTCAAAATTGAAACACACGTGTACGCAGTACTATTGTGGGATTGATTTAAAAAAATGACAAACTGTGACCGTTTAGTTTCGGAGATATCGACTTATGAAAAGTGGTAATTTTATTCCACACCGAACTCGGGTCCAACCATCTGTAACGGAATGGCAACAGTGTACGCTGCAGCCAGCTGATCGGCGCGTGGTCTGGGAACTCGAAGCGTATTTTTTTCCCCCGAGTTCTAGTAATTCTGAGACGGATGTGAAATATATTTATTCTGCAAACAAATTTAATTTGTTCAATTTATGCATGTATTTAGGCATGTATTTGTCTTTGTTACAGCGAATACAATTCAAACTGTCGGCAAGATGTTTTAAATCCACGAACAGCGAATTTTTGTTGCTGATTGTTAAGGTTATGGTTAATCTCACCGCGTTTAGCCACAATTGCTTGACACATGGCTGCCACAGCTTTCAGTCTTTTAGCAAGCGTCTTTTTTTCTTGTAAACTTTCCCTTGTATCGCATTTGGGTTCGACATTTTCACGCTTTTTTCATTTATGTAAAATATTTCGCGAAAGACTGATCGTAGGAAGCTGAAGCTCAACGCTATGACTGCAGGGAAATCGCGCTATTGACACTATTACAGCGCCGCTCTCCATACGAGTATGAGAGCTATCTATGCATGAGGTGCGAATGTGTGGGACATACAGAGGGTACAAGCTCTGTCAAAAAATTACAACCAACAGCATCGTATAGGCATTGGATGTTCCAATACGCTTCGACCGAAACTTTTGGCTCATACGTGTACTTACAGAACTGCCTTAAAGCGCCTCTGGTCTTTTTTGCTGTGTGTGGCCTGCGATTGCCGTGGAGTAATATGGCCGACGTAGGTCCTTTGCCTGTGTAAGGTCGTTTTGAATCTTGCCGAGCATTTTTAAACGACTGAAAATGTCTTGCTAGGTAACTCCTAATGTAGTAATAAGTTTCGACTGCGTTAGTCAAGGATCTTCGTGCAGCAACTGCTCCAAATCCTCGACTTCAAACTTTTTTGGTCATCCTGCTCTCTCGCGACCCTCGAGATCGACATTTCTACTCCGGAACCTTTGAAACCACTTCTCGACGGTACCGATGGATACGGCATCTTCCGCCAATGCCTGATAAATCATCTCCTTAGCCTCGGAAGTATTTTTGTCCACTTCGAATGCGCAAAGCATACAGTGCCGAATATACGCGTTATTCCAACTTATTTTGTTCACTGTGCTCACGATGTATATTTTGAGGTTGCGTTAAGCTGTTGGTCCGGAAAAAAGTCTACTGGGTTGATATTATACGACACCAGGCCTGGAGAGACAATTTTTTCGTTCAAATATTCAATACAGCTGTTTTTATTCTTAGGCCGAGAACTTCTTTGTACACCCAATAGTTGAGTAACTATTTAAACAAAAATAATCATCTAGAATATGCGCATTTCTGGACGAAGATTGGCACGAAGTGAGAAAAATTTGAATAAAAATATACGACGACAAAAAAATGAACCCAGACCAAGAAAATCTCTTGACTTGGCACGAATGTTCGTGCTTTCCTTGCACCGTATAATCGTCGCGTTAATGCGGAAGAAATCATCTCACGGATGGTCCTGCGGAGAGTCAAGGCGCGGGTCGCATGATTGGAGAGATTCTATTCGTGATAACATTTTGCACTCTGTCTCTCATGTCTGAGAGCGGAGACATTGCGTGTCTCCACTCACCAAAGTTCGTGCATATTGTGCAATGAAATGAGAAAATAAGATAAATTATCATATTTGCTGGACACGTACGTGCATGAGTCCTCCGTACGTAAAAAGAGCCTCTTTGAGTTGTCAATACGTCAGAGGTAAAAATCCCAGAGCGATTCTTAATGCGGTTTACGTATTGTCAATAAAAAATAAAGATAACTGAAATGCAATTTCTTTCACTCTTTCGTTCGTCAATTTTTCTAGAGTAATTTTTTTTTTCGAGTCACTCGAATGAAAATATTTTTATGCAAGTGATAAGTTTTCGGAAATTGCGTTTGACAATTGCATCGTCAAACGCAATTTATTTATTCCGTTCGCCGAGACATTTATTTGCGTATTTCGTTGTTATTTACAGAACATACATTAACTGCTCAAATAATTCATTGCGAAAAAGCCAGGCGGTCACCCATCCGATTACCATCTTAGGCTAACTCAGCTCAACACTGCTGGTGAATAATTAATTACAATAAAACGTCATTCCAAATTGAATAAGCATTTATTTTTGTGTCATCGACGGATTAGCCTGTCTTTTTTTCGCGTATTCGCTTTTTTCCTCATCAATTCTTTCATTCCATGACAAAATTCGTTTTGCACGTTACGCCCGGGAGATGCTTCCATCCTTTCGTGTGATGCAACGTCATAGAGAGGACGCGACGTTGAAACGCGAGACGATGCCGCGTCGTAATTTACATTTACGGATGAGGCTCATGCACGAGAGAACCCTTTTGCAGAAAATATTTATCTTTGCGAGCAAAGTAAAGCTAAATATTTGACAGTCTCATCGGTATATGCCGACAGAATGGACAACCCAATATAAAATATCTTATATTAACAAAATGAGATATGGACAAATTTGTTAAATTGATGTATAAGAATAGTCGAAGTAAAAAATAACAACAAAAACAACATTATTAATAATGATACTAATATAAGCGTTAACATGTTAATATTAACAATAATATACAATAATGATAATAACACTCGTATAAATTATTAATAATAATAATATTGCACGAATAATAATAACATAATGATGAGCGGACCCATGCAAATTTTTCATAAAGTGGTTGGTCTTGAGTCTTATCATTCGTTTATTTAAACACAAATAAATTTATGAAATAAATATGCCGTAACTTAAACCTAGATTTTATGATAACAAACATAACAATAATAACAATAAAAATGGGCGTCGTCCAAGCGTAATTATGTATGGGATCAAAACAGATTAATGAAATAAATATTCAATTGTAATGTAAACAGACGACAATGATAATTATTATTATTACGAAAATAGCAATGAACAAGTGTAAATCATATCAAATCATTGATAAAATATTAGGTCTACAAATAAGTTCTCGGCTTGACAATAAAAACAGCTGTAGCGAATATTTGAACGAAAAAAATTTCCTTCCAGATCTGGTGTCATATAATACCAACCCCGTAGACTATTTTTCCGGACCAACACCTTAATGTAACCTCAAACCATACATCATGAGCACATTGAGCAAAATGTATTGCAATAACGCGCATATTAGGCCGTATACAATTTTCGCGTTCGAAGTGAAAAAAAAATATTTCCAAGGCGAATACTAAAGATCATTTATCAGGCATTGGCGGAAGATGCCGTATCCATCGGTACCATCGAGAAGTGGTTTCAAAGGTGCCGGAGTAGAAATGTCTATCTCGAGGATCGCGAGAGAGCAGGATGACCAAAAAAGTTTGAAGTCGAGGATTTGGAGCAGTTGCTGCACGAAGATCCTTGGCCAACGCAATCGGAGCTTGCTACTACATTAGGAGGTACCCAACAAGATATTTCTAGTCTTTTAAAGAAGCTCTGCAAGATTCAAAACGGCCTTACACAGGCGAAGGGCCTAGGCCGGGCATATTGCTGGATGACAATGTCAGACCGCGCACAGGAAAAAGGACCAGAGACTCTTTAGATTCGTTGTGGTATGCTGGGAAGTTTTACCACACCAGGCGTATTCACCAAACTTGGTTCCATGGGATTTCCACTTGTTCAAATTGCTAATAGCTACTATCAGTGAACAACGTTCAGTGCATTAAAAAAATCCATTAGCGTCTTTATCGACTCATAAGCACCATTTTTTCACCGCCAAGGAATTCGCAATCTGCCTGAAAGGTATTTCCCCAACCTTGTGAAAGCAAATGGAGATTATTTTCCCGATTAAAATTTACCTCAATTTTGCGTAAACAAATCATCATTTTCATGAATAAAGAAAGCTAATTTGTACACCTAAAAATTGGAGTTGAACTCGCCATTTGTAAAACGAAATATAAATGGATTGATTGAATGAAACTACGATTATGAAATCCATAAATATATTATAATAACGATTAAAGCAACATTAAAAATACTAATAATAATGATATTGCTAACAATAATAATTAACAACAATAAAATTTAACAACAATAAACGGACGTACCACGTACGGAATTATTGACAAAGTGCTTGGAGTTAAGCCGTACCGTCTGTGGGCTCAACTTGACTTCGGGAAGTTCTAGAGCCAGGGGGGGCGTAGGTCGCGGATTCATGAGAGGCGCCTTTTATGCGCTGTTTGAAGAAGCGCCGAGATTGTAGAGTCTTGATTATTTCCTAGTCGCCCTCTCCCTCCCTCCCTCTCACGCTGTGTTTATCTCTTTCTCTTTCTTCCGCGAGGTAAAAGTTTTCCCTTAAGCATCGCCTACCGAGGGACTTTACGTTTCAATTTAGCTTCTTTGGTGATCTCCGCTACGACCCCTCAAAGCCCCCCTCGCGAGTAAACGCGCACGCCACTATACAAGTTTTCGCAAGGATACGAGCACACCGTGAGCCAAAACACAAGGATAGAGGACATTGGATTTTTGACAAGGAGTGTTTTATTTTTCTTGAGGTTAATTTTGTTTTTAAATTTCACACGAGTGCCAATGGCAGACGATCCGCAGTAGAATAACGGATTACCGTGGCAAAAGAATCACGGCATACTCGAAATCGAAATGTTGATTCAGTTATTTTTGATCCAATCTCATTGGCAAGTCTTGGCAGGTTTGATTTTTTTTAATTGGAAAATATTTATGAATCCCGACGTTATTATTATTTAAACAGAGTGTGGATATTGCTGCGTTGCCAATCGGTGTAGGTGGTGCTGCTAACTAGGGTGATCCGAAATGTAAAACAAAAAATTAACTTTTAGTATAATAATAAAACTTTCGTACAACCGAAGGATTTTGTGACATTTTGAAAAATACGCATTGCTTGGAAAGGCACACCCCATATGCTTATGAACGGAAAACTAGTAGTTAGGATAAACCCCGGAATAGGTTATGTTTCAAAAATCTATATCACGATATTCGATAAAATTCTCTAATTATCGCAATGATATTAAATAATTGATATAGTTTATGTGATACAAGAAATAATTATAGGAATTCGTTTGGCCTCTTATGCCATAACTGCGACTAACAAGGAAACGTTGCGAGGTCGATGTCTCCGATTTCGATGAAATTTGGCATGCTTGTAGAATAGGTAAAAATAGGCGACACGTATTTTTTTATAGAGGCGGAACCTGATTTTTAAGGGTTGAAAAGTACCCTCGAAAATTGGGGTGTTTTTCGTTTTTCGTCGATAACGTTTTAACGGTACGAGATATGGAAAAACTTTAAATTGAAACAAGGTTTATTTTCTCGTGCACTATACATTGGAGATGAGAACGATGCAGGAAGCTACAAATTTCATATTGTTTATTGGAAAAATGCAATTTTTTCAACCGTATCTCCGAGAATTTTTAATCGATTGGGATGTAAATTTGCATACAAGTAGAGAATGGAAAAGTGCGGATACGGATTTTTTCTTTTTCCGATATCTCACAATTAAGGGGTTGAAACTGCCCGTCGATGTTTTTGCCGAGAGCATCGTATTATCAGCTAGCCTTTTGGCATTTCGGTCTAAATTCACGTCAATATACGTTCGTGTTATGACGCAATTGCATATTTGTAACATTCCAGCCCCCCCCCCCAACGGCCCCCCTCTCGAAAGGCAAACGTTCAAAGTTCTTACAGTGCGGCATGGACGAAAATTTGTAGAAATAAAAATGGGTTACAAAGAAAGTACAATCCGTCAAAAAAATCGATACACATTTTCTCGTTTTGGCGGAACGATACTCTTAAGGGGTCAACGCACCCTTAACAACTTCGTTCTTTCTATAGCTCGTGAACGGGCCGAAATAAAAATAAAGTTCGGAAGGAAAACATGTTGTATTCTTCGACTACTAGACGTTCATGATGATAATGATGAGTACAGCAATAAATGGCGTGTTGTTTATTGCAATAATTTGTGAATTACTTGTGAAAAATCACTCTTCAGTTTTCTACTAATATGGGCAGAGGCAAGGATCGCAATCACGGACTGACTTCGTGCTTCGGGAAGCAACTGGATTACAATTGTATATTTACGAAGAAATTCTCCCCCGCCACATACTGCCTTTGAAGATTACAACACAATCGGAAAAGTGTTCTCACGCTTACTCATTTAGGAAATGTTTTTTTATGGATTATACTTATTACAATAATGATAGTCATGATAAAAGTGTTTGAAACAAAGAGATTTCTTACACCACGCACAAGTGATATTAGCTGCTTCGCCGCATATATCGCATGTCGGTACATTTTGTGAAAAGCAAAATTCTACCGGATTTTCGAAGTTTGGTGGGCTTTCTTCTTCGTACCCGCTTTTGTACCACGCATATTTGAAAAGATTTGTAAACCGTGGAGAAGAAAACTAGTTGTGTGTAAGAGATTGTAATTTGACAATATTGTCTCTCAAATGCAGATTGACATCGTAATTGTATAATATTACTGCGTCAGAAAAGTGTTTGACGAAGTTTTTCCATACACGGAAGCCATAAACATCAAGGGGCTGTATCATTCCAGTTGTACCTGCAGGAATTACTAATTATCATATGGACTAATTGTCTACAGAACTAATGAAACTCGTGCAATATATTTACCTGCTGGAATGGTTAAAACTTTAATATCTTTCCCTTGCATATCCATTTCTTTAAATGCAGTTCGACATTGACCGCTCCAAGAATCCAGAAGTATTACCGATTTTGGACCCGTATTGGGAATATATACTTCTTGGAACCATCGCTTGAAATGATTAGTCGTCAGTTTGCCAGATTTCGAAGCCAATTGAAATATATTTTCGGCTCTGAACATAGTTTGTTCCACTCGAGGACCAAATTTGCCGGTAGGTTCGTTTAGAACGATCAACATAGGTGCCAAAAGCTTGCCACTCGCAGAAACCAAAGGCTGTATAATATAAATGTGTGTTGTTGATGTTTTCGATTGCACGACTGCCTCAACGGATTTCTGCCCTTCTTTCGCCAATGTGCGGCCTGTATGTAGTTCTAAATTGAATCCACTCTGATCAGAATTAAATGTGTTTTCAGCCCCAACGTTGGCTATGTTGACTTTCACCATTTCTATAAATTCGATAGCTTTGTTTTGAAGTGTATCAACGTTTAATAATTGTTGTTTTGTTACATATTTAGTAATCTTCCGTGACACAATTCCATGTTGGTTTTTTAATGTCCTTAGCCAAGAAGCGGATGTTTGGAAATTTACTGCTGGTATTTCTACCATTTCTCGTGCACGTAAGGCCCATCGTCGAAGATCTATATCATGGACAGGCAGCCGTCTGTCCAAAGCATCATTAAAATTGTTTAACGTGTAGTGAGCTATCTTTGTTAACTTTTCTTTGTAGGTGCCACCCTTATTTATACTATGGGCCCACCGGCTCAACTGCGGCTCTGATTTCAGCTTTTTGAATTTCGTTTCAACAGATGATAACTTTCTATTCCCATTTGCCCTGGATCTCCAGTAATCTACAGCTCTTGTCTTGTATTCGTAACTCAATTCTTCTATGTCTTGGGTACATACATTTTCATCAATTTTTGGATCTAGGTATCGTTGTCCGTGCCAATCTCCTTCACTGTCATCTTCTATTACGGCTGCTTCATGAATTTCATTTGGTGACAGAAAATCCAAACCAGTTTCGACTTCCATTTTCATTTTCAGGTTGATCCATCGCTTCAATGATCATGTTTTCTAGATCCTTACTGAACTGTTCTTCCTGTTTGGTGATTGGAGTGCGAGGCAAATTCATAGCACTCATCGCTATGGATAGGAGTTGAATAACATTCACCGGATTAACGTACATTTTTATTTGTATTTCGAACACAAAATGTATGACTGGCTTCTCCGTCGTAACTGCAGCAATAATGATCGTTGGTGAATTTATATGACTTGAAACCCAATTGATAAGTACACACGAAAAAACAACGACGACACACGCTGTTACCAGAACTGCTGTTAATCTTTAATAAGGCGATTTCAAGATTATCATGAGAGCCGCTCTTTGCACCGTAGTCGCTCTTTGCGAAGATTTATTTCTTTCGTTCATTGGTTCTGCTGGTTGCGAAAATAAAGTTAAAGATAAAGAATAAATTATGCTGCGTTATAAGCTGATAAAAATATCTGCATCATTCTGTTCATAAGTTGCAGCGGCAACCCAAAAACGCTGTAATCTCTGCCGACAATGCCTTCGATACGGTGAGCGGAGTGGAATTTCTACGTAAATATACAATTGTAATCCAGTTGCTTTCCGAAGCACGAAGTCAGTCCGTGATTGCGAGCCTTGCTTCTGCCCATATGAGTGGGAAACTGAAGAGTGATTTTTCACAAGTAATTCACGAATTATTGCAATAAACAACACACCATTTGTTGCTGTACTCATCATTATCATCATGAACGTCTAGTAGTCGAAAAATACAATATTTTTCCCATTCGAACTTTATTTTTATTTCGACAACGAGAAAATGTATATCGACTATTTTAACTGATTGTACTTTCTTTGTAACCCATTTTTATTTCCAGAAATGTTCGTCCATGCCGCACGGTAAGAACTTTGAACGTTTGCCTTTCGAGAGAGGGACCATTGGGGGGGGGGGGCGCCTGGAATGTTACAAATATGCAATTGCGTCATAACACGAACACATATTGACGTGAATTTAGACCGAAATGCCAAACGACTAGCTGATTATACGATGCTCTCGGCAAAAAAAAGAGATATCGGAAAAAGAAAAAATCCGTATCCGCACTTTTCCATTCTCTACATGTATGCAAATTTACATCCCAATCGATTAAAAAATTCTCGGAGATACGGTTGAAAAAATTGCATTTTTGCAATAAACAATATGAAATTTGTTGCTATCTGCATCGTTCTCATCTCCAGTGTATAGTACACGAAAAAATAAACATTGTTGCAATTTGAAGTTTTTTCATATCTCGTACCGTTAAAACGTTATCGACGAAAAACGAAAAACACCCTAATTTTCAAGGGTGCTTTTCAACCCTTAAAAATCGGGTTCCGCCGATATAAAAAAATACGTGTCGCCTATTTTTACCCATTCTACAAGCATGCCAAATTTCATCGAAATCAGAGACATCGACCTCGCAACGTTTCTTTGTGAAAGCCTCTTCCTGTTCTCAAAATCGAGTGAGAAGATCCTTAACTTCCTCGAAGATGTGATCTAACGAAACTTGCTGCGACAATCCCGAACATGAAGCCGGATTGGCGATTGTGCCAAGAACGAACCACCGGAATATCGAATTCTGCGCCATAGGCGTCCCGTCTGCTCCTTTTCGATTTTCTGGACGAATAAATTGAGAGTATGAGTCTGCTCCCAAAATGAAATCAATCGCTCTTGGTGAGAGAAAATCTGGGTCTGCTAATTGCAGTCCGTCCAAATGAGACCAATGTAATCCGGATGTTGAGAAGAAAGGAAGGATAGGCATTAGCTTAGGTAAAATGAACGCTTGAACATTTATTTCATGATTTGAGTTTACTGAATGTAAAGTGCAGGTGACTGCGCCTCGAGTCAACCCCGAATGAGTCCCGCCAATCCCAATCATAGGAATGGCCGCGTTGTCCCGGTGAAGCTTGAGATGTCTCGCCAACTTCTCCGAAACAAAGGTGAGCTCCAATTTGATCTGCCAAGCCCGTAGCCAGCAGAGTAGAAAATCTCGGAAGCGTTGATGAGCTAGCACCCGAGCAAGCTAATGCCCCCGTCTCTCATTGTGTTGAGCCCGATGGTCGAGTAGCTCCCGATGTGCTCGGTGTTCCTGCAGAGGACGACTGTGGGTTGCGTTGAGCCGCAACCGTGGCGCTCGTTGGTCTCCAGATTTTGACCACCCGGTGTGGATCATCGTATGATGTTTACGATCACACTCCTTTCATCTGGTCGTCCCCTGGCACGCCGCTACGCCGTGTTTCCCCAGACAATTGAAACACAGGCGCTGACGGGTGACTTCTTCCCGTCTTGCCTCGTTTGAGAGTTGCCGAAAGCTCGGGCACCCCACGATGAAGTGAGCACCCTTGCAGTGTGAGCATGCATACCTGGATGATGATGTGGATGCACTCGATGAAGCCGGTCCCGATGTAGAAGGCCGCGAAATGGACGGCCCCGATGAGACTGCGTATACCAGTGAGGCGTAAGTTCCCGATGATGAGTCCTTGCCCGTTGACTTGTTCTGAGAACGGGAAGTCTCTACGTTTTCACGAGCCTGAGCCCGATTCGTTAGAAAAACTCGGAAATCCGAATTCCTCGCTGTGCGACGTATTGTCCCCGAATTACTCGTAGGTAATCCTAACTGGACACCAAACACGAGGCTTACGCGTTCCCGTCACTGAGAAAAGACGAAACACCCGCGAGTATAGTGCTAAGAACCCGTCCGAAATCTCCGAAGTTCTACTGTAGTAACGCCCGAAAAATCTCGAAGTCGATTAGTTGATATAATATTCAAAAAACTCCCGAACCCACTCGATGTGTAAAATCCGAAAATGATCGAAAACGATTCTTTGAAACAAGAACTGTCCACAATTTCCCGAAACCCGATCGATGAGAGAGCAAAGACTCCGATGAGCTGAACGCGTGCGAAAGTTCGACTTCCTGTGAGATATAATTCCCGAAAAATGTCCGGAATCACTTCGCAAACCCAAAAGTGGCTAAAAATGTCCGAAATCACTGCGCAAACCCGAAAGTGACCGAAAATGTCCAATGTCACTACGCGAACCCGAAAAAGACTAAAAACGTCCAAAGACACTCGCACACTCAAAAGTGACTGAAAATGTCCGAACGTCACTACGCGAACCCGAAAGTGATCGAAAATGTCCAATGTCGCTACGCACACCCGAAAATGACCGAAAATGTCCAAAGCCACTGCGCGCACACGAAAATGACCGAAAATCGTCCAAACGAACTCCAAATTCACAGGCCAAGTGCACGCGTAACGCCCGAATGTCAATTACGCGACACTGAAACTGACCCGACAGATTTCGTGAGAAAAACTCACCAAATGTTCGATGAAGCTGCTTTGCGTACCGATCGAGCTCCCGTGGCGTGCTGAGTCCAAACGTCCCATGAGTGGCCGGCACGTTAACCCGAGCACGTGTCTCGCGAGCGTAGCACCAGAGATTAGTAGGGAGATGCACAACGCCCCCCTTTTCGGCGTGCCTCGTAAATGGCGCTAAATCGCGGCGGCGAGTTCGGAAGTATAATTTCGTGATTATCGCCTCTTTCGAGGTTGCAGATTCCCTTGTAGCCGCGCGAGTCCGTAATCACCGCTCAAGTCGGTATCGCAGTCAGCGTGAACACGAATGAGTTGCTCGGAGGGGGAAAAGTCTGTCCCTCGCAAATCGCGCTCGCTCGACAGGTGAACGGAGCAAGGTTTTCCGTCCGATCGAGCTCGGCATATATGTGTGGCCGTACTGCGGATTGGAATGTGCATTAAATGAATTTTAAAGTGAAAAACATGTATCGAGATCATTGTTTTCTCTTGGTTGCCCGTTTATGCCGAAAATGCGGGTTAAAAAAATGAACGACGAACCGCGTTGAAAAATAAAACGTCGAAACGACCGTCGAAGGTTCAAAAAGAAATCTTGAGCCTTTACCGCGATCGTTTCGGCATTTTTTTCAACAGTAAACATTATGGATAAGGGTGTATCATAAATGTTTCTCTATCTGCAATGAGCGTTGTGGCTGAGTTAGCAGCGTGGGAGATTAACGATGCTTACGGTCCGGGTTCAATCCTCGGTGAACCAACTTTTTTTTCTTCATTTTATATTTAGAAAATTTCGAAGTTACTCTCGCTTTAACTATTCTCGCCTGTTCAGGCATTATTTATGATATTTAATTCGTATATGCTTAATAAAAAAAACAAGACATTGCTACCGGGGATCAGTGCAGCCAGATCGCGCGTAAAAGTTACCCCCTCTCTAGTCTCTTACGCGCCCATCACACAATCATAGTAGCGCGTGTCGGTGAGCGAGCGACGTTTGGACATCTTCGGAAAGAGCCGAGCACGGTCAAAGTTTCCCGACCGCGCCTTCGGCAGCTACACCAATAATGGACGCTGAGCACGTTCATGTGCGACCAAGCCGAAACGAAGGCTTCGAGGGAAAAAGCAATCTCAGCACGACTCGTGCGTAACGTCACCCGACAGCACGCGCGAGGCTTTTAGATGATTTCAATACTTATTTAGCTCTTGATTCTCTGCGTTATTAATGTATACAAAAAAATGTATCGCGCACTCTGATCGCTTATTTTTATAGTTTATACGTTAATTTAAATATAATAATAAATCTAAATTACAACTTATTTATCTTATATGAAATTGTTTACGCTTTACTCACACCCGTCCTTATGCAAAATAAATTATAATTCATAAAAGTAAGCGGAAATATATTTATTTTCATATTATTATATTAATTCTCATACTTTCATCAAGCGATAAAGCATTATCTCCAAAAACAAGCCAATCATCCATCCGGCCGCGAATCGTAAGTACCAGAAAGTGCACATATTCTACAAGCGATGAGATGGTCCCGTTGGTAGCGTTCCTGGCTTCGATCCGCAGGGGCCCGTAGTGCAAATTTTTCTCCAAATTTTTCATAATTTCTCATATTTTAGTCGTGTTTGAGATTTTCGGAGAAAAAATGATTTAAAACAGATTCAAGTTCTGGTCTATTTCCCAAAAACACATTTTTTTTCACTGAAAATTCATGATTTCTCATTTTTTTCCCGGAAATTTCTCCTTTTTCTATGACCTGAGTGAACGGCTGCGGAGATATTCGGAGAAAAGTTAAAGATGAAAAGAAATGCGATTTTCGTAAAAAAACTGATCATTATTTTTTTTTTCCGGAAATTTTCCTTTTTCCTATTACCTGAGTAAACGGCTGCGAAGATATTCGGAGAAAATTTAAAGATGAACGAAATGAGATTTTCGTAAAAAAAACTTATTACATTTTTTTATCCCTCATAATTCTGAGAAATAATAAATTTCTGAAATTTTTGCAAACATTATTTTCCTTAAGGGGTAACACCACTGTAACGGCCTGCCACGAAGCGTTTTAGACTAATAATACTTGGGGTAATTATTAAGCATGTTTTGAAGTATATTGCAAACAAAAATTATGGGCAAATATTACAAAATGGCGACACTGCAGCAAATTCTTTCGAGGCGTGTCGAACTTAAGGTGCTCTGCGGCACGCAGTATAACTTGTGCCAATTTTAATCCGGATAAAATGATTTTTTCTTGCTCCCCCAGCCGAAAGTACGCACTTTCCGGCCGCATTTCAGGCCGGAAAGAGCATTTTTCGTGGCCGGCTGACGACCGCTCGCTCTGACAGGATTTTCGCGGCCGGCGATATTTACATATGCACGTTATTCTTTTATCTTGTGCTCGTTCCTGTCAAAGTCGTGTCGTGGTCTCGGGAAGAATTTCGATTTGATGTTTATGTTAGTGATGAAACGTTGATTTGATGTTTATGTTAGTAATGTTGGTTTTATTTCATCTTGATATTTTCAATGCCCGCCCCGACCAGCAAAACCTCGGCTTCGTCTCGGTCTTGCAAAAGTCGGGCGGTCATCCCCCCCCCCTTTCGCTCGCCTCCCTGCGAGAACGACAGCTTCATTGCATTTCACGAGATGGCCGGCTGACAGCCGACAGATGACAGCTGACAGCACCAATGACAGCATTAATTGCACGGAATTACATACATTAATTAGGCCCGTACTTTCGGCTACGGGATCAAGAAAGATCAACTCACGGCCCAAATGTTGGATGCCCTGGCATGTGTGATATGAAGGCCTCGGCTTCGCCTCGGCCTTCATATCGCACATACCAGAAAATCCAACTTTCAGGCTTAGGGTCGTAATATACTATTTTTAAATTAAATCTAGATGAGTGTAGCAAGTTAACCACGTAGGGAATTTTAGAAATATTCATTTTTGAGTAATTGCCGAGTATTTGACTAAAAATGTTCAATTTTTTTAAAAGACATTTATTTGTTAATAAATATTGTTTTAATTAACTTATCGAAAATCCCCTACGTGGTTCAGTAGCTACACTCATGGAGACTTAATAAAACAAAATTCTTTTTTTAGATTAAAATTGGCACAGTTATACTGCGTGCGGCAGAGCTTCAACACGCTTCGGAATAATTGCTGCAGTGTCGCCATTTTGTAATATTTTCGGATAAAAAATTTATAGCAATATACTTAAATATATGCTCACTAAATACCGCAAGTATTATCTGTTTATCACCATTTCTGCCGCCAAAAAAAATTATCAAAAAATACGTTTCCTGTAAGGCTGTTACAGTAGTGTTACCCCTTAAAGTCTTCATATAATTTCCGAGATTTTCCCGTGATTGTAATTAAATGATGAAATATTCGGAAAAATTCGAAAAAATTCGGAGAAATTCGGATGTTTGCGTAAAAATAATTGTCCGCAAAACTCAGAATTCTTCATATTTGTTCCAATTCATAGAAAAATTCGGAAAAATTTTCCGGAAAAAATCGGAGTTTTTCGGAAAAAAATGTGCACTATTGGCGCGGGATCGTTCCCCACGCTCAGTGCTTTTTTTAAATTATTATTACTATTAATTCTTATTTGATTAGTTATTTTTATTAGTTATCATTATTATTTTAATTAGTTATCTTTTAGTGTCGAAAAATTTATCGCGCACTCTGACCGCTTATTTTATTAGTTTATATGTTAAATTAAATATAATAATAAATCTAAATTACAACTTATTTTACTTCTGATAATTTTTTTTGCGCTTTACTCACACCCGTCCCTATGCCAAATAAATTGCAATTCACAAAAGTAAGCGGAAATATATTCGTATTATTATATTCATTCTCATATACTTTCATCAAGCGATGAAGCATTATCATAATGCTTTATCACTTGATGAAAGTATATGAGAATGAATATAATAATACGAATATAAATACGTTGTCATTTATATTTATTATTATACTTAAATTAACGTACAAACTAATAAAATAAACGGTCAGAGTGCGCGATAAATTTTTCGACACTAAAAGATAACTAATTAAAATAATAATGATTTCTAATAAAAATAACTAATCAAATAAGAATTAATAATAATAATAATTTAAAAAAAAAGCACTGAGCGCGGGGAACGATCCCGCGCCCCTAGTGCAATTTTTTTCCGAAAAACTCCGATTTTTTCCGAAAATTTTTTCCGGATTTTTCTATGAGTTGGAACAAATATGAAGAATTCGGAGTTTTGCGGATAATTATTTTTACGCAAACATCCGAGTTTTTCCGAATTTCTCCTAATATTTCATCATTTTAATTACGATCACGGAAAAATCTCGGAAGTTATTTGAAGACTGTAAGGGGTAACACCGCTGTAACGGCCTTACAGGAAGCGTATTTTTGATATTTTTTTTGGCGGAAGAAAATGTGATAAACAAATAATACTTGCGGTATTTATTGAGCATATACTTAAGTATATTGCTACAAATTTTTATCCGAAAATATTACAAAATGGCGACAATGCAGCAATTCTTCCGAAGCATGTCGAACCTTTGCGGCACGCAGTATAACTGTGCCAATTTTAATCTAAAAAAAAGAATTTTGTTTTATTAAGTTTAAATGAACATTTTTAGTAAAATACTCGGCAATTACTCAAAAATCAATATTTCTAAAATCCCCTACGTGGTTCACTAGCTACACTCATCTAGATTTAATAAAAAAAAATATTTTGTCCAGATTAAAATTGGCACAAGTTATACTACGTGCCGCAGAGCACCTTAAGTTCAACATGCCTCGGAAGAATTTGCCGCAGTGTCGCCATTTTGTAATATTTTCCCGTACATTTTTTTGCAATATACTTCAATATGCTTAATAATTACCCCAAGTATTATTTGTCTAAAACGCTTCGTGGCAGGCCGTTACAGTGGCGTTACCCCTTAAGGAAAATAATGTTTGCAAAAATTTCGGAAATTGTTTGTAACGTGTTTTTTTGGTAACCCTCCGCCGCTCGGCGAGGGCGTCCTCCGGCTCGGGGCCACCATCGCAGCCACGACGCGATTCCGTAGGGTCCTGAATAGCTGTATATTATTTACTAATCCCGTCTGTTTTCTCTTTATTTTTATTATGTAATGTAAACCCGATGTCGAGGTTTCTCCCGCGGGAGGAAGGATGCGCCGTCAAGAAAGGGAACATCCGAGGCAGCGGTAACGGCAAGGTAGAACGTTCACCCTGGGCTGAAGATCGGGAAAACGCAGGAGGCCCTTAAGCGGCCGAACGATCGGAGTGGCCAAGGTTCATGCGAAAATTCCAACGTTCGCGACTCCCACATTATCCGGAGGAAATAATTTATCGGGGCCGGATCCACGCGCAGATTTTTCGTCCCCCCCCCCCCTGCGAGGTTTCTCTCAGCCCATGTAACACAGAGGATAAAAAGGGTTGCGGTTATTGTTCCTGCCAAGACCCGAGATTCGTGAGAGCTAGCGCGCGGATTTTATTCTTTCATTCCGGGAGTTACGAAATTCGAAATTCGCGCTGGGGTCGTAGGCGAACTCCCGAAAGAATTGGCACGAGACTGCCCTCTCGCGCGAAGCTAGAGAAAAAGACGAGGAGCGGGGAGGGGCAGGGGTACGCGTCTCGCACGCCGGCCGGCTTGCCGGACAGCTTCTCGCGAGGTACCGAGCCGGAAGGACGTGGGACGACCAACGCAAAAACGGCCAGTTGTTTTCCCCGGTGAGCTCAGCGATGCCCGTTGTAGCAAAACACGTAGATCTCTGACCGTGTGGTCGATCCTCGATCTCGGGTATCTTTTTCGTGGCCACGGCCTCTGTCGCGTTTCTGTAATTTTCGAGCCCCGTCGTACGTAGCTAGCGCGTATTGTCGGGAAATAGCGTCGTGGTTGCGCGCGGGAAGCTCAATTTCGTGTCGCGACGAGCTTCGGCTCGAATATTTCGTTAGTCTGTAAAAAGTGTGAGTGAATGTGTGCCTGCTGAAATTGGGACGTGTCGTCTTCGGTGATCCCTTGGCCTGCGGCGAGGCTTGTGCAAGGGGAAAGGGGGAGAGATCGCCCTTAGGTCGGGACTTCTTTACGGAGAGTCGGCCTCCCGTTTATCATCGGGTCGCGGGTTCGAACCCGTGCGGACTCCCGTCTACCTTAACTGTATCTACCGGGTGCCCCTTTCCCCAGTGTGGGGATTTATCCCGGCTTCGTCGTGGGGGAGAGGTTGCTGAGCATCGACGTCCATGTAAGTAACGACCGGGGTAATTTTCCGGGATAATTCTGTCTTTATTTTAACGCTCGGCCGGGTAACCGATTAGCGGGGGCCCGGTTTTATAATATTAGTGTGGCCGGTAGGGGAGAGAGGAGAGGCCAAAACGAGCTCGACGTTTATTGTGCGTGTGTGTAGGCCCCGGTCGGAATTGGTGTGTGTGAGTGTGCGCGCGAGAGTAATTGTCTCGCGACATTTCGCGCGTATTGTACATATCTTGTTTTCTGATTTTTGTCCCGTGTTCCTTGCGAAGGAGGGGAATTATTAACGACCGGTAAAATAAATTCCCTGACGATAAATTTCTTGGCGCGCGTGATTGACACCTGACCCATCCCCTCTACCTTATCCACGAGGCTGCAGTTTGGCCGGACACTGCGTTCCCTTTTCTCATCCCGACAAGCCGATTTTCGGCTGGCGCCCTATATAAATTGTCGGGACGGGAGGAGGGGAGTTTTGTGACTCTCTCGGTCCTTTTCCCCCAGCTCCCTCGATTTTGCGGTCACATGTTATTTCTCTGAATTATGAGGGATAAAAAAATGTAATAAGTTTTTTTTACGAAAATCTCATTTTTTTTCTTCTATAACTTTTCTCCGAATATCTTCTCAGCCGTTCACTCAGGTAATAGAAAAAAGGAAAATTCCCGGAAAAAAGATAATCAGTTTTTTTTACGGAAATCTCATTTCTTTTGATCTTTAACTTCTCTCCGAATATCTCCGCAGCCGTTCACTCGGGTCATAGGAAAAAGAGACATTTCCGGGAAAAAAAAGAGAAATCATGAATTTTCAGTGAAAAAAATGTGTTTTTGGGAAATAGACCAGAACTTGAATCTGTTTTAAATCATTTTTTCTCCGAAAATCTCAAATACGACTAAAATATGAGAAATTATGAAAAATTTGGAGAAACATTTGCACCACGGGCCCCTGCGGACCGAAGCCAGGAACGCTACCAATGGGACTATCTCATCGCTTGTAGAATATGTGCACTTTCTGGTACTTACGATTCGCGGCCGAATGGATGATTGGCTTGTTTTTGGGGATAATGCTTTATCGCTTGATGAAAGTATGAGAATTAATATAATAATACGAATATAAATATATTTCCGCTTACTTTTATGAATTATAATTTATTTGGCATAAGGACGGGTGTGAGTAAAGCTTAAACAATTTCATATAAGATAAATAAGTTGTAATTTAGATTTATTATTATATTTAAATTAACGTATAAACTAAAAAAATAAGCGATCAGAGTGCGCGATACATGTTTTTGTATACATTAATAACGCAGAGAATCAAGAGCTAAATAAGCATTGAAATCATCTAAAAGCCTCGCGCGTGCCGTCGGGTGACGTCACGCGTGAGTCGTGCTCAGATTGCTTTTTCCCTCGAAGCCTTCGTTTCGGCTTGGCCGCACATGAACGTGCTCAGCGTCCATTATTGGTGTAGCTGCCGAAGGCGCGGTCGGGAAACTTCGACCGTGCTCGGCTCTTTCCGAAGATGTCCAAGCGTCGCTCGCTCACCGACACGCGCTACTATGATTGTGTGATGGGCGCGTAAGAGACTAGAGAGGGGGTAACTTTTACGCGCGATCTGGCGGCACTGATCCCCGGTAGCAATGTCTTGTTTTTTTATTAAGCATATACGAATTAAATATCATAAATAATGCCTGAACAGGCGAGAATAGCTAAAGCGAGAGTAAGTTCGAAATTTTCTGAATATAAAACGAAGAAAAAAAAGTTGATTCACCGGGGATTGAACCCGGACTGTAAGCATCGTTAATCCGTTTACTGTTGAAAAAAATTGTCGAAAAGATCGCGGCAAAGGCTCAAGATTTCTTTTTGAACCTTCCACGGTCGTTTCGGCGTTTTATTTTTCAACGCGGTTCGTCGTTAATTTTTTTAACCCGCATTTTCGGCATACCGAGAGAAAACCGAGAAAAAAAAACAATGATCTCGATACATGTTTTTTACTTTGAAATTCATTTAATGCATATTCCAATCCGCAGTACAGCCACACATATATGTTGAGCTCGATCGGACGGAAAACCTCGCTCCGTTCGCCTGTCGAGCGAGCGCGATTTGCGAGGGGCAGAGACTTTTCCCCCTCCGAGCTACCCAATCGTGTTCACGCTGACTGCGATACCGACTTGAGCGGTGATCACGGACTCGCCCGGCTACAAGGGAATCTGCAACCTCGACAGAGGCGATGATCACGAAATCATACTCCCGAACGCGTCGCCGCGATTTAGCGCCATCTACGAGGCACGCCGAAAACGGGAGCGTTATGCATCTCCCTACTAATCTCTGGTAGCACCTCTCTGAGAAAAATGTCCCGAAAAATGTGACGCGTATGGTTGTCGATGAGAGAATCCCAAGCGTTGCGCGTAAAATCTCACTTGTGTGTCTGCCACGTGTATCTGAGAGAGAACGCACGATCCTCACTGTACGAAGCCCGCGAGACACTGAGCGAGAGCCAATGAGAAGGCTGAATGTGAGCGCGAGAGAGCGCGCACGATCTTTTCTGCCCGAAGTCTGAACGCGACTGACCGATAGCCAATGAGAGCACTTCTCTCTGAGAAGGAGAGAGCGCGCACTATCGACGCGTGATATACCCGAGAGATGCCGCGTATGGCGGAATGAGAGTGAGAGAGCGCGCACTAGACGCGTGAAACAAAGCCGTTGAAAATTCGAACTCGAGCAAACGCGTCGTGTGGCGTCTTCGCTGAGCAAAACTTTTGCGAGCTTCGTTTTTCACTCCCGAAAAACTCACTGAGTCCCGATTCGTCCAGAAATGAATCCCGAAAATTGTCCCGAATTTTCTCACACACGTTTTACTACACTTTTTCTCGAAGAACTGGCATATAATCCCCCACCAGATCCGGCTCGAAGGACCAAAAATGATTGAGAAGGACACGAAAGATCTGGTGTAGGTGGAAAAAGAAAAGGCGCCAAGTTCTTGATGTACGGAAAAATAATATAAAAGTATATTAACAATTTATAATACAAAGTTACAGTACACGTGTGGAAAATTAGGCCGTTAAATGCTGAGGAAAGCCCGTTTTAAAGACGCGGTTGAGAACTTTCCCAAACGAGGGTGGACGGTGGCCGCCGCCGTGAGACGCGTCCCGCCTAGAAATGGGCAATAATGTAATCGAATAAAATTCAATTTTAGATTATCCCAGTAATGTGTAATTGAACCTCACATTAATTACTGATTCAATGGGTAATGGATAATTGAAACACGATTGATTTACACACTAAGCTGGTAATGGATAATTGAAACAAGATTTAATTACACATTACACGCTTAATGGGCAATTGGACACTGTTAAATTAAGAATTACAGTGAGCATTAAATACCAGTTGTGATTCAATTTCATTTGTAATTCAATTAAAATTGTATTTTAATTACAATTGTAATTCAATTAGATTTGTAATTTAATTACAATTGTAATTTAATCACAATGTAATTTAAATACAAATGTAATTGAATTACATTTGTAATTTAATTCCAGTTTCTATTTAATTATATTTGCAATTTTGATACATTCAAGTAGAGTAGCTGTAGCGGTTCTAAGCCGCTTTTGGGGGGAGGGTCAAGGGGGGAGGGCTCAGGGGGGGGGGGTCCGGCAGACGATGTCAAGGGGGGCGGGTCCAGGGGGTGGTGCAGAGAGGGGGGGGGGTCCAGGGGGGTCCTGCGAGCGATGTCCAGGGGGGGGGGTCGCTGGGCGCGAGTGACGTCACAGAGTGGCCTGTGTGGAGGGGGGCCATGTGGTCCGTGGAGCGTCTGGCGGGGAAGCCGCCGTCGATAAGCGTTGTGTGTGTGTGTGTGTGTGTGTGTGTGTGTGTGTGTGTGTGTGTGTGTGTGTGTGTGTGTGTGTGTGTGTGAATGTCCATTGCATCCACCCCGTCTCAAAGCTCGCCGACAGACAGGTCCTGACAGGTTTCTTGGAAAAGCGTGCGTGCATGTGTGTGTGACAACTATATATGGGTCGGAAAATTTTCGGTAATATGAAAACGCTAGGCGCCACATGAAAGGCGGCGCCTTTCAAAACCCATTATTTATGACATGCAGCTGGTTCCATTCCGAAAGACAATGTCAATTGCATCCGCCCCGTCTCAAAGCTCGCCGACACTCGAGACAGGTCTGACAGGTTCCTCGGAAAAAACTATCATCTTTAGGGATCAAAGGGACCGCGGATGGACCACTTGAGCGCAGCTCTTGAAAAGTCGAGGTCTCCATTCCGAAATACAACGTCAAGATGTTTGCATGCGGGTCCACTCCTGTCACAAGTCTCGCTAACACTTTAGACACGTCTCGACAAGTCAGGATTTCTTGGAAAAATCATAAACTTTAGAGATCAAGGGCCGTTGGCGCCGATGGACCACTTGAGCTGCAGGACCCATAAAATCTTTTGACCCGAGGCCTCCCGACTTCCTGTTTTTTGTCTCATGTTCCTCGAGCAATCTACGCGTTATCGGAAAACTCGGTTTTCCCGAAAGAGGGCCGAACTTTTTTTCCCCGAAGAGCCTGTTTAATGGTCCGCTCCGCTCAAATCTGGCCGCACTTTGCATGACGCAGTCAGTCTGTTAACATCGTGAAAGTTTTTCCAACTCGTCAACATGGAGCAAATCTTGCATGACCAAACCGTGCTTTTACGCTCGTTCGAAGATTTTGCTGCGTGGGAGCAACGATGCGTCGAGTTCATCGAAGGGCTGGAAACGCAAAGCCGGACTAAGCGCCCGCGATTATTAATTGGACATCAACACTCGCTGATAGCTCAAATAGCGCGTCTGGAAGGATTGAGGAATTGTGTGCGGAGTCGTTTCATACACGCAGGCGCAGGACATGGTGATCATGAATTAATCTGGCGGGGGATTGAAACATCCTTCGAGAGCCGGATACTGACCGGTTCCATCATCAATCGCAGCCACATCGAGCCGAGACACTTTCTAAATGATGCTCGCGTCCTAGTGCTTCATCATGTGCAAAATATTATCGGCAAGCACAGCAACATCAAAATCAACACAGTGTTTAATGGTGAATTCGCGAGTGGTGACAAACATGCGAATAAAAGTGTCAACACCCGAAACTGCGAACTATTTAGAACGAGCGATTTGAACGAGTGGTATGAACAACGTGTTATTGAGCCCACTTTAACCTTACTCGATGAATTTCAAGAAAGTGATAGTGGCTGGGCTCTGCAGAAAATACTTAACCTCACAATAAATCTGAATAAGTATAATCCGATGCGTGCCGGGTGCTCCATATCATTGCCACGGGAAATAATGATAAAGAGGGCTGTGGTTAACGTCAAATCCAAAGATAACGCATGTTTCGCATGGGCAGTTGTCGCTGTTCTATACCCGGCTGAACAACACAATGCTCGTCCATCTTCTTATCCTCATTATTCGACAGTACTGAATCTCCAGGATATCGAATTCCCGGTGACGATATATCAAATAAAAAAATTTGAAACTCATAACAATGTATCGATCAACGTGTGTACCACCACCACCAAAAGGACATTGTTCCAATACGAGTCACTCAAGACAAGCAGGAAAAGCACATCAATTTGCTGTACATGCAAGGTACCGAGGACAGCAATGTGGGACACTTCGTATGAATCAAGAACCTGTCGAGACTCGTGAGGGCGCAACTGACCAAAATGGAACATAAAAAATATATTTGTGATCGGTATGTACTTAACATAATATATATATATATAAATGTAATCATATATGCTAGATGAATTAAACAAAACAATCTTTTTTTTTGCAGATGTTTGCACCACTTCGGATCAGAGGAAAAATTGCAATCACACGAGGTCGATTGTGGAGCAATAAATGACGGCGCGATCCGACTACCAAACGATACCAATAAGTGGCTCCAGTTCAGCAAATTTAGCCGGAAAGAGCAACATCTTTTCATTGCGTATGCTGATTTGGAGTGTGTGCTGGCAAAGACCGATGGGGAGAACCTAGCGAAAGATATCTATCAACATCATGGAGTATTTAGTATCGGATATTACGTGTGTTGTTCATATGACGATTCATTATCTTCGTATCATTCACGCCGCAGTGCTGATTGCGTATCATGGTTTGTCGAAGAACTAAAAAATCTAGCACTGCGGATAAAAGAAACTTTCTGTGATAATGTACCAATGGTGTATTTAACACCGAGTGAGTGGGCTATTTTTCGCGCAGCGACTCAATGTCACATATGTGAGAAACCATTTGCGCAAGAAGATGTACGCGTTCGAGATCATTGCCATCTGACTGGGCGCTATAGAGGCCCTGCTCATTCCAACTGCAACCTAAATTATAAACAGTCATTTTTCATTCCAGTAGTTTTCCACAATTTATCCGGTTATGATGCACATTTTATAATCAAGGAAGCAGCCACAGCGTTCGAAGGAAGAACCGATGTGCTTCCAATCACAAAGGAAAAATACATCTCCTTCACGAAGCATGTTAAAATTACAGACGATTCAAAACACAGGATCCAATTGCGTTTTACCGACTCATGCAAATTCCTCAACACCAGTCTCGACAAATTAGCATCATTCTTGACCGAGGATAAACTCAAAATTTTACGCACACAATTCCCAACTCTCTCGACAGACGATTTCAATTTGCTGACGCGAAAAGGGGTCTTCCCTTATGAATATATTGATGGCGTGACGAAGCTAGACGACACTTGCCTACCACCACGTGACGCATTTTACAGTTCCCTGACAGATGCTACAGTATGTGAGAGCGAGTACGCACACGTTGAGAAAGTTTGGGAGCGGTTCTCCATTCGAACGCTGGGTGACTATAGCGATTTGTATCTGAAGACAGATGTCTTGTTATTAGACGATATTTTCGAAAACTTTCGAAATACATGCATTGAGAGCTATGGCTTAGATCCCGCGTATTACTACACATTGCCCGGATATACCTGGGATGCAATGTTAAAACACTCGAATGTCAAGTTTGAATTACTAATTGACATCGACATGGTTTTATTCGTTGAGCGGGGTATACGCGGTGGTCTGAATCAATGCTCAAACCGATATGCACACGCTAATAACAAGTACATGGAGTCGTTTGATCCATCGAAAGCATCATCATACTTGATGTATTTTGATGTCAACAATTTGTATGAATGGGCAATGTGCCAGCCCTTGCCATATGCAGATTTTTGATGGGTCAACGACGTGTCCAATTTCGATCCATCATGCATCGCGCTAGACTCACCTATAGGCTACATCCTTGAAGTCGACTTGGAATATCTCCAATCTCTACATGATGCGCACAAAGACCTACCGTTTTGTTCAATACATGAAAAACCGCCGGGTAAGCGGGAAGAAAAGCTGTTGGCAACCGTCTGCAATAAAAACGCTACATCATACACTACCGGAATTTACAACAGTGCTTACGCCATGGGCTTCGCCTCACGAAAATCCATAGAGTCCTACAGTTTACACAATCCCCATGGCTGCGTTCGTATATTGAGTTGAATACCCAGTTTCGAACGCTTGCCAAAAACGATATTGAAAAGAATTTGTTCAAATTAATAAATAATGCGGTCTTTGGCGAAACGATGGAGAATGTGCGCAATCATGTAGATGTAAAGCTTTTAACAAAATGGGAGGGCAGATATGGCGCAGAGGCAATGATTGCGAAGCCAAATTTCCACAGCCGAAGTGTTTTTTTTTCGGAAAACCCCGTTGCCGTGGAATTGCGCAATCTCGAGGTGAAATTCAACAAGCCGATATATGTGGGTATGTGCATACTCGACATATCCAAAACGTGCTTGTATGGATTTCATCACGAGTATATGGTACCTCTGTATCGAGATAGATGTAAAGTCATGTATACCGATACGGATAGTCTCATATATGACATTGAGAGCGATGATATACATGCCGACATGAAGCGCGACATTTCAAAATTCGATACAAGCGATTATTCGACGGACAATCGGTATGGTATACCGCTCGTCAACAGGAAGGTACCCGGTCTCATGAAGGACGAATGTAATGGAGCAATTATGACCGAATTTATTGGACTTCGATCGAAAAGTCAAGAGTAGCGTTGTGGCGAGAACAATCATGTTTGACGATTATGCTCAATGCTTGAAGGAAAATATTGAAATGGAGCGTAGTCAAACGTGCATTCGATCAAAATTACACAAAGTCTACACCATTCGCGAGACGAAAATTGCTCTGAGCCCTCATGACGATAAGCGGTATATCATACCTGGGACCTCTGATACCCTACCATGGGGGCATTATAGAATACCGTCGTGAAAAGTTTTGTAATTTTTTTTTCCACAACCTTGATGTAAAATTGTGTACATTTTTTATGAATATCGATGTATACATCTCCTGAAAATTATGTATATATTTTGTTCACTCGATGTTAAAATTATGTTTGTTGTTGTATATATTTAATTGCGTAAGAATGGATTTGTTATTTCCCGTAAATAAAGAAACGGACTTTTTATAATCCCATGTATTTATTCACTCTATCCATCTCCTCACGTTCCATGAAAAAAAGGGCGACGGCGAGAAGCGGGGAAGCAAGCCTGCTGTGGAGTCGGTCGGAGGCCTTGGAGGGATGCGGGGACGACCAGCAGGTCAAGAGTCATAAAACATACATATTTTCCACTTTTTTATTATCGACTACAAATCGGATTTACTTATCCAACTATTGTGGATATTGTCGAAACCTAACCACTTTACAAACATTCGATTACCACGCTGCTTCAATACCGCTTCAATGAGATATATATCGGGGTGCTTGACACTGAGAAGCTCTTGTTCGTAGAAACCACCGGCGATCGGTTCATCTTCATGGTCCTTCAAGTGGTACGTGACGGAATGAGTTTTTTTCACACGATATATTGTAAATATTTCCGTTGTCCAGTTTGGGGTGTAAGCCTTTTCGAAAACAGTCTTAAATTTGCTGATCCTCACTTTATCACCAACGGCGAATTTCGGCGATCTTTTCATTGGAGTATATTTGAAAACTTGCTGCAATTGCTTCCCATTTTCCGCGTTGTCATTTCTCGGCTTCATCTTAATGGTGCGGTGTACAGAATGGTTGTACTCGGCTACTAGATTATCAAGAATATCGATCCACTTATAATTACCACGAAGACTAAATTGCATCGACATCTTGTTCTTCAATGTACGATTGAAACGCTCGCAAATAGATGCCTTCAAGTTGCTATATGTTGAATACATGTGAATATTGTACTTTTTTCATGATGGCCTTAAAGTCGCAATTGTAGAATTCTTTTCCCCGATCGACGTGTAAGTTCTGCGGTATGCGTCCCTTAACGAGGATCGACTTCATTGCTGCTGCTGCATCTTTACCACTCTTACTCAGCATTGGCACGGTCCAGGTGAATTTTGAGAAGGTATCGATGACGGTGAGGAGAAATTTGTGTTTGGAGTTGTGACGCGCGTATGATGACATATCGACGAGATCAGCTTGCCAGGTCTCGTCCAAGCCACGGATGTCCACATGTCGACGCGGATAGTTTCGTCGAGCAGGCTTATGTAGCTCCAGCACGAGAGCGCCCCTTTTTTCGTTCATTTTCCAGTTCACTCAGTCGTGCGTCCAATTCAGCAATGACGTTTGAATTACGAATCACCAAATCTTGTAGAGTTTTGACATCGGCCTCGAGCGTCCTCGCAATGTCTCGTATCGTAGCTTCAAGTCCGTTAACCAACAACTGACTACTCTCATTCATTTCTTTGCGTATGTTCTTAATGATAGTTCGAGATTTTTTTTGTAATGCACTTAGAGTGATGGCGTCATCTTCTCCTTCCGGATTTGCAATGTTACACAATTGTTTCTGCCCCAAGTCATAATGACCATCTGTGGTAATTCTAAAGCCAATCCCGGGTCGACCTGGAGGACCTTGCTTACTGTGGAGTACACTCCTACTTGAATGACGTCCAAACACATCGACACTCATGATGGGAATGCGTAAATTCCTCGATGTCGAGTTAATAAATGATTTCAGCTTCACGCAATTCCTCGATAATCGATATAATTGCATTCGCATGTGATGAATTTCCGACTGCTTGGGATGCCAGAAGCAAGCGAAGACAATCCACTAGCTCGTTTGGATTGTCACAATAAATGTAGTCCAATTGAGTGTTTTTTCTAGCTAGCTTATACTTTGGCATGCCCTGCCCCACATGATGATCGACTATATTTGCGATATATGTGTTAAATTTGTGGCTGGTGTTACGTCGTATAGCCTCACTAGGCTTGTACAATTTTTTGTGCGCATTCGTCGAGATTACAATCTTTTCGTAGTTTTTCAAATCATCCGGTGTGAGAGTTTCGATATTAGGCACTTTTTTAAACAACAGCTCCGTTAATCCAACAGTTTTCGCATAACTCGCATCTCCCACACGAATATGTTGAGAGTCGAAAATTATCGGAGAATTGCCAATGATTAATTTGTTGTTAGCGAGATTTCGTACACTATATAATACATCCAAGCCCGCCTTTCTATTTGTTTGTAATAGCAGGAGATATTCGCTGATCAGCTCATCGACATTTTGCGAGTCATCATCATCCTCACATATCTATTTAAACGAATCTTGTGTTTCACTCTTCAAGGAATCATGTGCCTTATTTTGATTTTTCACACTATTTAACGCATCTCCTTCGTCAACATTATCATCCACTTTTTTTATCCTTAATTTCCTCCTTCACCACCTCACCGTTTTTTACGACACCAATTTCTCCAATGGCCCCACTATAGGATAAAGACATCCGGCATTCTCTGCTGATCGCTATCTTTCCCAAGTTTCATCATTCGATGCTTTCGTCTGATTGCATCGCTCGCCTTGGCAATTTCACGCAACACATCCTTTTCTCGCAACAATTGTTCGCTCTTCATGTTGTCACTACCACGGCATGCGCAATACTGTCTGTTCAACTACCAGCGATGAGTCATTTATCAATAGTGAGAAAATAATCAAAACCTTGTCTATATCGACCTCCGTTAATATCGCTATCCTTGTCAATCGTGATAAACGCATACTTGTCAGAATTCCAGCATTTCACGCACATGTTTTTAAAGCATGTATAAGTCATATCCGTATTAACATAGTCATTGTAGACGTGTTTGAGATTCATATCATCCTGCTTGAAAAGCACCACGAAATTTGCATTATCTCTCACGAGATGTTTGGGGATACGAGTGTACGTTTGACAAAGATAAAAACTGTCAACAATCTCGTGTCGTCCCATGGAAAAGAAGGCCCGAACATTAATCCTGCTTTTCACATGCTATGTCATCAAAGATGAATATAGAGTTGGATCGTGCATCACTTGGTGCTATCACTTGTTCATGCGCCTCGAATGGATGATATTCAACTCCACTCACAGCTTCGAGTAGGTGTTCGAGCAATTTATACTTTGGCTGCTTGAGCGATTTGGAATACAAGTAAATGTTCTCAATACTCATACCATTCGGATGGATGATAAGAGTGAGCAAAGCGTTGGTTTTCCCACAATTTGATGGACCACAAAACAGTGCTCGTATCCTATCCGGCAATAAATTCCCATGGCGTTTTTGTTTCTTTTTCCCTCCACGGTCTTCGACAAACTCGTCGAATTTTATCACGTGAAGTCCGCCTCCGATAGTTTGCTTCCTGGACGTCATCTCACACACGACTAACGGCCAAATCATATAAATAGGCTTCTTATAGGTACTATCCGTCAGTCGCGTATTGTCTTTAGACATGATTGTGCATGGGAAGAGTGGTAAAGGTTTGGTCAACCGCCTAATCAACAAACTCCCCATTGATCTACATTTGCCTGGCTATCAGTATTGTGGACCAGGCACAACGTTGGCCAAGCGCCTTGCTCGTGTTGATCCGGGCATTAATCCATTGGATACCGCTTGCAAACAACACGATATTGCGTATTCGAAAAATCCGGATAATCTTGAGGCGAGACATTTGGCGGATAAAGTGTTGGCTGAACAGGCTAGGCAACGTGTTAGCGCGAGAGACGCTAGTATCGGTGAAAAAGCCAGTGCTTGGGGTGTGGCAAATATCATGAAGACAAAGAGGAAATTTGGCATGGGAATGAAGGCCCGCAAGGGTGGCGTTTGTTAGAAAAAAATAATTGGCGCTGCAAAGAAGATAATGATTCAAAGTAATGATCCGCATAAGATTATCAAATCAGCTCTAAAGGGTGCTCGTGCAGCGGTAAAGTTGCAAGGTGGTAAAGTGCGCACACCTCGGGTTCTACCTGTACCCCATAAAATTGGTGGTTTATTGCCCTTCCTCGTGCCCATTTTTGCGGGTCTTAGCGCTGCGGGTGCTTTGTCAGGTGATGCGGCTGGTATAGTTAAAGCTGTAAATGCTGCTCAAACAGCTAAGCGTGAATTGGATGAAAGTAAGCGTCATAATCGAACAATTGAAGCGATTGCATTAGGTCGGGGTCTACATCTGAAACCATATAAGCAGGGATTGGACCTTCATATCAAGCCAAAAAACTAGACGTAACGCTACCACACCGACCCCTCACCGACCGCGACCTGCTCAATTACGCAAAAATCCTAAAGATTCCACATTTTCGTGGAATTTACATGCGCGATACATTGCCAGCGAGTGGACCCCTCAAATGTGAAGCAGCAATTGTAAATTTGGATAAAAATGTCGGTCCTGGCACGCATTGGGTCGCTTACAAAAAGACCGGATCGAAAGTCATGTACTTTGATAGTTTCGGCAATCTTCCACCACCATCCGAGCTCATGAGATATTTCCGTGTCGGTAGCGTTAATTATAATTATACTAGATATCAGGAATATGATACGATTGAATGTGGACATTTGTGTCTCAAGTTTCTTTGTCGGCAGCTGCATCACAAAGACAAATATACACTATATATAAGGGGAAAATGACGGGGGGAATTCAGTTGTCAATTTACCAGCATCATGGATGAAAGTTTAACATTGACCATATCTGGCTCATCGTCCATACTCGGGGCGCAATACTTTCCCCCCATCGAACTCTCGCCACACAAAAATTATACTCTCGGCCTCGTGGAATTGTTAACCTTCAATTCTATTCCCAATATCGATGTTGACCACAATAAACTTTACGTGGGAGATGAGGTGTTGACGATACCTACGGGCAGTTATGAAATAGAGGATATTGAGACGTTTGTACAAGCTCTCGCGTGAAAACATCAGCATCAGCATTAAACCCAACAATAACACGCTACGCAGTGAGATCGAGTGTGATCATGATGTAAATTTTGAGCCAAAAGATTCTATTGGGCATCGACTGGGCTTCGCCGCACGCAAATTGGAAGCCAATAAAAGACACCAATCCGATCGTCCAGTAGCCATTCTCAAAGTGAACGCCCTACGTGTTGAGTGCAACATTACCGCTGGTGCCTCTATTAAGGTAGTACCTCCACAGAAGAGTTGAATTAAGAAATGGTTGAAATTTGACGTATATGTTATTCAATACATTATCCAAACATCTGTGCAATTTGAATAAGTTTGACCACCCCAAACCTGAGATATTTACACTCAAAGTTGGCTTGGTTTACACGCAACAAATGCGTTATGATTGGCAAACAGAGCATCATTAATTTTATCGTCAAAACTAAAATTAAGAAATTGATAAAAAACGAGGATAATCTAGAGTAAGATATCACGAATAATGTGAAAAAAAATGAGAGTGATTCACCACCTAGTTTCCAAGATATAACCACGAAAAGCCCTCACAATTGTGGTGCAAAGCCTGGCAAAGCCTGGAAAAAAAACAATTGGGGCAAAGTCTGGACAGTCCCGGCAAAAAGTTTAGTGGCAATGGTAGATCAAAAACACAATATAAAATATATTTTACGGCAATAAATGATATCCATCGTATTATCTACTAGTACCGAGTCAATATTGCGTAGTTTTTAACTTGATTTATTACTAATTAAACCAATTATCAATCTTTTAAACATGAACATGGTATGTAAACTTTTGGTTGAGATTTTCGCAGAGGAACTACCTTAACGGACAAAAAGTACCCACTATTCACGATTTTTTTCCATCTGTGCCACCGGGCTATAAGATCATTGAAGTTCCCTCCCACGTAATTTATCTGCCAATCACGAGCCGAACAATTGACACGATACAGCTTCGCATAGTGGGTCAAGACGGTGATTTGGTAAATTTCCGCGGTGAAGTAATCACCATACGCCTGCATATAAAGTCGTGATGGGCATTGTTTTGAACAGATCTTCCAATAACAATAGACGGCCATGGATAAAAACAATCAGTCGTCGACCAGCGCCCAAAGTGCTAACACCTCAAAACGGGCTACTCTTGAAGAATTTGGGTCTCAAAGTGCGTGGCGAAAGCGTGTAAAAATTTATTTAGTCTATGCTCTGTGCATCTGTTGTGTGAAATGGAAGAAGAAATTGTAAACATTCAGGCACCCGTGGTCTTTGATGAATCCATCGTACATTGTGAGATTCGCGCTCATCAGCCATGTGTATCTTCAACCTTCAATAACAGCGATGAAGTCCGTATTACCATCCAACATCAAGACCTCTCCATCCTGCCAAGCAAGAGTTCCCTACACATATGTGGGAAATTATCAAAGCGTGACGGGGCGCCAACCAATACTACAAGTCTCGTCAACAATGCCATTTGTCATTTGTTTGAGGAAGTGCGATATGAGTTGAATGTCATAGAAATCGATCGTAATAAGAATGTCGGTATTACGAGTGTAATTAAGGGATATTCATCTCTCTCACCAGCCAAAAGTTCTATGATCGAGAACACTGCATGGCTCGATGTCGAAGGGACCAAGCAGATTGTAGATGTATCGGGAAACTTTGATGTCTGTATACCGCTCAGCATGCTCCTCGGATTTGCCGAACATTATCGGAAAATTGTCGTAAATGCCAAGCACGAGTTGATTCTCACGAGATCAAAGACCAACGACATTGCCATTGTACAAACAGCGCCCGAAGACTACAAACTCGCATTGCATAAAATAGAATGGCTCGTACCGTATGTGACAGTCTCGGATCAGCGAAAAATTCAACTGTTAAAGTTTCTCGCCAAAGACGCACCAATCTCCATGAGTTTCCGAACATGGGAACTGTATGAATATCCATTGCTGCCTGCCACCTCCAAGCGGTTGTGGTCTGTGAAAACTTCGAATCAGCTGGAGAAGCCACGATATGTCATACTCACGCTGCAGACGGAACAGAAAAATAAGAAGCAACACAATGCGAGCCACTTTGATCATTGTAACCTGAGCGACGTCAAGCTATACCTCAACTCGCAATGTTATCCATATGGAAATTTGAATTTGAACATTGATCAAAATCAATATGCTCTTCTCTACGAGATGTATGCGAATTTTCAACCGACCTATTACAACAAAGAGGCTGAACCTTGGCTGAGCAGGGTGGCATTTTTAGAAAAAGCCCCCCTCGTTGTCATTGACTGCTCGAAACAAAACGATTCGCTCAAGTCCGGCCCTGTTGACGTGCGCCTTGAGTTTGAATTGAAAAACAATATTCCGCTACAAACTTCAGCGTACTGTATGATCCTCCATGATCGTATTGTCGAGTACAATCCAATCAGTGGTGGAGTTAAAAAATTGGTATAAAATCATGCCGATGATTCGCGTCCACTTCAGTCAAAATGGAGCTCATCGTCGATGTGCAGGGCTTCAAGAGACCCGTCAACGAATTTGTCCTGAAGGAGATGTCCATCGTCAAACTCCATGAGAAGAACGCTGAACCGCTAACATTCTTCTTCGTTGCACCATTCGCCTGGGACGCTTTACCGGCCAAATACAAAATGACAAACAAGTGGCTGGAACGCAATTATCATGGAATACGATAGGAACAGCGGCATACCATACGAGGCAGCTAGAACGACAATTCGACGAATCTTGGAAGGAGCTCCTACGATCTATGCCAAGGGGTTCGAGAAGTGCTCATGGCTATCGAGATTCACGGATTCAGCAACAAAAGTCATCGATCTGGAGACTCTGGACTGTCCATCGCTGCAGAAGTTGCCGAAAATCGCAATCGTTAAATGTCCCCATAATTCCTTCAATACAAAATACAATTGCGCCAAAGCGAATGTAAATTCGTTGAAAAGCTGGCTCTCTGTGTACGAAGCGTTGTGTGAGCGACGTATTTTTTTTAAATGAAAAAAAAAAAAAAAAAAAAAAAAAAAAAAATTTTGAACAAATATCGTTCTCCATTTATTTCTTATATCTACGGCGAATACAGTTTGACGACAATTTTTTTTTTACATTATATTCCATGAAAAAGTTTTTTTGAACATGTTTACATAGCACTAAGCGTCGAAAACTCTACGATGATGACTGTGATGCAAACAGTCGTTGCACTCTACGATGGTGACGATGCCAGCCGCCGCTGAACTCGTTGTTTCCACCGGGCCTTCACGAGCATTCTTTTCCACCATACGCAGACTCGAGCGTCGAAAACTCTACGATGATGATGACTGTGATGCAAACAGTCCTTGCTGTTGATGGTGCTCTATGATGGTGATGATGCTGGCTGCTGTTGGACTCGTTGTTTCCACCGGGCCTTCACGAGCGTTCTTTTCCACCATACTCAGACTCGATGGAACTCGACGCTGTTGTATTTTCCACCAATTTACTTCATGTAGAGTTGACCATTGCGCACCAGTTGCAACATACTCTCGAACATTGTCGGATCCTGGTCGAAGGCCTTCACAAGTCACGCCGGTAAGAAGACAGAGAATTCATCCGCGATGTCTGCGATGTAGCGTTTCCCAAATTTGGTTTGTATGGCCCTTATGTCGGAGATTAGTCGTTCCGACTTAACGGGGAGTTCTGACAGCTTCTTCGTTGAGAGGAATTCCGCCATCCGGCCGACTTTGTCGATACTCGAGAGATCCATTTTCCCCGCACTTTCAAAGTTCTTTTTAGATGTTGATAGTGCAGTGCATTAACACAGTCTGAGCTTGGCCCACGAAATTATAAGCTCCCTCATAAGCCTCCCACTCAAATTTTCAACCCCCCCCCCCCTCCCCCTCTTTTCCAATCGTGAAAAACAGGTTTGAACACGTTCGAAGAACCGTGGGAATCCCCCCCCCGACGTTTTTCACGCTCCCGAAAAATAGGTTCAAACACGTTCGAAGAATTCCTTACGTGGAGAATTTTCACAGCATTTTGTACACTCCCGACGTTGAGGTGGAGGGCCATCGATGTGATCTTTCATCTGTGGCATATTATAATGCTCCAAGCATGGAAGATATGATATCACTTCACTGTCATTCCGATGATGTTCTGGCAAACGATCCCACAATAAGCCAACATATTTACCCCAATATTTTAGGAGCAAGACCTTTGGAACCTGTTCGAGCTCGTTTTTGGTCAAGTCCAGGGGGTGCTTGGCCGGATGCACTGCGTACATACTCGCACATGCGAACATCTTGACGTTATATTTCGGAATGGAGATCTCGACTTTTCAAGAGCTGCGCTCAAGTGATCCATCCGCGGTCCCTTTGATCCCTAAAGATTATAGTTTTTTCCGAGGAATCTGTCAGGACCTGTCTCGAGTGTCGGCGAGCTTTGAGACGGGGCGGATGCAATTGACATTGTCTTTCGGAATGGAACCAGCTGCATGTCATAAATAATGGGCTTTGAAAGGCGCCGCCCTTCATGTGGTGCCTAGCGTTTTCATATTACCGAAAATTTTCCGACCCATATATGGTTGTCACACACACATGCACGCACGCTTTTCCAAGAAACCTGTTAGGACCTGTCTGTCGGCGAGCTTTGAGACGGGGTGGATGCAATTGACATTCACACACACACCCAACGCTTATCGACGGCGGCTTCCCCGCCAGACGCTCCACGGACCACATGGCCCCCCTCCACATAGGCCACTCTGTGACGTCACTCGCGCCCAGCGACACCCCCCCCTGGACATCGCCCCCGGGACCCCCCCCTGGACACCACCCCCTGGACGCTCCCCCCTTGACCCTCCCCCCAAAAGTGGCTTAGAACCGCTACAGCTACTCTACTCATTCATCTGATTCGGATGGGAGTAAATGTTAAAGAGACTATGCGAGGGTACGGACCACCCTATCTGTACCCAAATGCATGTCTTTAAGTGAAGATATGTGACTGTGTGCTTACCTGGGTGAGTGGATGCCTAACATTACGAGTGCGTGTATGTGTGTTCGCAAGCATGTGTGCATGTGTGTGTAAGCGTACGTGCGCGTGTATGTCGAAATTCAAAATGGCGGATCAAAAATACAATATTTTATTTTTTTGAAATAAAAGCTGATACTCGGGGGTTTTCAGGGTCTCTGAATCCGAACCTGAACTCAGATTTTCAAAATTCAAAATGGCGGATCCAACATGGCGGATAAAAAAATCACAATGTCTTTTTAAATAAAAGCTAACCCTCAAGGGGTTTTCGGTGTTGTTGAATCTAAATCTGCAATCAGATTTTAAAAATTAAAAATGGCGGATATAATTAACGGATCCGAAGAAAGAACATTTCAATTTTTGGTGGATATAGTGGAATATAGCGGATGCAAAATTCGAAAAATCGTTTGATTCCGACAAAAGTATCTTTTGTTTTCAAGGTCGTTAAATTCAAACCTAACATAAGTTTTTTAAATATTTTCAACGGTAGATACAATATCGTGAATGCAAATTAAAAATATAGTTGCATTTCGACAAGAGTGAGTAAACTTCGGTTATTGAGACCAATGAATCACATCTGGAGTTAAATTTTCAAAATTCAAAATGGCGGATAAAATACAAAATTTATTTTCTTTGAAATAAAAGCTGATGCACGGGGGTTTTGGGGTTGCTGAATTCAAACTTCGTATTCAAATAATGAATTTATACCTAGCGACTTCAAAATGGTTTCTATAAAACTCAAAAATTGTCGGATTAGGATGAAACTTGTGCTTCCCATCTCTTCCACTCAGCCAAACTATATTTATGTATAGTGAAGTTGGCGTGATCGTTAGATTTTTTCTGATTTTTTTCTTTAATGTCTCATTTGTTCAATTTTTTTCAATTCTTCGCAGACAAAAAGCTCTTTTGATTTTCGAATATTTACATTAACCTTGGATCGTGTGACGTCAACAATTGTCGAGTGACACTTTTCGTTTTAATAAAAAAAACATTTAGATTTTTTGATCCACCATATTGGCTCCGCCATTTAGAATTTATAAAATTTGATATGGGATTTGAATATAGTGACCCCAGAATCCCCGAGTGTTAGATTACATTTCAATATAGTATTCGATATAGCATTCAATCATTGTTGTCGACATTTTCAAAACAAACAAAATATTGATTTTTGAATTATATTCATTCTTGAATTCAGTAAATTGTACGATTAATTTTTTTTTTAATTGTATCAATCTTTTTGCATTCTTGTGTTATCGTCGATACAGCATACGTCGGAATATGATAACAAAATCAATTTAGGGGTTAGGTGAGTTTGGAAGCAAAAAAAAATATTTTCTCCATTAAAAAAAAATATAATATATGAATTTTTTAATCAAAATGCTAAGCACATAGAAGAGCAATATTCCAACAATATTAAAAAAAAAAATCATCCAAAAATTTAGAAAATTCAGCCGGTGGGACCTGGTTTCCGGAGACCCCTCAAAAACGGTGGACACAATTTCTCAAAGACTAATGCACCTCTCATATTGAAATTTTGCACACTTCTTCAAAATAGCATTGACTAGTGATTGAATGAAGGTTTTTTTTATTTAGATTGCTACTAATTCTACAAGGCTATACGTAGTGTAAATTGTACCAAAAATTGAACTATTTTGCATACAACTCTGCAAAAAATTCAAATATCAATTTTGTAAAAAATCCTTCGTCCAATCACTAGTCAATGCTATTTTGAAGAAGAGTGAAGAATTCCAATAAGATCGGTGCTTTTAGTTGTTGAGAAATCGTGTCCACCGGTTTTTTAGGGGTTTCCGAAAACCAGGTCCCATCGGCTGAATTTCCCAAATTGTTTAATGAAATTTTGTGTAAGTATTGTTGAAATGTTGCTCTTTTATATGCTTAACATTTCAAATAAAATAATTGATAGATTATATTTTTTTTTAATAGAGAAAATATGCTTGTATTGGCTTCGAAACCCACGTAACCCCTTAAAACAAAATTATTATGTTTAGGCTTGATGCCCGTTTCTCCCACAATTTCGGTATTCAGCCGAGGTGCCCGTTTTGCTCTACTGTCCATTTTGTTACAAAAGTAATTAAATTACAAAAGATATTCAATTACAAATGCTCGAAGTAATGTGTAATTAAATAAATTCTAATTACAGACGCTCGAAGTTATTTTCAATTAAATAATTTCTAAATATAAACGCTTGAAGTAATTTGTAATTAAATAAATTCGAATGACCAACAATCGAGATAATTTGTAATTAAATGATTTTTCATTACAAATTCTAAAAGTAATTATTAATTAGATATGTAATTTCATTACGTGGGTAATGGCCCACGCCCATCTCTGGTCCGGACACGCGGGAGAAGGATCGGATCGACCGAGATCTCGACAATCCGCCCGTAACGCGGTAATATCGCCCGAATTACGCGTTTGTAAATGAGTCCCGAATACTGTCGTTCAGAGGAACTGTGGTTTCGAAATATACGGTGAGGAATTTCCCGTATACCGATCACCCCGTGAGACGACGCGTGTGGCCTGTGTAATCGATGAGGAAAGACTCAGAGTGAGTGAGCGAAAAGCCGCGCGATCACGCAATCGATGAGAGGAAATGCCCCGAAAAGTGGCGCCATCGACGACAGCCACGAGAGGATCCTCGCTCGTCTCGTCATGCCACCCGGCATGGCTCGCTCGTCTAATTCTCGCGGAAAATTATGAACAATTCGGGAATTACGAATGGATCGTAATTCCTGAACACTAACAAACGACTAACAATCGAGTAGGATTGAAATAATCAGCAGTTTGCTGAAATTGAGGAGTTTCATGTACAAAGCCCTGCTCAGCCGTCGTGGCAATGCGGCCAACTTCACGTGGCTTGCGGCGTGCTATGGGAGAGAAAAGTTTTTTTAACGATAAAGTCAAAATTAAGCTCTAAAAAACGATAAAAATCGACTAACAATCACTAACAAACGACTAACAAACGATTGGTTCCGAAAAAAAGTTCGAAATCATTAGAAAAGCATTTTCCTGCGGCTAACTTTGACATGAAATTTGTTTTTCGTGGTTATTAAATAAATAACGTCTAACAAACGCTGGATTTTGTCTAACAATCACTAACAAACGACGAACAAACGATTGGCATGGAAAAGAATTCGATATTTTCATAGTCGGCGGCTAAGTTTATTGAGCTCGTCGCCGCATACGTTCGAAACGAGAACGCGTTCGTAACGACCGCGCGCTGTGACATTTACGGTAGGTAGCAGTAGCTCGAACGAGTTCTGCCTTACCCGCTCGAGCTGGGGCCGCGTCAAAATGTAGCACCGAAATCTTACTGCCGGCATCACGGTCTTACATACAGGTCTGGAAACTCCGTTAGTTCACATGGTTCCTTTGTTGAAGCTCGACGCTAGAAGCGCTGCAGTCGAGGAGTGTTGTGTGCGACAGAGACAACAATACTAACGCATTCGCGTTATAGCCTAACCTAAGAATCGAATTTTTCTACAAGCTATTGAAAAACCAACGATACTTCGATGCAGATAGAAAAACAAACTCACAACGTGCCGAGTATAAATACAAAGAATCTACCTAGTAATAAAATGGCAAATTTTCCATCGATTCTACCATTGAAATCCAATGGAGTCTAATGAGGATAAATCAATGTTATTCTCTTATATATAAAATATATTCTTCAATGCATATGTCGGTGCAGAAAAAGAACGAGCATTTTAATCAATTGTAAATAGCACGAATTATTGGAGTTACTGCTCGCAAGTATTTCTATGTATACGTGTCCATCGACTGTTATTTTTGCTAACAATAAACATGGAGATAGCACCTTATATTTCGAACGCAAACATAATTTCGAGTGAACCAGTCCTATAATAACAATTAATTATCCCTTAAAATTCAAATGACGTAAAGAAAGATATTTATTAATTACTGTTGTGCAGGTAAAAAAACGAAAACAGAATGTACAAAATAGCGAAAGAAGCAAAACTTTATTCGTTTGTCAATTGAGACAATTATTATTTAACAATTTTTTTTTTAATTTCATATTGTCTTGGAGGGCATTTTGCTTCGTGGACAACCTAATATTGTAAACGATTGTGTATGATAAAAGATCCAAACCATGTTCTTCGCATGAAAAAGTAAACATATAACCTGCTAATACGTCTTCGATTAAAAACGTTGAGCTTTGAGGCATGCCTCGCAAAACACGATTCGACGTAGCGTATAAGATTAAAGAATGTTAAATTGGCATGGATCAACCGCCACCAGATTTTATATCCACAAATCTAGAAAGGGCAGATGAGCCAGCGGTATTCGAGCAGACCCCTTCGCAACAGATAACAAATGTATCGTATCTCCTATCCAATCAAAACAACACTCGTTGATACTAGCGACAACACTACAAGTTCGGCTTCAATAGTCGAGTCACCCCCACCACAGAAATTTCATCGAGTTTCCAGACCTGTATGTAAGACCGTGGCTGGCATTGGTAGTACCCTAGGTGCGTGGATGCGTGTGCAAGGGTAGGCGTAAGTCACGGCTTAGCTTTATTCATGTACTATAGTCTTTAGGGTATTCTAGTCTAGATGCCTAAATTTTGAGCGTTATTCGGGTTCGACAAAAAAAATATGGTCACTACCTATTTTTTGCATTCTTTTTGTCGGTGCTTCCAAAACGTACAGAAAAGTTTTGTGAAAAAAAAATTGCAGACGTTTTGGGCCTCTAAATATGGCCGTCAAGAAAAGGTTGAGCGATTTACATGATTCCAAAGCTTCCATTCATCTGAAACAAAAATAAATCCAATTTTCTTTATCAACAAGAATGACATTATAACAGGTACCCAAGAGAATTTTTTAAATGGAAACTGTCTGACAAAGTTTTTCTTTATGGAGTTCTTTTATTATTTTTTTAAAAATAGTAATAATAATATATTCACAGTTTGAAGTCAATCGGTTGAAATGAACTCGAGATTTTATGTCAAACAGGTTGAAAAAAGTAGTTTCGAGAAACACGCGGTTAAAGTTTTATATACAATTTCAGACAACCGGAACTATCTGAGCGGCATAATGAAATGTTATTACTTACGTTCCATTAATCGGTCATTCCTGCCTCGCGTAGTGTGCCTTCCTCGACTTCGAAAAGATGATTTTGCGAAGCGCGTCCTTGCCTACGAGCAGTTCTAGCTTCTTTAGAAGTTTTTGAAGTTCGCAGCTCCGACCGGTAGATCGTATTCTCGTCTCGTTGGTGTAAATATTGGAAATTTCGATAATTTCTTCCGAGGATATATTCTTAAGAGTCTATAATTCGAGAAAATGCAAATAATTCGATTTTTTTAGATTTCTCGATTCGAATACTACGTCACAGCCATAACTGATCATATTGGTCGATACAGAGTCGAATACGCCGTTCAAAATTCGCCACTTTATTCTATGTAGTCTCGGATATTGTAAAAAAAAACTTTAACCCGCCATAGCTTTATTGATTTTTAAGCTAGAGAATTCTTTTTCCCTTTATATTCATCTTGAAATTAGCTATGTTGTTGAAAAATAAAAACCATGCATTTCATTTAAAAAATTGAAAATTACTGTGGTATCTCGTAGACCTGTTGTCAATAAAAATATTTTAGATGAACATCGCATGCCCCCTTTAAAACCATAAAACTTTTGTAGGAAATACTTCCTTCTACGACCTTATCTTTTCAATTTATTTTAATGGGCTCCGTCTACTTAGGCGGGTAAAAAAATTGCACCCTCTAAAATTATTTTTATTCAATAGTATTACCGTTTAGCCCCTGAATCCCTGAAAATGTCCCCTGAAAATGTCATTGAAATCCCTGAAAATGTCATTGAAATATTCCAAAAATTGAATGAGCTACAGCTTCTCATATTCGGCCGAGCGTGCGTCAGCAGCGCTGTACTTGAAAGTTTAAGGCTTGATATAGGCGATTTTGCCGATTTTCGAAGGTACTTTTCAAGACGCGATAAAAAAAATGAAAACTTTTTTTTACAGATAATTTATGCACATGGTTAAGTATATGTAACAAAAAAATCAGAAATATTCACAAATGGCGGAAATATAACATAATAAAGCAATGTATTTTTTTTGCGCGCGCGTTAATGGTGAAAGTTCTCGGCATCGGTGTGGGTGTCTGAAAAAAAAGAACATATTGATAATTGCATAATGAATGTATCTTCAGTGTGAACCAACAATATTATGAAAAAAATTTATTATAATAAAAAATCGAAATAATTTTTTTTTACTCAATTTTCTATCAATTTTTATTTTTTATATTTTTTGTGACATTGAAATTTTTGTTTCTGCAGTTCACACGATAGGTGATGATACTAAGAATATGTTGTAAACATTTTAAAGCGATCTAAACCTTCGTTGAAGAGTTAGAACTTTCACAAGGTTCAAAAAAGTGAATCGTGGAAAAACGGCTTTGAAGTTGGCGGTCAGGCGCGCCGCGCGGTATCTATTATGAATTTAATCTTACCGTATTTAAAAGTGGCCTGCGCTATATGTGGGGCCTCCCTCGAATAACTTAGTTCGGTACGTTTTCAAAAGATGGCTCTAGGTGCTATAAATAGTTGACGGCAACAGCTGATTTTTGCTGTATCGTGAAGTATCAACATCTCTTAACCAAATATCGTTTACAGACCTTAGAGTTTTGCGCATCAAGTCTAATTTTTACTGTGGTGAAAATGTCGAATTTCGTCCCAAATAAGCACCATTTGCGGGAAGTGTTGATTTTCTGTTTCAATTGGAAGAAAAGTGCAGCTGACGCCCACCGAATGCTTGTGGGACCATCACGGGAGACTTCTACAGGCAATAATTGATACGTTTAAAGCGAGCTATAGCCGAAAAACGTCCAGAATATGCGACCATACACGAGTCCATAATCTTTCAACATGACAACGCTCGGCCTCACGTTGCTTTTGTGGTTAAAAACTATTTGGAAAATAGCGAGTGAGAAATTCTGGCTCACCCGCCTTATAGCCCAGACCTTGCCCCTTCCGACTACCATTTGTTTCGATCGATGCAGAACGCTTTGACTGGAATACGCTTCACGTCATAACAGGGTATCCAATATTGGCTCGATTCATTCTTGGCTTCGAAAGATGAACGCTTCTTCCGCGACGGAATTCATAAATTACTAAAAATATGGGGAAAAGTAGTGGCTAGGGATTGACAATATTTTGTTTAATGTATTAATTCATTTTATCATTCAAATAAGTGCGTATTTCAAGCAAAAAAAACGGACCGAATTAAGTTATATACCCAATATGTTGCCCAGATTTCTTTCTTCATGTCATCGATAGACATGCAATTATTTCTCACAGCCAATCCATAAAACACTGTCAATTCGTCAATCGATTTTGCAGTCAATTTGCCACTTCCTCCGAGACCTTTTGTTTGTTTCTTGACGTTGCGGAGTCTGCTGCCCATTCATTTTTGAATATGACCAATGCATTCTCGTTTCCGTATAATAATGTTCTCTCCATACGGATCTTCTGTTATACTTGCTTCTAGGGCTTCTGTTATGCTCTTGAATGTTTTTGCATCGCCATCTCCAACATAATACAAATATTTTGTATCATGTAAATCTGCAGATCTGCTGAACATTTTAACAATTCCATCTACCTCCCTCTCTCCAGAACTTCCTTCGTGGTTACTTGTGCATTTATCTTCATGCTCTGGGTACCATTCTTCAGATTCTTCTGTTCTCTTTTTTCACTCCACGATTGGCAGGCCTTACAAAATGACGACTTGACAATAATATCGACAACTTTCTCAGACAAAATTCTGATAAGTGTCGCAACACCCTGCAGCGAAGAAAACCCTCTTTTTCTCCAAGAACCATCCCCGGAGACGCCGATTCCATTAACATCTTTGGTGTTCTCGTTTTCTGCCGTTGTTTTTTTCTTCGTCAGCTGCCATTCGCATAGACGAATCTGCAACTTCTTTGGCTGCATCTCGTATTTGTTTGGTAATTTTGTCGTAGAGCGTTTGACTGAGGCATTTGGGGAGATTCATAATACCGCAGAAAATGTTCATTCCCGGATTGACCAACACCTAATATTCGCATAGCCAACGTGAAGCTGCGATTGATGTCGTAACAATAACTTTAAGGCGAAGGACTCGAACTTATCTTCTTTTGCTCGCACTTCTCGCACTTGATGACTAAGGTAAATCCCATTCCTCTAACTCGTGTTTCAGAGAACTTTATGTTACTGTTACAAGTTTTGCACTTTAGGAGAGAAGCAATTGCAGTGAACACGGATAGAAAATTTACGATTACGTAGCTATGTGCGCGGTCAATATCTATATCGAATGCTGTCGACACTTTTAATTTTGTTGCAGACGCACTTGTGTTTAGTTCGGCTTCCGATTTTTTCGTATACTGAATGCCGTGAAAAAGACGTTTTTTACGAATGCCTGGGCTTCCTCCCATGGATGTGAACCCTTCGTATCTAAACTAGTATGGGTTCCTTCACAATCACTTATGTTAAAATGTAAATGTCTCAGCTCACAATTTTGTCTTGCCTCTACAATGTCTCAATTCGGACTAAATAATTTTACTTCCTCCTTCTGGTTTTATGCTTGTGCCAAAACGAAAAAACCGTTACTTTTATCGTAGACCAAACCGACAAAACGCGTTACCTTTACCGTTACACGATTCTATGTAGGGCTAATAAGTGAACAATAGAAAAGGGCAGTTGCCGATCTAGCGCACCTGGTACAGCACGGCCGGTTACCGCCGTTGTCTGCCTGCTTTTAAGAAAATAAAAAAATGTACGCCCTAAATGCTGTAACTTTAACAATTTTTGGAATTTGTTAAGGGGTTACCCCCACTTGCGATTTTGAAAAAATCGATTTTTTTATTGCATCTTTTTGAAGTATAAGTATCCGGGCCCATACTTTTGTATGGGCCCGGAATAGATGACTCTATGTAAGTTTACAAAAAAAATATATTTTCTTTGTGTAAACTGAAATTGAAACTTTAAACGCGTTTTTCTCAAAATGGCATTTCTGAAATCGGTGACCAAGATTACTCGAACACTAATGACCTATCTTCCTATCTTCTTGAAATTTTGCAGGCTTATTTAATAAATAAAAATATAGTCTTTAATCTTTTTTAGTTTTAAGGCTTTCACGGCTCTTTATGTAATGAGAAGAGTATGTGGCTTCCGGATGGAGGCCGTGTTGAGGATCAGCGTTGTGCCGAAAACGGTTACAGCACCTGATGGAGAGAATGAAGGACAAATAACCGCAACAACTTCCCTTCCATACCTTCAGGACATAACCGATCGCATAGGCAGGGTCCTTGGAAAACATAACGTGCGAGTCATCTTCAAACCTCAGAAGAAACTAGCACAAGCCTTCCGAGTGCAAAAGACCAAAGACCACCATTAAGTGCATCAGGCGGTGCTCATGCGGTAAAGTGTGCATAGGGGAAACCGGGAGGAAGATCAGTACACGGATCAAAGAACACCAACGGTGTATCAAATATGGCCATATTACACAATCAGCGCTGGCCGAACATTGGATGGAGACTGGTCATGCCATCCAGTTCGACAAAGCCCAAAGTCTGGCCCCATCAAACAGCTATTTTTCTAGGAAACACCGAGAAGGCTTGGAAATCCGAAAACATCCGGACAATCTAAACAGAGATGGAGGATATCACGTCAATCCTATTTGGCACACCGTCCTCCCGGTTTTTTAATTGACCAGCTGATCAATTAAAACATCTGATTGGCTGGTGCAGCCATCTGGAACGATGACTGCAACTATATAAGGAATACCTGAGACACGAGAGCTTCAGTATCGGAGCTCTCAGCCCTGATGATGCAGACTGTAACGTTTGCGAAACGTCGGCACAACGCTGATCCTCAACACGGCCTCCATCCGGAAGCTACATACTCTTCTCATAGTCTTTAATCGTTCGATTTTTTTTTTCGAAAAAAATGGCCGTTTTGTAGCCAAAAAACGGCCGTTTTTTTCGTTAAAATCGAACCATTAACTTTGACTGTCCGCCATTTTGTGAAAAATGAATATTTTTTAAAATGCTTCGATTAAAGACTAGTTTATACTTATATTTTACTAAATCCATCCGCATTTTTTTCAGATAATCCACTTCGCCGCAATGTTGGTCACCGCAAACCGTGTATATAAAAACATTATTTCATTGACGGCCATTTGCCACTAAACAATGTAATATTTTTCAATAAAAAAATTACTGAAAGTTCTTCAAGATGTGTTCTTTAAGATGGTATATTGATCGATTAAAAAAGTTTTGTAGTTTTCTTTACAAAAATTCATGAAAAAGGCCTTTTTTTGCGCTACAAGTGGGGGTAACGCCTTAATTCTGTAAAGCCTAAAATGTTCCTAACCGTTCTGGCTAATGAAATCAAAAATGAAAAAATTTGAAATTTTTCGCGTATATAAGGCATTAAACGCGTTTTCCCGAAACACTGTTTTCATAGTCGGTAGACATATTATCTCGAGAACCACTTGATGTATTGTTTCTATATTTACAGGAGATACGACGAGAAACATTTATACATCGTTGAGGATGTCACTCTTTTGAAATCGATCTTCATTTTTTAATAGTCACGTCAAAATGACGAATTTTTTCAAAAATTTGGTATGCTCGAGTTTCATTAGTCGCCTCGTTGTTAAAAAAGAAATGATTTTAACAATCGACAATCGTCAACGACTCGTATTTATTGGTAACTTGGATAACCCGTTTGGTTTTTAGATTTCAGATAGACCGTTTAAGTTGCAGAGTGTCCACCGCCGAACGTCGCGAAAAAAGTTCATTATTTGCCGGCGGCCATGTTTTTGTTATTTTTGGTGATTTTTGTAAAGGCTCTCACCATATTTACCTTGGTGTTAAAAAAAGGCATTTTTTTCACCGTTTTCAGAACCGTTCAGAACCGGTTTTTCAACTGTTTTTCAGAAAAAGATAGGAATTTGGCCGGTTTTTTCGGGCCTCTAGGTAGATGCAGCCGTTAATCATTTTTTTAAATGGGACCCCCTATATATATACATTGACTTTGAATTAATAAGTTCCAGGCACCCACGCTTCAAGTCCGTGTCGGAGGATTTATAATGTCCCGGTATATTAGCCGGAGGAGAATAAGAGGAACGCTTATCGTATATGCATTAGTTGATAATCGGCAAACGCGCGCGCGGTCCATGATTATACGAGAAAGTCGCTGCTCCCCCTTGGCGTTCCCGAGTCTCTCTTTCGTCTTCCGGCTGAGCGCATCAACGTCCCTTACGACCGGTACGATTATCCATTCATACATATACAGGGACGATTATATTAATTGAAATTCCAGCAACCATACGTGCACGAGAACATTTCTCATCCTGCTCCTTTCTCGTCTGCACCTCTTTTTCCAGTGAAGAATAGATGGCAAAAAAGCCGCAGCTGCGAGTAAATTTGCGAATGGTTGCTATTATCGCGAGTCATCGGAGATTCACTGACAATGAGCGAGCTCCCGTGTTCGAGGTAACGATTTTTTTCTAATTCGGCTCTCGTCGCAAGGCTAATTCGATTAATGTTCGTCAGATTTTTGGTAGTTTATTTATTACGTGGACTTATGGTCATTATGTTGTTTGGTACGATTGCTATTGATTTTGTAATTTTTGTTATTTGTTATCGGGTGTGTACTCAATTTCTGATTCATTACATTTTATTCATACTTAGTCGAGTTTTTGTACTTGTTCGGAATGCGTTAAATTAGTTGCGATATTCCTATTGAGTGCCGCACAATTTTACGATTTTCGTAAAAAAAAAAATTTTAGAATATTATTTGGGAATGTATTATATGAGGAACGCCTACAATGGCGAAAAAATTGGCTGCATCATTAATTCTAAGAAGTTATCCCGATAACGTTAGATATAAATAAATAAAGTTGGAACAATTATTTACGGGTCTGCATAAGATTGTGGCCCAAAATACATGACGATTTTCAATATTTTCTTCTGACGAGCGTATTGGAGTGACAAGCCAGGATTTGCAACACAATCACTTCATAGTGTTGCCAGATTCGAGATTTTTTAAATTTTAAGTAATGATGAAAAATAATACATTATTACTTAAACAAAGGGTCGCCGTTGCTTCATGACCAATCGGTGTAGGTGGTTCTGGCAACTAGATCTGAAAGAAAAAAATGTATTTTCAGTATAATAATAAAACTAATTTGGAATAAAATACAATTTATAACATTATCGAGAATTAAACAAATTACGAAAATGCCTACTCCACTAAAAAAAGTTCGATTTTCGACGAGAAAACAACTTCAATCATTTGTTATTAACAAATGGATAAACATATCAAAAAATTGTCGGTTCATATGATAGAAAATGTAATAAACTATGCTCTGTCCGAATTCAAAGTGAATCGGACGAATAAACTTTGAGATACGATTTATACTATTTCGAAAAATACGCAATCCAGAGAAGGGTAAATCGTAGCGGGTTGGATGGCTGGAGCGCAGTGGGCTGGCTTTGGTAAAAATGGTCGTAACTCACTCAATTTTTGGAATTTTCACACTGAGAAAAAAACCAATTGAATTTAAAAAATATATTGGTCGATTCAAATAAATGTTTGATCGCGGAGTGCCACCGATATATGAGATTGTTACAATACTATAAAATATTGGACAATGTGATTCATTCAAATAACAGATTATTTTATTTGAAAGTCTCTTCTGTTCTCTGAATGTCTACATTATCCTTAAAATAAAGTGATATTCTATTGAAATCATTCTATATACAATCCGTAGATGTATGAATGAAATAATTAAGCGGTTGCTACAACATTTTTTATCTCGTGCAAAAATGAAATCAATAGAATGAATTATTTCTTTACTACATCGAAACGAATATGCCGTGAGCCGTAAGTTTTTCAATTTGTTTTAAATCTTAAGGGGTGAGATGCAGTCAGAATTTAAAAAAAAATCGGTTGTTTTTACATTTTCTTCAAGTATGATGTTTCGAAAGTATTCCCTGAAAATTTCAAGTCAATCCGATGAGTACCTTCCGGGATGTCCCACAATTAGTGAAGGGGCGTCGGGTCCCCATGGCAGGTAGCGGCTGACAAACGCGCAAACGATAATACTCGGGAAGGCAGAATGCTTCGAAGACAACAACAAATTGATATTTTGGAAGCTTCCACATCGGCAGAAGCACTATTGTATGCGCCAGGAATTGATGATTCGATGTAAGTAATTTTTTAATTAGTATTTCTATGCATAAATCAAGTGTAAAATGGAAAAACTCTATCAGAAATTTAAAAAAATGTATTACTCAAAAACTATGAACTTTAGCGAAATTTTGCGAAGAATACTTTCGTTTTAAAATTGCCCAAAATGTAAAAAAAAATTGCATCCCGAAAGACTTCAATTTTTTGAAAAATTGTTTTAACAATTGGCTATAAACAATTGAATGCTCGGCTTTTCGGCAAAAATTGTCATATTCGGATTCAGCGGATCAAAATACATATAAAAAGCTTCATCCATCGAGCTCAAAATTTTACGAACATATAATACCGTATCTACATCGAAAAACTTTAACTCTTATGCGTGCGACCGGGTGCCCGGGTACCCTCATCGTCACATTTTTGCTCGTAATTAAAAAAAAAAATTCGACCTACGCCTCCGGATCTAGGAAGTTTTAATCTTTACAAAGAGATTGACATTGCTATATTTCGAAAAAAAATTTTTTTGCTTTAGAAAAATGACCTCGAAGTACGGGTAGTCCCAGGGTGCAACCAGGGTACCCGGTTACCCACTAGAGAAAAATTTGATATATTAACCTGTAAATCAAAGTTAATGTTAATAAATGTTTTATCGGGGTCATAGAGGTTTATAAATAAACAAAGACAATGATTTAACGTATGAATACAATATAAAAATTATTTATTTTTCGCAATCTAAACATGTAATATGAGTCACAGAGTGCTCATCGCGCACAGGTTTCTCGCAATTTTTGCAACTTTTGCGAGCTTTCCTGCGCCTTTTAATTGTTAACTTATAACAAATATGGCATGGACCGGTAATAACTTTTCGCCCAGAACTATCGCGAGTCTCAGTTCCTCTAATCGCAGCAGTGAAAGCAGAGACTGAGGATCCTATCATGCTTTCAATCGCGAGTCTCGCCGGGTGATGTCGCATGATTTGAATGTTCGAAGAGCGATCCTCAATCACTGGTTTCGCAAGTTCTTCGCTCAATTGGCGCAAGAAACTACGACGCTCATTCGTTTTTTTCTTGAGCATATTATTATTTTCATACAAAATAATGTATGCTGCAAGAGCAGCGACATCAATTATGTTGAAAAAAAATGGAAGAGGCCACCTCTGAGTGCGCCTATGCGTCGTGTATGGCGTCACCATTTGGTCCATCACGTCGACGCCAATCTTATATTTATTGTAATATTCGATCATATGCGGTTTTTTCTTTGCATCGTTGTTGACAGCAGTGTCGCAATGTACTGTAGAAAGTAAGTCCCAAACTTTGTTTTTTTTTTGGACGTAAGAGCAAAGTGCGATTTCGTGTTCGTGAAAACCAAAGAGAGAAGAGAATTCTGCTCTGGATTTATCGGTAGCCATTTCTTTGGGAATGTATGGTTTGTTTTTCTTCAAAGTACCGGTATTTGTCAATTTCCAAGATAATAAGTGTTTAGCGAGAGGTAGAGAAGTGAAGAAATTATCCATCGTGATATTTCGGCCGCTTCCTTTGAATGGAGCTCCAGGTTCTTTTACAACTCTTTCTCCTTGATTTTTTTCCGCATCGCAAATCCACCATACTTTGATGCCGTATTTAGCCGGCTTAGAGGAAATATACTGTGTGAACTTGGTATGTCCACGATAAGGATAAAGCTGCTCATCAATCGTTAAATTTCCGTCGGTTTATCCATCTTACTTAAATTCGAATTCAACATTACCCATATATCGCGTATAGGTGCAGCTTTATCATCTCGTGTTTGTTCCTCACGCGTTTGGGAATTGTCGAAACGAATGAATCATAATAACGCACGAAATCTGTTGTAACTCATCGCCGCACGGTAAAGAGGATATGAAGTTATTTTCCACATTTCACTGACATGATCCGTATTCGAATTGTTGGCCCCAGAACAAATCAAAATCCCAATAAAAGCGTACATTTCTTGAACTGTTACGGGTCGCCACGATCGAGTCGAATTGGAGTTTTCTGCATTGTATCTTCTGCGTTGAATGCGTGCACTACCGACAATGTTTCAGTGCATCTGTATGGACCACTTCTTTGTCGCAATACGTTATGGGACGCAGTTTGACGAATTTCAGGCGGATTCTTCTTCCAAACAGTTTTCTCCTTCGCAATATATTCGTCACTATTTCCGATACCTGCTTGTTCCCGTCTCACAGATGTATCCGGAACTGCATCCTCGGTCTCGCTTTCAGTTTCTTCTAAGTCACTGCTGCTCTCTTGCTCTTCTGTGAACGCTTCGTTTTCGGTTACGACATCCAGTTCCGTTTCGTCTCCTAACGCTTGACTTGGTAGCCAGTCTTCGTCGTCGCTGTCGTCTTCGAGTTCGGTGTCTTCATATTTGTTTCCAAAAATACTTCCCAGATATTTCTGTTGGTCACTACGACTCAACCTAAAATAATAATGAATTATTATTAATGTAATATTATAATTGAAGCAACTCATAATATGATTGGAAAATATCGTGATTTGAAAAAGTATGATACGAAATTATGCTTTCCTCGCAAATTCAGCTCGTGTTAATATAGTGTTCATGTTAGTGTGTCGTTGATAGCTCAATAATATCACTAGATGAATATCATATCACAAATAACAAAAACATATACAACTAACAACAACTATAACAAATGAATTTTGAAGAAACAACGTATAAGGCTTGACGCTCTGTAGACACAATAGACGTTCCGAAGAGGTATACGTCTTTACACTGTAACGGTCGGTTTCTAACTGAACGAATGCGTTGTGTCGTGCCCTTGGACACTTCAAAAGGGGGGAAATCCCTGAAATCCCCTTCTCGATCGCTGTTAATGGCAGCGGCGCGCCACTTTATGATCCATTGTAATAAAATTTATAATGAAATTCTACCTAAATATGGCTTAATTACGTTATTGTATGTTTATTCAATTAAGGAAATCGATTTATGATGATTTTGTTCACATTTCAACTTAAAAAGTAATTAAAAGTGGAGGTGGGTACCCGGGTACCCCGGTTGCATATCGATGTAGGAAAATTTGGTCGCACACATAAGGGTTAATCGCGTTTTTCTCGAAACTATTTTTTTCAAGTCGGTGACCACTATAATTCAAAAACCACTCGATGGATTTTGATGAAATTTGGTGTGCTTATTGATAGCATTAAAAAGTAGTCCTTAATCGAAGGATTTTCATTTTTGTTGAAAATTTATATTTTTTTAAACAATAAACGAGCGGTTTTTTGTCGAAAATCGAAAGTTATCTGTCCGAATCCGCAATTTTGGTAATTTTTTAAAAAGAGCTCCGATTAAGGACTAGATTTATTATTAAACTAACGATTTTTTTTGTTGGTTTTTTTTATTTCAGATGATCCAGTAAAATTTTATGATGGTCACCGCAATGCACTACATGCCGAAGGGTGTCCGACAAAGATAGCGATATTTTTATATATAACCAATATTTTTCTTTGAAAATTTGTACAAGTCAAGTTGACATATAACATAAAAAATCTGTGTAACCACTTTTGTAAGCCACAGGCCAAGAAGCGATACTCTTTAGAGTTTCTCCGCCGTTTAAGTAGATTTTCGGTTCGCGCTACGCTTACGAGAAACGAGCACGCGTGCGGCTTCTAGTGGTTACTCCGAGAACTACGGGTTTCCTCACACTTATAATTTCGGTGGCGCTCGGCCATGATTTGGTTGAATTTTTTCAACCACATGCGCAAGAAACAATTTTTATTTTCGCATAATTTTTTAACCTATTCAGACATTTGCTAAATATTTTTCAATCAAAAATAAAATATTAATATTTTAACGAATAATGTACTTGAAAAGCAATATCGGATATGGTGAAAAAAATTTAATAACATATTTACTCAATAGGAATTTTATCTGAATGAACCGACAAAATTCAATTTTCCTTGTGTACTCAAATCAACAATATTCATGTTATGAATTGAAACGCTTTTTTTGTTCTTTGCAGAAAATGCATTCAAAACTATATAATTTGTTTGCGATAATGTTTTAGATAGTTTCAATAATATATTGTGCTCGGGTAACAATATATTTTTTGAATTAAAAAAACGTTTAACTTTATCATGTTATTAAAGTCAATAGCCCTTTTGTTTGGACTAATAAATCCGATTATTTACACCAACAATTTTACAATTGAATCAACGAAATTTCATTCAATAACACCAATGATATTGGATCAATGATTTTTTTTTTCTAAGTGTACAAAATCTTTATTGCAAATTAAAGTTAAGATTCTAGGCTAGAAAACTATGAAATGAAAGATCCATTCTTCCGAACTTCAAGTTTATGCAGATTCTTGAAATCCATTTGGCTGCTATTCGCCTCGGTTTATATCTCTTGTACATCCTTACCATTCTTTTGGAATCATACTCCGAACAATGATGAAGCGCATGCTCCAACATTTTTCGAAACTTCTCATCATCAAAATGTTTTCCCGCCAACGAGTCTATGCGACTAGTAATACGACTGCCAAAATTTCATCGGGCACCGCGTATGAATTTGCATTTCCTCGTTTACAGAGGTATATGTGGGGAATACGCGTATTGGCTTCACGGGCAACCCCATTAGCGCCGCGTAGCGTTCGTATTTTTGTCGGCTCCGTCAAAGGCTTTGGAAGTGTGGTGATAATATTCTGATAAATTATAAAAATTCAAAGCACTCCACAATTGCATTTAATTTGTTTGCATTAAATCAATTTCTCTCGCCAAAGACGGCAAGAAGCATTTCCTCTCAGTAAAGTGAAAAAAAGTAACGAACATTTTCTTAAAATGTATACATTCATTTACTTGTAATTTTGTTGTAAGACGAGAAAAATAAAGCTATATAATGGTTTTATATAGCTATATAATTTAATTAAAATTCAACATACATATATTATTGCTGCACCACTTTACAATATTGAAGACCGGCTTCGAAAGTATAACCCATAATATCAATTTCCAATCTTAATCTCAATCTGAGGGAAGATTGTTGGTATCTCCTAAATACGTCAGGGACGTAGAAGAGTTAAGGAGGGGTGTACATTTAGACAGGAAAAAAATAAGAAATATTGAGGAATTTTTTTAACCTAAGAAATAATTATTCTAAAATTACCAAACATTAGGTATACTTTAATAGTATATTTAAGTATACAAAACCATTCTTCAAAATTAATTCATCATCAAAATGGCGGACCTGTGGCAGAGTGTTACAGCAAGGTCGCCGTAAATAAGTAGTTTTTTTTCCAATTTTTCAAAAACAATTCTCGTCAAGTAGAAAGTACCAGTATTATCAATATTTCTACCAAGTTTCAACTCAATCGGTTTAATAGTTTTTGAGTAATCCTGCACGCCAATCTCGATAATGTAGTGTTGAGAAAAACGCGTTTGAAGTTCACGCCCGCTTTCGCTTTGAAACTTTGGGAAAATATTCTACATATATAGTCCTATCGTTTAAAGAAAAAAAAAGAAATCGATTTTTTTATCGTTGTAAATGTATATCCCGCCTTAAGAATAAAACATGACCCAAGTTCAAAGTTTAACTTATGTCATGTTTTGTAAATGATTAATTCCATTTATTGTAAGAAAATAATTACTTAGAGGTATTGCGATTTATTAATAATTCAAGCTAAGTCATACGGCAAACCTATAATTCTTTGACCCCTCATAAAACGCCTTTAAGGGTAAAACTGCAGTTATCCATTCGTTACGTTGTTCTAACTTCCAATTTGCTGCGAGGAATCGATAAAATTTGCATTTACTATTCCTTCCGGTATTTTTGCAATTTATTGCATGGTAACCGTCGTGGTCCATTTTGAATAAAACAATATTTTAACTTTTATTGCAAAAATCTCGTACTACGCTTATACAGATTTTACAGATAAATTGCCGATTATTTGGATTTTTGTCTACTGTGAGCGCTGCGTTCGATTTCATTTCTCTGACGCTATATACACATACTCTGCTCGGAGCCAATACTCCACGAAGGCGTATCGCAGCGCGTAGCTGAGAATTCGTGTCGAAGACTGGGACCATTGTCAATGCATTCTCGACCAGCCACCGAGTTAGCAGAGTGATTTTCGCGGAGACCGTACAACGACCAAATCAAATGTACGCGATCCCATTACAGATAAATTTGGCGAAAGGTGCTCACTCCCACAATGCCACGTATATTTTGGAGACACGAGACGCAATAGTCGACCGGACGTGCATCTATTTTTGTTCATGCATGCTTGTATGAAGATATATAGATTTAAATATAAATATATGTAATAGTTAAGTACATAAATTGTTATCCACAACATTGTTATTGAATATAAAATTATTAATGCATTAGGTGTACAAATTAATTCGGTGCTTTTGGAGTTAACAACCAAGATTTATAAAGGGCACCGAATTGATTTGTACACCTATTATATAAATCTGTTATTGAATATAAAATTATTATTATTTATAAAGTTATGATTATCATATAAAAAATATTATTATATACATTATTAGTATGTCAAATTTTGCCCTTAGGAAACACTCTACGATTTCGAGACTTTTGGACTTTTTTAATTTTCGTAAAATCCCTCACCTTGCAAGATCTTTTTTGCTACGTTTTCGTTAAATTAGCTTTTTTGTCATACTGTTCGTTATCAAAATAGTCCTAAATAGTTGCTTTATCTATTGTATACAAAATGGTTCCAAAAATGTTAAAAGTATTTAACAATAACGTTCTCGTACAGTCTTTTGCTTAATGAAAATAATGTCCCTAAGACGTTTCTAAAAGAAAGCAACTGTTCAAATCTATTATATAAAAGGATTATAAAAGAGTTAATTTGTCGAGGGAAGGGATATTGCGACATTTTTAAAAAGTCCAAAAGGGTCAAAAATGGTGGCAAGTTTTGATATTCCAGTAGATCATGATCTAATCTAGCGGACCCTTAAGTATGACGTAGTATCTACAGGACACCCTGTATAAACATACATATAGGATTAAGCGGAAATGTTGGCTACTCAAATTTTTTGTCACTTTTAAATAATTCCTACTGTTATTTATATTGAGGCAGTATCGTTATCTAGTATTGAGGTGATTTTTGTAATGAAAGGACTGAAACAAATTACAAAAAAACATTAATACACTTATTTATTGATGCTCCAAAAATATGTACAAATTGAAAGAAAATAATTTTTATTTATTATCACGCACTGTTGTACGTTTGTGTGTTATGTTGTAGACGTTGTACGAATCCGAAAAAAATCAAACATATTCTTATTCTGTATGAGTGTTGCGATGTACCAGATTAGTACTTTTAGATTTAGAACCAGATACTGAAAAAAAAAATACAAAATGCCGGCATGCTAAACGTTGATTATCAATTTTTCCTATTTTTCTGACCATTCTACGAGTTATATAAAACAAGCGAAAAGTGATTTTTGGTAAATGCTGCTACTAGCGTTGGAAAACAGTTTACTAAACGTGGATGACAGGTCTGCGCTCAATCGGATTGGTTATCGAGATATCGTGGTTGCCGATTTGACAAGCATAGTTTCGAGAAAAACGCGTATAAAGTTGCTGCTTTCGACCGCGCGTACTCCTTATAATTTCCACAACTCAGTTGATTTTGTGAGTATCATTAACCCTTTCACACCTGACGGGACATATGCTGTCCCAGTCTGGAAAATTTTTGAAACTACGGATGGGACAACATATGTCCCAGTTACTGAAAAACATAGGCGCATTTCAGTGGTGAGGAATTCGCACCCTTATTGAGCAAGTTTCAGACAGAAAAGTCATTTCATCGTAATAATCACTTGGAGGAGAAATAACTGTTTCCGGTAATGAGGAGCACTTAACTGATTTTTTCGCCATATTGACAGGGTTAAACTGTTTTTCCAGACGTATTGAAAAATTTAAGTAATAAAATAAAATTAAGAAAAAACGATTTTTTCAAATTTCTAAACAACGTTACAGCCATATTTCAAGTACTATATATAATAATAATTTTTCGTTGCCTCCTTGTATCAGCTACATGTATTTACACGCACACCCACATGGTCGATCATTCCAAGAACCAACGCGGTCCCGAAATCAACGTCTCGGTATAAAAAATGGTGAGGACCGTCCTCAAAGCAGCCAGGTGTGCTGATAAATAACATTGCACAGATATAACGGACTCGTTATTTCCTCTCCCCATATACATATGTATGTGTGTGTGTGGCGGGCATGAGGGTGTGTGTGTGTGTGTGTAGCTGATACAAGAAGGCAACTTGAAATTATTATTCAGTGCTAACGACCTGCTGATAAGAGGATTGTTTACGATCGACGCTCAGTTAGCCCATTGTTTGTTCGGCGAAGAGGATATTGTCTCTCTATATCGTTTGGTTTATGGTTCAGACTGCCGTTTGCGCTCTGTACTTTACTGCACTTAGATGCATATATATATATATATATATATTTATATATATATATATATATATATATATATATATATATATATATATATATATATATATATATATTCCCAAGGCACAGAAGTTGCGATGCTGTCTCTCCCGGCTCCGGCTTTTGCCATTGCCGATTTCCTGGGATTCACTGCCTCTGGGGCTTGCCGGCTACTCTCTGGGGAGTGTGAGGAGGCATAATCCTGTACGAAAGTGCTCACACGGAATTTTATACACACACACACACACACACACATACAGGGTGGCCCGAAAAGTGACACCCAAAAGGAAAACCTAGATGCCTCGTACCTATTCGAATTACCCCCGTGTATGTTGTACGACCTTTTTTAGTTTTCGAGAAAAAAGGATTATTACATTTTTTCTCTTTTGCGTATGTATTTTCCTCGCGATTTTTTCACTCGTGTTATCGTTATGAAGTGCACTGTTATCCCTTCATAACGCAACAACGAAAAAATTTAAGAATCGCTGACTTTATGGTAGGTTTTCATAAATAAATAAAACGCGTATTATTTAGTTTAAAGAAATGTATCCAGGGGGCTAGTTATAAAGCAATAGAGGGAGTGTGACACAGCCATGGTATATTATGTCGTAAGATTCCTGTGTGATGTATGGAATGCTTCGAAGCAGTTGTTTTGCTTGTGTAGCACAAAGCCACGTCACGTTTTCCACACACCGTGTGTAGTTTCGAATTTTTCTTCTTGATTTTCGCAAAGTTTACACACACTCGAATGTTATAATCTTGCGATAAGTGAACTTGGAACACATTTTGATCCAACTGACGCCACCTACATTGCACTAACAAACCATCGAACGGCCTGTAGTCATCGTGTGACTTTGATTTAAATAAGGATTAAATGTCAATATGGAATTTTGTGAGGACTTTGATGGTTTGTTATAGAACTGTCACACGGTGCTTTAAAGGGATAAGCAATAAACGAATATCCAACTGAACACTAACGTAGATGCCGTAGATTTTGAAGAATCATTAAAAAATTAGGTTTCAGAGGATCAGTCACTAAACTTGAGATAAAAAAAAAACTCATTCTAATCTAAATGACTACGAATGGATTTCAAAGACTTCTAAGGAAAGTACGCCCACAAAACAGAAAAATCAATAAAATCTAATGTGCTTTTTTCTCGAAAGCTTAAAAAAATCTTAGAACATACATGGTGATGACTCGGATAGGTACTGATATGAGGCATCTAAATTTTCCTGATCCATTATGAAAATCTAGATGCCAAAAAAAAAAAAATCAGTCTAAAAAAGCCACGTGGACGTCACTTTTCAGGTCACCCTGTATTGGCTACGTGCACAACCCTAGCGCCACGTAGCTTTCATATTTTTGTCCTATCAAAGGCTTTGGCATTGTGATTATAATATTGTGATAAATTATAAAAATAGAAATCGTCCGTCAATTGCACTTAATTTCTTTGCATTAAATAAATTGCTGTGGCCAAAGACGGCACGAAGCATTTCCTTTCAGTAAAGTGAAAAAAGTAAGAACATTTTTCTCAAAATGTATTTTTTTACTTGTAATTGGGTTACAACATGAGAAAAATGAAGCTATATAATGGCTTTTATTCAAATTTAACGAGCAGATATTATTGCGGGAGCTGCTCAAAATCGAACTGAGCATAATTTTGAAGACCGGCTTCAAGGGTATAACTCACAATATCAATTTCCAACCTCAAACTCAATCTAAGGGAAACTTTTGGAATCTGCTGAACACCACAGAGACGTAGAAAAGTTAAGGACAAAATATGACCGAAGTTAAAACTTGTGTTTAAACTTCGTTCCCGTTTTGTGAATTATTAATTAGAGATATTGTGAATTATTAATAATTCAAACTCGTGCCATACGGCAAACCTCTATTTCTTTGACGTCTCACAAAACTTTGCGTTGTTGCACATTAGTTACAAGTTGCGTTGTTATAACTTAGAATTTGCCACAGGAAATCGACAATATTTGCATTTACTATTCCTTCCGGTATTTTAGCAATTTATTACATCGCGTCGTAACCGTCGTGGCCCATTTGTAATAAAACAATTTTTTTACATTTATTGCAAAAATCTCGTACTACCCTCATACAGATTTAACAGATAAATAGCCCAGTTTTTGTTGCAAATTTTATCCACTGCGGGCCTGGCGTTCGATTTTATTGCCCCCGCCATATACTCTAAACGGAGCCAATATATATAAGTGTATGGTGGAGAAAGAAAGGTGCACCACTTGGAGATTGTGTGTCGCGAAATTGTGAATACTGGTCGGGAAAATCGTCCAACACAGAAGAAACGGAAAAATAGATTAAAAAAAATTAATAATATTTATTTTAAAAAAGCACGTTGCATTCGCAAACATGGTACTGCGAGAACGTCGTTCACAAATTGAAGAGCCCTTGGCTTAAGCAACGGGATCTCGCAATTTTGGTCCCTGCGCATACGGTGCATTGCGTCTATTGTTAGTTCCGTTTATTGCTGGAGGACTGTCCTGCGTAACAAGTGTGCATACACATTCGGGCATACAAACCCACACTCCAGGAGTAATGGTTGCTTGACGAGTTTCTAGAAATGAAGAAAAAAAAACATGACTAAAATATTCCAGGGCTAATTATACATGAATGAAACAATCTCCGGTGTATAATGAGATTGTAAGGGGTCGGTAGCGCTTGGGCTTTCGGTTGAG